>JAQNBH010000001.1:26673499-27028991 GCA_028752905.1 Cladorhizidae sp. MBARI D1340-BT2
ACCAAGCTGGGTGGGAGTCAACAAAAAAATGGGAACGAAATACCAAAATACCCATGCTCAGCGATGTAATCATTTTCTTATAGGTAAGTGTATGTACGGAACTCAGGCTTAGCTAGGAGTATGGCGAATGGTAGAACTATTGCTGAGTAGAGCCTGTAGGATGTCAGATAAGGATATCCCATTCACAGATTGTCAGTCACCAGAAATGGAAGAAACACTGTCTTTTGAGCAAGAGGAGACACAGTCACAATCAATACTTAACAAATAGAGGCTAGAACCAGCAACAAAGTAGGTGTTAATTAACAAATAGAGGCTAGAACCAACAGTAATGTAGGTGCTTAACAAATAGAGGCTAGAACCAACAGTAATGTAGGTGCTTAACAAATAGAGGCTAGAACCAACAGTAATGTAGGTGCTTAACAAATAGAGGCTAGAACCAACAGTAGTGTAGGTGCTTAACAAATAGAGGCTAGAACCAACAGTAATGTAGGTGCTTAACAAATAGAGGCTAGAACCAACAGTAATGTAGGTGCTTAACAAATAGAGGCTAGAACCAACAGTAATGTAGGTACTTAACAAATAGAGGCTAGAACCAACAGTAATGTAGATGCTTAACAAATAGAGGCTAGAACCAACAGTAATGAATGTGCTTAACAAATAGAGGCTAGAACCAACAGTAATGTAGGTGCTTAACAAATAGAGGCTAGAACCAACAGTAATGTAGGTACTTAACAAATAGAGGCTAGAACCAACAGTAATGTAGGTGCTTAACAAATAGAGGCCAACAGTAATGTAGATGCTTAACAAATAGAGGCTAGAACCAACAGTAATGTAGGTGCTTAACAAATAGAGGCTAGAACCAACAGTAATGTAGATGCTTAACAAATAGAGGCTAGAACCAACAGTAATGTAGGTGCTTAACAAATAGAGGCAGTAATGTAGGTGCTTAACAAATAGAGGCTAGAACCAACAGTAATGTAGATGCTTAACAAATCGAGGCTAGGACCAACAGTAATGTAGGTGCTTATCAAATAGAGGCTAGAACCAACAGTAATGTAGGTGTTTAACGAACAGAGGCTAGAACCAACAGTAATTTAGATGCTTAACAAATCGAGGCTAGAGCCAACAGTAATGTAGGTGCTTAACAAATAGAGGCTAGAACCAACAGTAATGTAGGTGCTTAACAAATAGAGGCTAGAACCAACAGTAATGTAGGTGCTTAACAAATAGAGGCTAGAACCAACAGTAATGTAGGTGCTTAACAAATAGAGGCTAGAACCAACAGTAATGTAAGTGCTTAACAAATAGAGGCTAGAACCAACAGTAATGTAGGTGCTTAACAAATAGAGGCTAGAACCAGCAGTAATGTAGGTGCCTAACAAATAGAGGCTAGTTACAACAGTAATGTAGGTGCTTAACAAATATAGGCTCGAGCCAACAGTAATGTAGGTGCTTAACAAATAGAGGCTAGAACCAACAGTAATGTAGGTGCTTAACAAATAGAGGCCAACAGTAATGTAGATGCTTAACAAATAGAGGCTAGAACCAACAGTAATGTAGGTGCTTAACAAATAGAGGCTAGAACCAACAGTAATGTAGATGCTTAACAAATAGAGGCTAGAACCAACAGTAATGTAGGTGCTTAACAAATAGAGGCAGTAATGTAGGTGCTTAACAAATAGAGGCTAGAACCAACAGTAATGTAGATGCTTAACAAATCGAGACTAGAGCCAACAGTAATGTAGGTGCTTAACAAATAGAGGCTAGAACCAACAGTAATGTAGGTGCTTAACAAATAGAGGCTAGAACCAACAGTAATGTAGGTGCTTAACAAATAGAGGCTAGAACCAACAGTAATGTAGATGCTTAACAAATAGAGGCTAGAACCAACAGTAATGAATGTGCTTAACAAATAGAGGCTAGAACCAACAGTAATGTAGGTGCTTAACAAATAGAGGCTAGAACCAACAGTAATGTAGGTACTTAACAAATAGAGGCTAGAACCAACAGTAATGTAGGTGCTTAACAAATAGATGCTAGAACCAACAGTAATGTAGGTACTTAACAAATAGAGGCTAGAACCAACAGTAATGTAGGTGCTTAACAAATAGATGCTAGATCCAACAGTAATGTAGGTACTTAACAAATAGAGGCTAGAACCAACAGTAATGTAGGTACTTAACAAATAGAGGTTAGAACCAACAGTAATGTAGGTGCTTAACGAATAGAGGCTAGAACCAACAGTAATGTAAGTGCTTAACAAATATTAGCTAGAGCCAACAGTAATGTAGGTGCTTAACAAATAGAAGCTAGAACCAACAGTAGTATAGGTGCTTAACAAATAGAGGCTAGAACCAACAGTAATGTAGATGCTTAACAAATAGAGGCTAGAACCAACAGTAATGTAGGTGATTAACAAATAGAGGCTAGAGCCAACAGTAATGTAGGTGCTTAATTAACAAATAGAGGCTAGAACCATCAGTAATGTAGATGCTTAACAAATAGAGGCTAGTACCAACAGTAATGTAGGTGCTTAACAAATAGATGCTAGAACCAACAGTAATGTAGGTGCTTAAAGAATAGAGGATAGAACCAACAGTAATGTAGGTGCTTAACAAATAGAGGCTAGAACCAACAGTAATGTAGGTGCTTAACAAATAGAGGCTAGAACCAACAGTAATGTAGGTGCTTAACAAATAGAGGCTAGAACCAACAGTAGTGTAGGTGCTTAACAAATAGAGGCTAGAACCAACAGTAATGTAGGTGCTTAACAAATAGAGGCTAGAACCAACAGTAATGTAGGTGCTTAACAAATAGAGGCTAGAACCAACAGTAATGTAGGTGCTTAACAAATAGAGGCTAGAACCAACAGTAATGTAGGTGCTTAACAAATAGAGGCTAGAACCAACAGTAATGTAGGTGCTTAACAAATAGAGGCTAGAACCAACAGTAATGTAGATGCTTAACAAATAGAGGCTAGTACCAACAGTAATGTAGGTGCTTAACAAATAGAGGCTAGAACCAACAGTAATGTAGATGCTTAACAAATAGAGGCTAGGACCAACAGTAATGTAGGTGCTTATCAAATAGAGGCTAGAACCAACAGTAATGTAGGTGTTTAACGAACAGAGGCTAGAACCAACAGTAATTTAGATGCTTAACAAATCGAGGCTAGAGCCAACAGTAATGTAGGTGCTTAACAAATAGAGGCTAGAACCAACAGTAATGTAGGTGCTTAACAAATAGAGGCTAGAACCAACAGTAATGTAGGTGCTTAACAAATAGAGGCTAGAACCAACAGTAATGTAGGTGCTTAACAAATAGAGGCTAGAACCAACAGTAATGTCTAACATAGGTGCTTAACAAATAGAGGCTAGAACCAACAGTAATGTAGGTGCTTAACAAATAGAGGCTAGAACCAGCAGTAATGTAGGTGCTTAACAAATAGAGGCTAGAACCAACAGTAATGTAGGTGCTTAACAAATAGAGGCTAGAACCAGCAGTAATGTAGGTGCCTAACAAATAGAGGCTAGTACCAACAGTAATGTAGGTGCTTAACAAATATAGGCTCGAGCCAACAGTAATGTAGGTGCTTAACAAATAGAGGCTAGAACCAACAGTAATGTAGGTGCTTAACAAATAGAGGCCAACAGTAATGTAGATGCTTAACAAATAGAGGCTAGAACCAACAGTAATGTAGGTGCTTAACAAATAGAGGCTAGAACCAACAGTAATGTAGATGCTTAACAAATAGAGGCTAGAACCAACAGTAATGTAGGTGCTTAACAAATAGAGGCAGTAATGTAGGTGCTTAACAAATAGAGGCTAGAACCAACAGTAATGTAGATGCTTAACAAATCGAGACTAGAGCCAACAGTAATGTAGGTGCTTAACAAATAGAGGCTAGAACCAACAGTAATGTAGGTGCTTAACAAATAGAGGCTAGAACCAACAGTAATGTAGGTGCTTAACAAATAGAGGCTAGAACCAACAGTAATGTAGATGCTTAACAAATCGAGGCTAGAGCCAACAGTAATGTAGGTGCTTAACAAATAGAGGCTAGAACCAACAGTAATGTAGGTGCTTAACAAATAGAGGCTAGAACCAACAGTAATGTAGGTGCTTAACAAATAGAGGCTAGAACCAACAGTAATGTAGGTGCTCAACAAATAGAGGCTAGAACCAACACGTAGGTGCTTAACAAAGGAACAGGTGCTTAATATAGAATACCAGCTTAATTAACAACAAGCTTTTATGTTTGTTTTTGTTTAATAATTAAATTAATAAAAAATAAAAAATGATGCCGCCAAGACTTTAGGTCTGCAAGGATAGTTATGTGCACGAGACCAGAGCTAGGCACTATAAACGAGACAAAGGTCCAACAGTTGTGGCATCCCCCCCTCCTTGTCATGAATGAATGATCAAGTGTCTAGATGCATTTCCATGAGGTGTACCTTGTGTCAGGCTTGAAGACGGCGACCACGAAAAGCAGGATGAAGTTGAAGCCCATACCATACACCCAGATGTTCTCCCAAAACTCCTTAACCCTTTTCTCTCCAGGTAACAAGGGCTAAACAATCAAAGAAGTGAATAATAATTCAAATACAGGTGCTACAAGGCAGTATTGCCAGAGGGTCTAGTATTCTTATCTAGTATACTAAAGCCTACATGTACTGCCATAGCCATGGAAGTGTGAGTCTCACTTTAAAAAAAGTTGCATAAGTATAACTGTGCCAAAGTTACCTGCAGCTAAAGTGGGGAATTTCAAAATCTGAATGCCTGAATTTGCTGCAGGGGTGGCTCCTTTTAAAAGTGGTAATCAGCTGGAGGAAATACAAGTATGTTTACAGGAAACTGTCCTCTATGCGATGAGTGTTTCCATAAACAGGGTAGGTAGGAGCAGTACCTAGCCTGCAGTGGCCTCACAAATATCAAAATTCTTCTGTAGTACACCAACATTTTCAGTGGCCATACTTGACTACTTAGCCACTCATGAATATACTCCTTGTATAGAGGACAGCTTCCTCTAGCTACACTTGCAATCACAGCTGCCTGGCACTTTCCTGTTGGGAGCCAAACCGGCAGCAAGTTCAGGCACTCGGATTTTGAGGTACCACTACTTCAGCTGCAGGTACCTTTAGCATGGTTATATATGTGCAACATTTGAAGTGTCAAAAGAGAGCACACGGACAGATCTATCTTTTGAGCTATTTATCAAGTTCATACAGTGAAGTGTGAAGAATCTATAGAGCTCCAAAGTCGTAACCACACATTTTATGTTGTACAAAGGATCGTACGATGTCGAGTGGAGTCAAGAGTAGAGGCAGTCAGAGTGGTTTGATGTGGAGAAGACACGTGTCCTTGGATGAGTTAGGGTGGGTTCAGTTTTGAGGAGAGTATAGCTTCTACAAGTGCTTACCAACAGTCCTTAACTTCTCATGTGCATGATCATATTACTATGTAACTTCCAAATCCTGTAGGATCAGAAACGGGTGTTTAGTCTAGCTGACCATTTACCTTTCTTATCTCTGGGAGGGTGGGGAAAGAGAAGGGTCGTGTCTCTAGCACGTACGACGTGTATAAATACACCTAGAGATTTGCCCTAATCAACCCTTTATCTATACGGTATTATATTGGCTTGACCCACTTTTTAAAATGGCAGATGGCAAATTTCCCCCCAAACAGCAACAGCAACAACAAACCACCTCATATATATATCAGCTATCAGCTAAAACCACATTGGCAGCTTATTAGCTGCCATATTGGTATCTTTCGGCTGTTACTAGCTCCCAAAAGAACCTGGCATGCCATGAACTCTTCGCTAAGGGAGCGAGCGAACTGGCAGACCTAAACACAACCTGGATAAAAACCTTGCCAAAGATCAGTGATCTCCTCTTTTCCCAATCGCCCAACTTGCATACAATACATCCAACCATAAAACTTGAGTACCAGAGGACTCCAAATCTTCCGCTGCACGTTCATGACTACTCAGTTTCTCGATTATGTAGAACAGTTGAAGGTAAGAGGTTGACGATGACACAGTCGAGCTATTGATGTGGGCAAAACCAGAAATGGGTAAGGATTATCATTCTCCAAATCATGACTCAGTTGAGCTATGCTTAGTTCTGCTGTTCTCCTGTGCAAGCAATTATTGCTAAGCGATTGAAGTGGGATGTAACTGACGAAGAAAAGGGCTGAGGGGATTAATATGAAGTATGGTATATGTGCTGGCTTGTGTAAGTGTATAGCTTGTGTAAGTGTGACAACAATGAACAGATTTTTACTCCAGTAAAAAAAGAAAGGAAGCAAGAGTGCATCCATGAGTGACTAGTTAGACGATCCTTTACCATATTGTTGTAAAGGGTCGTCTAAATGTGTTTGTGGTCTACATGGGTACACTTGTTTCCTTTCCAGTCAACCCCATGTTGATGTTTGTTCGACCACCTTTGTTCGACCACCTTTATATATATATATACATAGTGCGTGTGTAGGTGTATACCGGTTCTCTATCAGTGGGATACAACTTGTTACCTTCTCGTTAAAGAGGAAACCGTTTAGAGGCTCCGGCCCTTCATCGAATTGGGGGTTGCTTGAGTTCTTCACCCGCCGGAGTCTTCCCGACATTGACAGAGGTCTCCAGCTACGAAGCCAGCTCATTTCTGAGGGTCGCCAAAGTTTTCCCACACTGAGTAGCCACGCCCTTTCCTTCGTTACCCCACCTACTTCCTGTTACTACTAACGCAGTCTATGTTGCTAAGCAGCTCAGGGATGTCCAAATTCATGGAAGTGCTATCCTGGGGAAGGTAAATAGCGTATTGTAAAAACATTAACTAGGTAGCTATGGCTATTCAAATGGCTTCACTTCTCATTAGTCAAATCTGCACCAGTTCTTGCGTAAGTCTGCACTACCAACATAGTTTCACACAGTACTTGGTTCTTACCCCCCATCCTGTATTGTCATATCATTTTATTGGTGCATGGTTTTGATGCATGATAATTGCAGGTATGAAGAGCAGGAGAACATATCTCACCCTTCAACTGCAAGAACTGTAAGGCTTCAGCACAAGATAATGTTTTTCAATGTATTTAGTGTTTCTCACAAATACCTGGCGTGTACGATTCAAGTTTCAAAAGCTGGGGTTTTTTTAAACTTGAAGAAAACTTATCCTTCATTTGATAGACAGAATTCAGATCTTTGTGTCTGTTAAAGGTTTCTGCAACTATTTACATTGCACGAGTAGTTTGAGTACCTCTTTACACTGTGCAACATCATCACATGGCATGCCTCTCACAAA
The DNA here is from genome assembly GCA_028752905.1 of Cladorhizidae sp. MBARI D1340-BT2. Lineage (NCBI taxonomy): Eukaryota > Metazoa > Porifera > Demospongiae > Poecilosclerida > Cladorhizidae > Cladorhizidae sp. MBARI D1340-BT2. The sequence continues at coordinate 26,680,795 of JAQNBH010000001.1, forward strand.
AATACAATGACTCTCCTGATGATCAGCTTAAAATTTGTTTCCGGCTAGATGCTCTTCAGGAATAATGCTAAGGCTCACGTGAGGTCGACTAGCTATCCGAACCATGTGACAGGATGTGGTAGCAATAATGAAGGGGGATAAGGAAGGGGGGGGGATATATTCGGATAATAGTTTTAAAATTAATTTTGTTAACTGGTTCAATACGTGTACAAAATCAATACATGTACAAATATATTATCCATTTATTATTTTTGATTTTAAGTATATAATATATATCATATTATTATATATATATACATCCCCTCCCTTTTTTTAAATCTTCATTGCTGCCATAAGGCTGGTTCATAATATGATGCAAGATAATCCGTTGTATGCGTTCCATCCTTCCAATCCATTGCTCTGATATTGTGAAAATGGTGACACAGTAGACTACGGATCTAACAGACCAGAATGGATATGAGTAGGATTCGATTCAACTCTTGGTCCAATCCACAGAGAATGCTAAGTGGGGGTAAAGTTAGGTGCATCAACTTCTACCTCTTCTGATAAGAACCTGGCTAACTAAGATGTGAAGTTGATTCTCATTACCAGACCAGCTCATAGAGCACATCCTTGTGCTCAAAGCAGTGAACTGCTTCCAATATTCTTGTGAGTGTAACAAGAATGATGCCAGATTACACAACAGTTCTCCGAGATGTCAAAGGTCTAATAAGACGGAAGCCTCCTAATAACCAATAGAAAAACCAAATCCAACTCTTCACTTCTAGTATAGCTATCCATTATAGTTAGTTCAAAGGTTTAAATGCAGTGGATTCAACGGAATATTGTAAACCATGCAGTGTAAAGGAACAGATTGCGCAATGCACGCAATGAAACAGATTCAATGTAACAGGTTGCCATCCATCTTAGTACCACTGGCTATGGAGGTGGATAAACCAGTTGCCATTAGGTGTAGAAGCTTTATTAAGCTTGCAAAGTTAAGAATAAATCCTTGCATGTCTGTTGTGGGGTGCTCTCTCAGACAGCAAGTACAAAAGATAACAAGCTACATAGTTGGGAAAGATAACTGACTGCATATAGTCGATAGAGGAGAGATATAATGATAATGAAGAAAGCAAACAGATCAATAGTGCACGGCATATAAAACAAAACCTCTGAAGTTCTAGGAGTTCTTGTCAGCTTCTTGATGGTCTTCTCTTCAGTTCTCTGACGATAAGCCAACAAGCACATGATCTCATTCCATGTGTGCTTCTCATCTTCAGGGGACATGGGAAGCTGCTTCCAGGGTACTCTTAACACCTCTCAGCCATATTTCATTCCCACATTTTAGTTTGACACCAGCTAGCCCATTGTGTTGCAGGCATGCATAAATTAGGTATCTTTAATAATGTACAATGTACATGTATACTTATATTATATGCAAATACAAAAGATAGGAAACGAAGACGTAGCAGGTGCTTCAGCTTGCCACACAATGACTTGATTCATCCCTAGCACTATTTTTATGTAGGGCTATATACATATAGTATGTTGTTAAAATGCTGATGCCTAATTGTGAAGTTGGTGGAACAAAAATGAATTGTTATGCCAGTAGTCATGGTTACCCACATGTATTTATTCTGCAGGGTGGCACAGAATCGCAGCTATCACTTGAGCTCCTGCCTCCAGAAGGTAGCATATATATATATACCGGAATAGTGTTAGCTGTGTAGTGTAGTAGGAGCCAGAAAAGTAGGGATGTAGTCATTAATTTAAAAAACTAACGAAGGAGGCTAAAAAATTGGGTGTGGGGTGTGGGAGGGGTCATGGGAGGTTATATGGAGCCTATGCCTTAGAAGGATGCCACTTTCTTGCAAAGAGGCTTTCAATCTGGCCAAAAATACTAAGTTTCGGGTGGGTTTGTCACTCCCATACTATAAGAATTAAATGCAGTATAATAGATTTTTTTTTAATGGTGCAGTTAATTGAGAAGCCCAAAATACTGAACTATCTGTTTTGAGCCTCAACCCCCTTTTTGTCGCAAGATAGAAGGTAAGGGGATAAAACTTCAATGAAAGCAACACTAAAAACCCTTTTGCAATTCCGAAGCATGCAGAGGGAGCCCTAACATAATAAGTAGCTATCCACAACTCTGTATGATGATCTCAATTCAGTGAAACTCCTGCTCTGCTGTTTTCAGTGATGTAGGATTGGGCTGAACCCTGAGGGGAAGGATAGTGATAAGGAACTTTAAATAGTCAACAGCGTGGAGGTTGTAGTGAACCCGAGGATGAAGAACAACTGCAGCTGAACCCTGAGGGGAAGGATAGTGATAAGGAACTTTAAATAGTCAACAGCGTGGAGGTTGTAGTGAACCCGAGGATGAAGAACAACTGCAGCTGAAGCAGAGGCTATGATTGGACATGACGAACAACCAGCAAATCTTCACCTACAGATAGCTTTTAATTTTTGAATTTCATTGCAAATGAAAATGTGTACGCAAATAACATGGATGTGCATCATTACCGATTTCATAATGCAAGTCCCCACTGTATATTGCAAGAGCCACAAATCTGATTTTTGAGTTTTAGGTGAAGAATTAAGCACCCATTACACTGGATACATATTATACAGTGTATATAATATAATATATTATTATCTATTCTGCCGGAGTGTAGGCCGAATGATAATAGCTAATATTTTTCTTCATAAAGTCATAGAACTCCAGCCAACTTTTTCAGGGACAAGTGAACTCGATGTATTTGAGTTAGTGGGAAGAGTCAATATGTCCATTAATTCTAGAAACTGATTAGCAGCACTTCAGAAACAAAATTACCATCAAATGAATCAAACACACAAAGAAACACAACTGAGTCTTAGCTAGCCCTAGCTCTATATGATGAGTGCTTACAGTAGGTCCTATTTGCATGGAAGTTTACTGGTGAATCCCAGGCTCTGTTGCAGGTAGCCCTGCTGATGAGTGCCTAGGACCTTGCTTCCCGGGGAGCACCACCTAAGCGCACACTACCTGAAACACCAGAAACCTATTAATAATTATAATTATTATGAAGAATTGTGTATAGTTTGTATTTATACACCGGAAACATTGTTAATTTTATTCTTTAAACCTGCATTATATTTCAACCATGTTCCAGTGATAGCAATCATTTCTCACATTTCAACACCTAATCTCCTAGCACTGTGCCACATGTATATAGCTAAGATGTGTGTGCAGTGCGTGCCAATGTTCAAGTCATTCTGTTCAATGTAATCAGAAACAAATAGTAAATTCTTTTACAGAAAAGTTTTGACTTTTTGATCTTGCCTCGGAGGAGTTTGTTTGTGCATGCATAATTAATTCTGAGATCCATTTTGTTGATCTGCTGCAGAAAATGAATGCACCTCCACTCACTAGGGTGGTGATATTGATCCAGTCAAGTTCTGGAATGCTAACTAATGATGCATGCACAGGCTTCTCTGAGCTGAACCCACAATGGTTCTTATTTCCAGTATCATGATTATTTGCAGCTCCATACTTCGTCTTGAGTGACGTGGAAATGCCCTCAAATAAACAAGAGGCCAACACTGAAGAAAACAACTTGAACGAAGATGTCAGTCCTGATGATGAGATGGCCGAATCAGAGGGAGAAAGAGATGCACACTATGCATCTGGAGCAGAAGATATTTTCTCACCTGTACATGTAAATAACAGTATTACAGGGGAGCTGTTGGAAAATTTCATGTCCTCAAATTCCAACTTAAGTTCTTTGGAAGTTGTGGGTGAAACAAGAGGGGCTGGTAAGGCCAAAGAGGGAGAAGAGGAAGAGAGAGAGGATGGAGAGGAACAAGGTGGTGAAACGGAAGTGGTGGATGAGGGAAAGGTAGATGAGAGAGAAGAGGAGAAGGTGAAGGAGGAAGAAAAAGATGAGGAAGAAGGAGAGGTGAAGGAAGAAGCAGAGAAGGACGAGGAGGAAGTAGACAAGATGGTAATCGTGGAACTACAGAGGGATGATGCAGAGACAGACATGTTTCTAACCAAGAATAAAGAGCATTCGGTTGACAGAGGTGACCAAGGTACATACTGCTCCATCATAAGGGTTAAAGTAGTGCAAATAGCACCCATGTATATACTACTCAATGCATGTAATACATGACACTAAGGCCATCGATTTGCCATGCTTACATGTACATACACTGTATATACACTGCTCAACTGGAACAGGTGGAGGCTTTGGGTATCTATTTGTCAGTCAGTAGTAACAATCTTTAAAAAAATGGGGGGTTTAGCTAACAATCTATCAGTAATAATAATAATACTATATAATATTAATGTAATATCTCCAGCTCATCTGTAACTGCTGCATGGCACCACTTCTCAGATATACCGAAGGGAAATGTAATTTCCATAGTATTTAATTAATTGTTTGCATTGTTTGCATAGAAAAAGAGTAATTTTATTTTTACATGAAAAATTATTAAAGTTATGCTTGGGCAATCTAAGCTGAACCGAACAAACCACATGTTCATAGAGTGACATTACTTGAAAGTTTACGTAGGTATACGTAAACTAAGTTTTATATTTCAATTCTTCACAAAAAGCTTCGAGAAGCTGAAATTCTAGGATCAGCCATACTTAGTGGAGTAAAATGTGTCTTGTCACTGAAAAATGAGTATGGTCGTCCATGGAAAACTCTTCTTAGCACATAACAACTGTAGCATTTTTCTATTAGCATGGCATTAGGTGTTCTCACATGTTCCACTAGTGGCTATTTTTCTCCACTGCACATGTCATTAACAACTATTTTCCAAGAGTTATGGCAACATTTTCTCAGACAGGAGAAGCAATTCTCTTAGACGACGAAGCAGTTAAGCAATTTATTGACAACAACAAAGTTATAAATAGTGTCAACAAAACTAGGAGTGTCTTAAATGTGTGGTATATATGATGCCAATCCTGACCGACCAACCGACAGACGGACAGACGGATGGACCAACTGTTTTATATAAATGTGATATACATGGTAGTAATGGTTATGAATAGAATGAGTATTACAATAACCTTCTCAATGAAATTGTGTTCTCTCGACATTTCGACTAGATGCTCTAGCCTTCATCAGTATAGCATGAATGTGGGAAAAGATATGAACATGCCACATTGAGGAAGACCTGGTCAGACCCTATCCCTGATTGGCCTGGACTTTATTTGTGGTTTATTTCTGATGAAGGCTAGAGCGTCGAAACATCAAGAGAATACAGTTTGAAGTTGGTTATTGAGAAGGTTATTGCATGTAAACTGAGAGTTCATTGAGATAATGATTATTACACTTGTCGTGGAATATGGTGAGCCATTTCACTCGCATGATGTCTTTTAATTCGCCTTTGGCTTGTGAAAATAATTGGCTTGTGAAAATAAAGGTGTGTGCTCATGAAAGAACTTGCCATATTCCCCTCTGACTCGTGTAATGAATATGTAATGCCCTGCAAGCCCAATCATAGCTCGATCTACTCTAACTTGTTGTTGTTGTTATTGTTATTGTTTTGCATTGTGTGAAAAACAGTAGCCATGATACTATTTAATAGCAGGCTTGTCGGATCATCAAGACATCACCACATCCTCCAGAGAAACACAAATGAAGAAGCAGAGGAACCCTAATGGTATTGAGCCTTGCTTTCCCTCTGCTGATGGTTCATCTAGTCCTAGTTCCTGTGTTTCGGCCAGCGAAGGAAGTTCTGACTGTCAATTCTCGGATCTTCGGACCCAAAGAGCCTACGAAAAGATGATTAAGTTGGACCAGAAGCTAGCCAAATTGTGTAAGAGGGAGAAAGAGTTGAAGAAGCAGAGGAAACTACTGGAGGAGGAGATGAATATGGAAAGATCCAGCATAGCTCTGGTTGCACATTCTCTAAGAGATGGTGAGATTATAATTTTTATGTTGGGAGTAATTGTTTTGTAATATCTGCTAAACTGTCTCGCTATTAACTGAATATTATTATTATTATTTTTTAATTTTTATTTTTTACTACTTTGTCATGTGCGATCCAAAGATGGATAGTGTGATTCAGCATTTCTATTGATCACTTGATTTCAATGACTTTCTTGATAATCAAATTCACTCGAAATTCAGCTAGATGCTCAGCCTTCATCTGGTTGGTATATTTGTCTCAATGGCAAAGGGACTTTTTCAGTATATTCCTTTTATGATCTACTATATTTTACCTAACTATATGATCTTGACAAATTATTTTTATATGTTATCTCATTTGCAGCAGGAAACAAATCTTGTATAATTCCAGTTTTCCCCACACAGCCCAGTGAAACACACATGGGTGAGTGCATGCACTTGTACTTTTTCATAATGAAATTGTGTCTATCCCAGTAGTTTATATAACTTGCTTGATGTCTTGACTTATTACAGCACAGGCATCTTATATCTTCTAATAGTTTAATACGCTCCTATTCCTTCTCTATTTAGGTGAAACCTTGCACTTGCATAATCTGAAACATTCAAAGTAAATGAGTGAAGAACATAATGTTATCCCCCCCCCCTCCCCCTTAATTTAATTATAATTTAGCTGTCAAGAAGAAGTGTAAGCTAGGAGAGGGAGACTATGGTGGAGGGTGTTCTTCATCGGCAGATGAAGCAGAGACTAGGAAGGGAGGAAAGAGGAGAGAAGCTGCTGAACATGGAAAAGATTTCATCAAAAGAAACATTGAAGTACATGCATATCAAAGTGGTACAATAAACATGTTATATAAAATGAAGTCTGTCTGCCTGCCTGCCTGTATGAATGTCTGTCCATCTGTCTGTCTGTCTGCCTGAATGTCTGTCTGTCTGTCTGTCTGTCTGTCTGTTTGTTTTTGTGAGTGTGTAGCTTATAAACTCGGCCACCTTTGGGCCTAACCACACATGTCGCACATGATTGGAAATATTATAACGGTATTAAAGTTTTAAGACAGCCATAAGAGCCACACAAACTAGGACAGATAAAGAATCGGCACTGAAGTGCAATGTTGTAGGGTCGATTAGGATGGGGAGGGGGGAAGGGGTCAGGAATAGCTTCCCAAAGTGTTGGTGTTTCAGCTCGTATTATTTATATAATGTATGTGTATTCAGACAGCATTATGTGACTGAATATGAAATATTCTTTTTCAAAAGGTAACTTAAATCAGATAAAAAGTAGATATTTCTACCTTTCCCCAGGAGCCATCTACCTAGCGATATCTATATAGACCTACAGATGTCGATGATGGTTCACACACTTTGTTTGTTTCCTCTTGCTCAATCCTGCTCTTCCTCCCCACCTTCCTTTCATGCAATGGCTGCAGCTGGTGGCAGATGCTGGTTCATTAGTAATGATGACCAATGCAGAGAAGCAGAGACTGCAGCAGCTGCTTGAAGATGATCATGCTGATGAGGTATTTCCTATGTGTACATTGAGTGGGTTCATCTTGGGTTGAGGAAAGTTGGGATCCCCGCTGGTAGCTAGAAGAGGCAAATGCAGGCAGAAGAAGCTACTGGTTTGTGATACGAGTGCAAATTGACTCAAGTTGACACAGTCCCTCAAAAATTGTCACACAGATAAACATTTGCTGTAAGAAAATTAAAAATACAGAAACAATTTGTAAAATGCTGGCCACCATCCCTGAGAGTAGCCCATTCTGTGTTTAGTTATCAAACCAAGATCTACAAGTAAGCCTAAGAGTCTGGGAAGAGCTCCCAGTAATAGTTATAATCTACTGTACCAAACTTATATAATAGAGCTAAAACCTTATTGAATTAGTATCTCTTAACCCTCTAGTAAAACAAGAGGTAGCTATCTACTCTTCAGAGTTCCCTTGATATATATATACCTAAGATGCTGATGCTTTTATAAGAGTATAGGGACCAGCAACAGAGCTAGATGTATAAATAGTTTTTGTTCTGGTGCTTTGTGCTTTTATAACTTTGTTACTACTCTTGAGAGTTCCCTTTTAGATATATCTAGCTCTGTTGTTGGATGCCCATACTAGAACAAGGACAAACATCAGCTTAGGTTAGCCACAACTACTAACCAGTATATTGCTCTTTCAACATAGCACTGGCTATAGCTACTGTGAGTAGCACTAGTCTTAACGCTCCTATTGGTCTAGACTTAGTCCACTGAGCAAGAGCACAGATGAAAGTTTACTGATTTGTAAATAAATTTGTACAGAACATCCTCAAGATAAGTGTAGTGCTCTTTCAACTTAGCACTCATGTTTTGGTAAAACATCCTAGAGCATCCTAGAAAGTGCCTGAGAGTAAATTTCATTGGAGTATATACATACATACACACATGTGCGCAACACATACACAGACATCTAATTGAAACGTAGAGTTAATACAATTTGAAGTTGATTACTGAGAAGGTGATTTTAAAGTTATTGTGTTCTTAATTCAATTGAACCATCAGCCTGAAGAGTGACTCAATTTTTTCTCCCAGAAATTATCTCCAAGATTGCTAGATAGGATGAGGGCAGAGTGTTGCCAATTTAATGAACACTAACTATACCACTCCACTCCCCCAGCATACTGTAGAGATAAAATGCTGAAGGTTGCATGTACAACCACCAACCTGATCAAGATGGAGGATGGATACTAAATTAGAGATGCGCGAGTGAGGAAAAGTACATGGATGAAAGTTAATACTAAGTCTTGTTTGTTGATGATCTTCACAGCTGTATGCCCTACGCAATGGTTATTATTGATACAAGTGTGCAAAAACAGTATTTTCAACAAAACCAGGGATAACATTTCTTAACACTAGAGGCCACAATCAACACACACCCTTGTTTTGTATGGCTATTAGTACATCATGTTATAATGTCCATTCTGTATGATACAAGATATCTCCATGAATCATTGCTGTTGAGTTTAATTTCTGCGCTGGAATTATTTTGCTTCCATAATGTCGAGCTTAACTTTATGCCCAATTACGCAGGTTAGCTTTGTTTCTTATGCTATTTATAGCGGCAGACGGACGTCGATAATGGTACAGTTATGTGCAAGATGCAGCCTTTGTCATTAAGTGTAGATAAGCCGTTTGCTTTTGATAGCATGGCCCTGGAGAGAATGAAGGAAATTCACAGGTGAGTAGTAGTAGTAGTAGTAGTAGTAGTAGTTGTTGTATTAGTAGTAGTAGTAGTAGTATATAATAGTTGTATTAGTAGTAGTAGTAGTAGTAGTAGTAGTATATAATAGTTGTATTAGTATTAGTAGTAGTATATAATATTTGTATTAGCAGTAGATAGTTGTATTAGTAGAAGTAGTAGTAGTATATAATAGTTGTATTAGTAGTAGTAGTAGTAGTAGTAGTTGTATTAGTACTACAGTACTAGTATATTATAAATGTATTAGTAGTAGTAGTAGTAGTAGCACCAATGGTAAGTTGTAATAGTAATTATCGAGTGAAGCAAGCCCTCTGTTGGGGAGTTGGATGGAAAACTTGATATTGCCATGCATGGCGTATGTTTGTACGTATCTATGTATGTATTCACCAGATGTTCACGCATAAAAAATATGAATGGGTCAACCACCTTAAATAGTGCGGGCTTATGTAAACCACAAATGATCATCATAGTCGAGAGAATGGTCGAGAGAATGCCTAATAGCATAATGGAAGCTAGACTGGCCTGCCTCTACTGTGCAGGTGAAAATGTCTTGCATGGCTAACAGCTGATGCTCCCCCTCCTTTCTAGATATATAGCAGAACAAGCCATCTTGAAATAGGACAATCAATAAACCAAGACCTTAATAACCTCCCACAAGCCCTCCAAAATCACCTCCCCCATAGGTCCTCATACCAACAAATGATAACTAACAAGGCATTGTGTGGGGAGCGAAGGTGCAATTAGAAGAAACATCAATTTGAAATCCCAGTATTTTTAGATCACATTGCTCTAAGTATTGTCTTACTCCAAGCATGGCTGCAGGCCTAACACTATACACTCATCTGTAAATTACAGTAATATAGAGAAGTAGCTAATCATAGTATATTCCTTACAGCTTCCAAGCAGGTACATGGTTGGGAAGAGTACCAGCTAAAATATTGAGTGTGACGATCATTTCCAGTTTAGCAACAAAACCCATTACCATGACGAGATCATTTCCAACATGTCTATAGCAAGATTGTGTTGACGAATAGAGTGGACTTCACCATCAATTCTTGTCAGATATAGAAACATGGACAGATGGAGTGTAGAAGCTTTACCTGAGCATTAGGAACTCCTCGATCATGGATGACACCATGTGCTAGCATTGAAGGGGTAAGAAATAAGCAACTATATTATCATTGATTTTGAACAAGAATGCATAGCTAGCTAGCTAGCTTATCTTGCTATATAGAGCTAAGGCATAGTATTTAAAAACTCTCTCAGAGACTTAGCTGGAAATAGCCAAGTCTGCAGATTTGAGTTAATGCTGGTTCTTATTTATGTTGTCTGTGGGTTTGGTAGAGTTAATAGTTCGCCAACAAATGAATTTGGAAAGTATGATGGGTTTGGTAATGTAATGTCCTATAGATTCCACATTGCAGAAGACACCATTTATGATACTAAAATGATACCAAAGTAAGTTTTAGCTGAAATATAAACTTTGTTTATTGGCAGCTATTTTAAAATGGAGCTCAAACCTTTTTTGATTGCCACTGCAATCCCCAATCATATTGGGTTGTCTTTGAATTTACCAATAAATATTGTATATAAGCAAGCACCCTTCACTCTTGAGGTATGAGCTTTGTTGGCTATTTTGTTTGGGGTTTCATTGTTTTAAAGTTAAATGGTCCTATAAATGTTTCTGGTCAATATTTAATAAATTCTTAGTAATTTTTTCAACTTTGTTAATTTTTAGTCCAGCAGCCTCTTCACAAATTGCTCAGGAATTGGAAGTCCCACCAATCATTATTCTTGATTTTAAATAATACAGAGTGTGTGTGTGTGTTTGAGAGTGTGTGCATGTTTGAGAGTGTATTTGTGCATGTGTTAATTATTATCTACCATGGAGTTGATAGTATACATTGGTGTATGCAGTCAACTGGGAGCTTTATTGTCTGATAAGAACATTCAGTCCACCTGCTCTAGCAGTAATGACATCACCATATACCCTCCTTCACCACCTCCATCTGCACACAAACCTTCTGCGACAATGTATGCAATTGGAGCAGATTTAGAAGAAGGCAGATCATGTCACGAAGAGAAAAAGGACAAAGAACACACAAATGATGAAGACCACAGTAGTGTTCATAACAAAGAGGTTGGTGATGAAGTTATGGATCGAGATATTGAAGATGTTGGCGAGGAAAGAAATAGAGAGCTTAGTCAAGGAAATAGTGATGTTGTGGTTGAAGAAAATGAGTTGGAGGGTGAACTTGAATTAGATGATGGCTATGATGAAGGAGATGCATTGCTGGTGTGTGTGGAGGATGGAGAGAGAGAGAAGAGGAGGAAGAAATTTGACGAGGAAGGTGAATGGAAAACTCATGATGCACAGAGTAAGAATTACCAAAGACACTGACATTGTTTTTTAATTGTTTTGTGATGATATAGCATATACACACTTTCTCTATATTTCAGTAGGTTACTGATATGATATGATATAAAGCTAGTTGTAGCTGTGAGGTGTCATTCAGTGTATTTTGTTAATGTGTAGGTAGGGGGGTGTTGGTTAGAGCGTGTCTGACTGTAGAGGAGAGGGAGAGGATGTACTTGGTGGACGAGCGACTTCGTCATCTACATGAAGATGGTGACAAATACAAGGTAGTGAATTCAATAAATATATACAATTATGTAAATGTCTCTTTTTAAATGCAGAACTAACAAATTACACTATTAAACGTAACTGCAATGGAACGGTAGAAGAAAATTGCAAGTTGTAAAACTAGACAGTTGTTATACTACATCTTCCCCTTATGCAGAACTAACAAATTACACTATTAAACGTAACTGCAATGGAACGGTAGAAGAAAATTGCAAGTTGTAAAACTAGACAGTTGTTATACTACATCTTCCCCTTTGAGGATGTTCAGAAATTGAGTTTGACTTTGGTCCAACCTCTGAGGTGGCCCAGGATGGTTTCCAGTGTCAACTCTGATACTCCTTACCGGGTGCATTTTGCTTCCTTTTGATCTACTTCTGGAGGTGTTGGAGAATTTCGAGTCTTCTGACTTTCATCTTAATCAACTTCCCAGCTGGAGTAGACATCACATGGCAACAGTTTCTTCGGTATCTTCCTGTCAGTGTCGGTGTCATGTATGATGGTGGACAAACATGTTCCACTACCTTTCCCTACATCTCATTAGCAATTCTATCCAAACTCTTGAAGAGTGGACCTGTATGACAATAATGCAAGGTAAGGATCCTTGGGGATTTCTTGAGAGGATTTTTTATTGTCTGGAAGCTGTTCAGTCCCTCTGTTGCCTTGAACACAATAAGGACTGCTGGTGCAATGGTCAAATATGGTTGCAAACTTGGAATATCACCGTAGCATATATACCATATCTGGCAAAGATTGAGCATGTGTGAGCTATAACAGACTGAGTAGAGGGTTGGTTGAGTTTTGCAACTTCTATTGTATGAAAATAGTAGTCAATCACTAATAGATAGGTCAGGAGAGTGAACTTCTAGCTGGTGATCTTAACATGCAGTATTACTTTTGCAGATGCCATCTTGTTCTTGACACTTTTGAATTTCTTCCAGCCTCCTTTCATAGCTGGAAAATTTTGTATGATGCACTGCACATAACATCCACTGACAAAGACCAGACTCTACTGAGCCAGCAGCTGGAGCTCATCAGCTATACAAAATTCTTTACGAGGGATATGAGGAACAGTGTATGTAAATCTAAGTAGTCTCATCCTGAACATTCATATTAGCTGAGGAATTAAAGGTTTGTGATCTGTATGGTGGATAGCAAAGTTGAGGCTAACAAGAATTCTGAAAACAGGCCCAAGTCAGTGTCAATGCTACTTGTGCATAACGTTGTTCGGTTGGTGACATTGATGTTGAAATGAAAGCCACTGGTTGGAACTCTTTCCCAGGTGGATGTGGATGGAAGAAGCACAGCCCCAAATGATGAGGCATTGGCAGAAACAATGGTTTCTCCCAAAAGTAGGACAGGCCTTCACATCAAGACCTCTTTGATGCTTATAAAAATATTTATTTTGTGGGTGGCTCCAGCTCCACTGAACTTCATTGGAGAGTAGTTCCTTAATTGGTTTAGTTAAAGTTGGTTCAATCAGGAGTGAACTTGATGAACTGATTTGTCATGCTGAGAAAGTGTCTGACATCACACACATCCCTGGGTTCCTTCGTGTTTAAGATAGTGTGCTGTAGCCCATCTTTGGAAAGAACTTGACCTAAAAACTATGCAGATGACTGAGAAAACACACATTTCTCCTAGCTGAGAGTAAGTCCTTAAGTTCTGATTTTGTTCGAGGCAGTTGTGAGCCTTTCATAATGTTCAACCTGAGAGTCGCCTAGTATAAGAATATCATCCACAAGCAGATTACATTTTCAAGGCCATTCGGGATCTCTGACTTTCTTCATGAAACTATTAGATGCTGATATAATCCCCGATGGAATCTCTTGAAACTTTACCTAACAAATGCAGGTGGTCAGAAGTGATGACTCTTTGGTAGTAGAATTTGCCAAAAAGTGTGAGTTAGTGTCTAATTTTGAGAACACTGTGACACCATCTAATTGAGCGCTAGAGTTTGCTCTAGTGCAGGAGGAATGTAACATTCGTGGCAAATATTTTCATTGAATGCAAATTCTCATTCTGCCATTTGGCTTGGGTACTACCACCATGCCCAATAGGTTCATAGACCTGATAACTCCTAATTTGACCACAGTCTAATTCCTTCTTTACAAGCTGCTTGAGAGGAATAAGGACTCAATAAAGCATATTGAAGAGAAAAATCTCGGCTACATCTTTCTGCTTGATGGTGTGGTCATGCTCTATTTTCCCCAAGCCAGTGAACAACTCGGAATGAAAGCCTCTTCATAAGACTTCTCTACAGTCATCACCCTTGCAAATAACTGTAATTTTTCTATGGCAGGTCTGCCCAACAGGGACCTTTAACAATGTACGTATCTTCACACCCACAAACTTTCCAACAATAGGAGGAACACTCTGACTAGGACCTTTAAGAGTTTTTTCAGACGAATGTAACAAAAGAATATTGACCCGAGATCATGGAAGGTCTTTTCCATTAGTTCTGCCCCTCTATCAGTACAGAACTTAACATGATGTCCATTGACTGCTATGATCCAGGGCTCACTAGCATTTGACTTCTCATCTACATCTACAACTCCCCCCAAAACATCCCCGCCTCCAGAATATCCACTATGGCTATTATGTACCTCTTGCTTTAAGATCGACAGACTTTCTGGAAACGTCCCTTTTGTTATACCAACTGCATATTACTTCTGCTGTTTCCCATGAAGAAGATAGTTTCCAGACCAGTAGCATGCAGTACCATAAGCACCTACACATGGTCTCTGAACTGATGAACCTCTGAGCCTTTGTCTATGGATAGCCTGCACCGGGATCTCTATCTTCAGTGTGTTGTTGCAATCAAATCTGACTGTCTGGAAAACCTTGATTGCAACCTCATCAAGCATCAAATCAGCATCCAACTGCAATTTTTCATTTTTCTGACAGGCTTGCATCTCGTAGCCCAACAACCCAGATGGTCACTAATGATCTCATCATGCAGAGGACTATACTAACCATGTTCTGCAAGTGAGTAATGGTCTGTGATAAAAATATCACTGGTTCAGGTTCCTCTTGCATTCTCAATTTGAACCCTACATTCCGTCTCTTCACAAAGAATGAGTCAAATATTTCTTTTACAGTTTTGTAAGTTTTCTTCTCCTCATAGACAGACTGAAGAATGGAAGAATATCATCTGCCTCATCAACCATAGAATAAACTATTTAGAACTTCAAATTTTTCGACCAAGCCAACTGCTGTCCTGAAATATTGTATCCACTTTGGCCACTCTTGTGGATAGTCGAAGCTAAAATCCAGGAGATGCTACTTGATATGTAGCAGCCATAGATACTAAGGGATTCAAGCAAATTTTCTGGAAGTCACCTCTAACACCATGTTCTGTTTAGGCTCTATTCTCTATGCTGGGCATGCCCAGTACATACATGGGTGATTGCATAACAGCATGCATCATAAAACCACATGAATGAATATGATTGCATTACTAGGGTGTAGTTATTCTGGTGATACTACTACAAGTTGCAACATAAAATAAAGGCATCAAGGTAAGTAATGCCCCCACTTCTCCTTGCCCCTCAAATTCCTTGCAAGCCATTGCTTTCGTGGATTGTGGTTTATGCGCAAGCTACAGAATTGCAACAAGGCATAACTGATATTTTTTGTTAATTTCAGAAGCTTGTATCAGATGATCGACTGAGACTACTCTTGAACCAGTGTAGAGAATTCAACATACAGGAAGAAATTCTTCAGCAGTGACTGAACAACCCTACCCATGCATTACAGTCACTATGGATATCATTAGTTGTCTGTATAGTGATGACTGACTAGATAATTCTTTATTCATGCCAATATTTCATTGAAATATGTGTAAATAAATACTACAATAAGTATACTAATTTTTGGTAATACCAATTTTTTTTTGATACTAAGCATGTGTATTATCATCAGAATGTATGACATACCAAACGAAGGGAAAGTGGATACTCCATGAAATCATATTAGCTGAGTTTGACAAACTTATGCACAATTACCCTGGGTCATTATAATTATAGCTAAGGTCGCAATGGCCAGTAAAATCTAATGGTAGTAATAATAATAAAGTATACACAATAGTTTGTGAATTTTTAATTCTCCAGAATTTTTTATACTCACTGACTAAAGTATAAATATTAAAAGGTATGAACAGATAAAAGGTATGAATAGACAATAATTATGAAGTCAGGCATGGAATTTCAAGTCTTCCTTAGCAGATGTGCTTGGTATTACTCACTCAGCAGATGAAAAGGAAGCTTACTTTGACTATCTTCCTGCAGTCCATGCGGGTGCGTTCTTCTTTCCTTCTTAGGAAAACGAAGCTAACTTTGACTATATACCTTGGGTAAATTCTTGTTTCCTTCCTATATATAAATACATGTATATATTTTTTGAAATTTGTTCCAATATTCATTTAAAATATAATATTGTTTGCTAAATGTTTCTTATCTATCTCTGTTATTTATTTCACATAAATTAATATATACAATGGGGACAATTTTAGCTCCAAATTTGCAATGCCCAGCTATGACTAATCTGGTTCTCGATTTGCAATGCCCAGCCAAGAACTGACTCAAACCAGCAACAACACCAACAACAACAATAAGGTGTTGATGTACAGATTTGTGTACCGTACAACGAAAGTTAGAGAAGTGTATATACACAAATGGAATCCCAGAAGCGTTGGACTTTGCAGAACTTGGGGCTTGGAGATTGATTTTATTGAACTGGTAAACTCTCGAGATAGATAACTGTTGGATTGAGGTATCTCTCAATATTGCCACGGCCGACCTACCACTCAACTATAATACAAGCAACAACAATAATTATTAGCTTGCTTATTACAACTTGAAATTTACTCTCTCAAAGTTTCAGCTAGACACTCTAGCCTCCTTATTCTTGATGAAGGCTAGAGCATCTAGAAAATTTCAAGTTGATTATTGAAAATCAGTGTAATTTGTTGTCAAACGAGAGTTTGTTGAGAGTATATTAAATTGACTTTAAAGGAAACAAAACTGTACAGATGTCGACCACAACCAATTTGCAGACTTTGCTATTTTGAGTTAGATAGCTGGCCGATTGCACACAATTAAATAAAGGGTGGCAGGGGGAAGGGGGGAAACAGATTGAAGACAAGACAATATATAGTTAACATGGTTTTAAATAGTAAATAGTCATTTTGTGTTCCACACGAGTACAGTGCTTTATTTTTAGTTTTTAATTAGCAATTTATTCTCATACCATAAACTAAAATGTAGTAACCCAGGCTGGAATTTTTTTGTGAAGGCCAGAGATTCAATATAGACCTCCTACTGGATAATCTCGGACAACCAAGACATCATCCATTTATTGTGGTTAATCAGTAATGGAGTGTGAGTGTTGTTAATTCATGAGAAACATGCCATTTTTTTAAAAATTGCTATATATAAGGCTTTCTGAGGTAAATTTGATAATTACAGGCAATGGTTACGAGTTTAGTTTTACCCAGGACACCTCAGATTGCCTAAAAACTAGTAAGGTGTTTTTAATTGCCACTGAGAACCTGGCATATCGCCATATCCTTTTGTGTGAATTGGCATTTTGTCTGCTTCTCAGTAATCATTATTAGAGACACATTGGCTAAATGTTGATGTGTGACTGGTAAGGGGACAGATTTTGAAGTTGTGCATACTCAGCTAATCTGATTGGTGTGATGAGATCCAGCTAGTGATGCAATGGTTATTTCCCAGACACTTTTTCTCATGTTTAGCAGTTCAGCAGTTCATAATGTCAAAGGGACTAAACCAGGGGAATTCCATAACACTATAAAGACTAAACCAGGGGGGTCCCACAACCCCTTCCCCCCCCACACACACGTCCTGCTGATCATGCCATACCCTCCTCCTATTTTGGGTGTAGCTTTCTTATGATGTCACATGATGCATCTTCCAGGATCACCTACAGACTATTCTTATGTAGGTTTACAATATTCTGTTTCTTCATCGACATTCATGAACAGCTTTTTCCCAAAGATTATTTTTAAAGCTGTACTACTAAAGTGCACCATATGAGAAAACTTCATCGTTGTCAGTTGATCTGTCTACAAGTGACAGCAATCAGGTGAGCCATGGCAGCAATGGTACTGATTGGTAAACATACTCGCTCATATCTAGACAACACTAGACAACACTACACCATATTTGCTAACCATGTTGGCAAACTCACCCATATCTAGAAAACCCCAATACATATTTCACAAACTTCCCCACACCTGGAGAGATTTCCCACATCTTTTTAAAGCAAAATGTGTACATATCTAGAAGGTCCTATTTCTCACTGGTAAGCACTTGTACTTGTAGTTGCTGATGTTGCTATATAGCTGCATGCTGTGCTGAAGCACAATTAGCAGATATTTGAGCACTTCACCTCATCTCATCTCAATATAAATCAGAATGGAAATATTTTGTGCATAGATTATTAACTAGAAAAATTCAAGGACAAAAATTATAGATCATATTTTTACATTATGAATTTTATTATGAATTTTATTATTGCATTTCCAAGAATACCTACTCTAAAATTTTACTTAGCATAATAATTTTTCTATACAGCACCATTCATCTCCTGACATCATGCAGTAGTTTGGTTGGTAGTTAATTGTTTTACACTTTATACACTTTTAATTAACACCTCACAATTTTAATAACCTTTTACACAACTACATATTAATACTATCCCTTACACTATTAATTAACCCCCCTGCATAGGATTTTCACCATGGCAACACCGGAACTATCTCTTGTTGATAGATTTTCTTCAATAGATTATGAGTAAAAAAAAATGTAAAGTGGTACAATTAGCTGCTATTTGATCATGCTCACACCTGTCTTAGAGGAGAAAAGTTAGCTCCCAAGAAGTGAACTGGATGGTCAAGCAACACAAATAATTCTAGATCTACATGCATTGAGATCAACTTCCAACTTATATATATAGTTGATTATAGATATAAATGGTCCCTAGTTGCACATACATCTTGTCACATTGTGGGTAGAAATAGAACTTAGACTGGACAATATAAAGTCAATGATTACAAAGACTAAAACTAAATGAGAAATTTGTGCAGTAATGAAAATGTGTGCAAAAGCATCATAACAGAATTTGTGAGAAGTGTATAATTATAAAGACCTCTGGCTCACATGCACGAAAGGACACATTTGCAGTTCATGCTCTATTGGTGTCACCCTCATCGGCATTCTGCTGCATGACAATGGAAGGATCCAGGTAGAGAGGGTTGTCTTTGGCAATGCTGCAAGTGTGCACAGAAAATGTTACCATCATCATGTTGCCATGGTGGGTGTGTGCCTGTGTGTGTATGTGTATGTGTGTGTGTGTGTGTGCACGTGTCTACATAATGTGTGTGTGTGTGTGTGTGCCTGTGTGTGGTGTGTGTATATCTGAGTATCAATTAGAGTATGGAGTATAGTTCAAGGGGTAGAACATTCTTACGAAACATGCCCAAAATATGTACAGTACATGTGGCATAGAGTACCATATCTCAGGTCGCACAAGAGCACAGACCACTCCCCCACATTAGCAATTCTATAATATGATGGTGATAGAACTTACCCTGTATTCTACTCCACTTGTATTGCACTGTATTGCTAGTTCACAATACAATGCCATAGCATTTCATTCAGCTTAAATTGACCTTTGACATTACTATTAACTTACTGGAGAATGGGCAGTGACACCAGCAAAGAAGAGTGAGATTTGATAATGCTTTTGGCTAGTGGGAGGATAAGAAAGAGAAAAATGCTGGAGATCTATAGCTGGCAACTAGCTCTAGCTGACACTAGTTATATTAGTTATAGCTGGGGCATTTTTACTTGACATGCAATCATTTTCCAAGCAGCTTAATTTTCCTTTACACCTCTATATGAAGAGACTTGCCACAAACATGAGAAGGTTTTCACTGATTCAATCAGCTTCTCTTCATCAATTTCCATCTGCTAGCTAAACTGCTGATAGTGCAGTTGATCACATGTTCTAACATTCTAATTAGCCTGATGTTGCATTGCTAACACTTGAATAGAACTTTTTCAAATAGAGCACACTATTGCTGGTATGTTTCCTTGTGTTGTTAAGTTCACAAAATGACAGAATGGAATGGAAGGATGTAATCGAAACACAGCGCTCTGCTCGCCACTATCACATTGTGAACAGCCTTAAGTCATCACACACCAAATAAAGTTCCCATCTATACCAGCATGCAGAAGCTGGATGAAGCTCTGACCTCAACACAATGTCATCTGGCTGATCTCGGTAGTGTGATCCACTTGACCTCCTTTGTCCAGTCTCGCACAAACCTTTTGCTTACTCTTCAGCTATTTTGTTTTCCAGACTTCTCTACAGATTGAACTGCCTTGAACTCTTAAAAAGAATAGCTCATACTCATAATTCCAGCCATTTTTACGTAAAATATTGAGAGCAGTGCAGCTAGGTACAGTATGAGGTCACATTCTCTACTTCTGACTCCACCCAGTGATTCATTTCAGCCACTGTAACTTATGGCTAAATTGACTTATTTGGTATATAAGGTTGCAACCCTGAAAAGGAGAGGAAGAATTTGAACTGCTACTGTTGTGCATGTGTGCCCTCAATAAATATGCACATGCTCATACAGAAACTCATGCAATGATAAATATAGATGCTAAATATAGCATCTCTAGGCGGAATGGCTAAGGAATGTCCATCTGAGGGTGCAGTCAATGAAGTGACCATCAATTTCTTTGGTAGTTGGGCTGACTCAAGATGACTGCACCCATGTAATTTGGCAAATAGCAGTCAGTGCACAAGTGGCTATCACCAGTCGAACAGCCAAACTCAACAATAAGATTAGAGAAGCTGACAAAGATCCCTTGGTGATGAAGCTAAACTGAATAGACACCCAATAGTCACAAAAAGAAGAGGTTATTTCCTCGAATGATATTTGTCCTTCAATAGTGTTTGACCTCTAATAGTCTTCGACCCATTACGAGGTCTGAATAAAATAACGTTTGCCCTCTAATTGTGTTCACAACTTGTGCTCATATTGTACATAGATGGAATTTTTTTAAATTCCAAGCTGGAAGTCGAGAATGTCAGGAGAATGTCAGCAAAGATGGTGAAATTCACTGCTTAAAAGCTTGGAGAGACGGTAGCTACAGCAGCAGCATAACTTGTTGGGCTCTTTTCCAACCTGGAAAGTCGAGACAGTCAGGATTCTAGCATTTTGGACATCGATGATGACGACGAAGAACTGGAAACTAACAGAAGACTAGTTGATGGCTAGCAAACTCTGTCTCCAACTTTGTTCTTGCAATGGCTCCTATTTTCTCTCACTATATTCAATTTCTTTGTGCTAGGATTTGTTGGCTGAAGCTCAATGCTGACTGGGAGGAGCCATTGTGCAAGGCTAAATGAAATTGTGCATGCCCAATCGAGGCTCGCCTGGGTTCTATATCCTTTCAAATTGTATTTGCCCTCATTTAGTGTCCTTAGAACCGGCGGTAACCATTCAAGGAAATAGGGCACCTAAAGTAACCCTATTGGGATCACGTCATCCATTTTGCACAAGCTCATAGTGCATGTACAGCGCAC
The DNA here is from genome assembly GCA_028752905.1 of Cladorhizidae sp. MBARI D1340-BT2. Taxonomy (NCBI): domain Eukaryota; kingdom Metazoa; phylum Porifera; class Demospongiae; order Poecilosclerida; family Cladorhizidae; species Cladorhizidae sp. MBARI D1340-BT2. The sequence goes on from JAQNBH010000001.1 coordinate 26,702,172, forward strand.
CCTTGATTGGTGTGCCTCAAGTAGTCCACATGACTAGGAAGCTCATGAAATTAACAGAACGCATGCAATCTCATCAAGGATGGTTTGTCCTGAAGACACCATTTACACAAGCAACTACCCCTCAAGCAAATCATCCGGTACATGATTGAAATTCCAATATTATTGCAATACGAAATGCTACAGTGAATGACCCTCAACTTTACCCTTTGATCATCACGTTTAGGAACCAACTGCCAATATACAGTGATTATAAATACACACACATATATATAGAGAGAGAGAGATAGAATAACATAAATATATGCTCACTTGAAGTTCATTAGAAGCTTGCAGCTAACCATGTAAGTTTTCTTTAGTGTGCCACTGTGACCCAGCTGAGACCTAGTCACCTGAAGCCAGAGCCTTTACAAATTCCTCTGCTAGGATACGTTCTGGACATCATTAAATTAAAAACTGGCACACCTTACATACAAATAGCCTCTAAATTTAACTAGCAAGTCTGGTATGCCTAAAGTATTTTTTTGTATGTTCCTTTGGCCATTCTGGAATGGTTAATGTTTGAGGCATTGATCACTCTTCACCAAAAGAGTGATGCCTCAGTTCTGATTCCATGGGAGCAAGACAGTCATTTATCAGAGGCATAGACCATTTTCTCATAGTCTGTGGGAAACACAGCTAATCAGTCATGCCAGGAGACAGTTCCTGATCACATTAGCTTCAACCTCTCTTAAGGGGGCGGGCTACTGTTGTGCATTCAAGAATGAACATTTTTGTCCCTCATTATATAAGTGATTCAAGGTGCAGGGATACACTTTAGTAACGTGGAAAAATAACATGAAGGCTTTCTAACTAAGCTTGTAAGTTTGTTTGGGTTATAAAGTTTAGGCATGGCATATGTGGAGTGGTGTATTCTATGGCTACTGCTAGGCAGTTGTTGCAGACAGCATTACATCTGCATCGGCATTTGTCACTTACAGGATATGATCCATTTTTAAGAAGACTAAGAGAGAGCAGCATGAAGCATATTCACTCACAAGTCTTGCTGCTAGGGAGACTTGTAGGAGCTCAGTCGTGTTATACCGCCATCATTAGCGAGTACTATTTATTGCTGGATTATAGTAAACAACTTCTCTAAGCCGCACTCGAGTAAATTGCTAAGAACCTGCAGATCCAGAAATCATTATAAAATAAACCTGGGTGTGGCCTAGATTTGACACAGAAAACCAGGATTCATCTATTTGCTCAAATATTCCAAATATCTAACAGTAAACCTGGCACCTTAACCCATTGAATGATGTAGTAGTCTATTGGGTATGTGCATACAGAGAATGGGCACGCAATATAAATTCTTCGAGATAATATAATCCCCCCCCCCCCTCCCCCCCTTCCCCTTCCCCTTGATGTCTGAGTTTGTACCATATGGCGCTTATGGCATTTAATCGGTTAACAGAGTTGTCTTGCTATAAGCATCTCCACTGATAAAGTCCTCTCTTCTAAATAGGTTTGATGCTGATCATTAGTGCGTATGTTTATCTGATGCTGTTGTACATGCAAGCAGAATGGATTTGGTTTTTCTAATTCAATCCCAGCAAATTGCTTGGTAAAGGATCTTACTACCTAGACTAGTAGAATCTGCTTAAGGTATCATCTTGGTTCATAGCTAGATCCTTCTCATGGTACTCAACTTTATTACAAAAGACTACAACAAGAAAGCAACACTATAGAGGTAAGTAGCATTGCAAACCTAAGCTGTGGTATGTTGTTTGCTCTTGTCATAGTACACATTAGCTAGTTAGCTCTATCTAAGAGGAGCATGAAGGGTAGAGAACCTGGTTTTGGTACCCTGATAAATTACAAGCTCATAGCTCCATAAGGTTTTAATATGTAAGACAATGTTTTTGTTATTGGGGCTCAAATAATACAGTTTGTTTGTATTTCAAGAAGGAGATAGATGTGTCCCCTTCAGTGCAAACCACACACACACACACACATGCGCATGCGGGAATGCACACATATACACATGCACAAGGGAATGGTACAATTCAAAGTATTATAGGCTAGTTATTGGCAACAGGAAATAAATCAAGAGAGTGGGTAACGGAAGTGTAATAAAAGCATAAACAATCTGTGATGTGTTATATAATCTATAATATAGAAATGCTTTCATAGATCTATGTCATGGGGAAATGTGAAATGAAGCCTTATCATCTCACTAAGTTTTTTTCATTCCTCCTGAAAGATGCTTTGGACTCCCCCCCCCCCCCCCCCCCCCCCCCCCCTTCCTCCCTTCCTCATCTCCTCCTTAGCTATGGGCTAGTAGAAGTTCCTTAGAGCAAAGATTTGATAGATTTTATAATCTTTTATGGTGGGCTCAATTAAGAGCTGCTAAGGCAGGTTATATGCCACTTGCACTAGTGATGCGACGTGTGATATTGTGAACATGGGTTTCACATAGCATTGCATTGCATCGCTTTTCTTGATTTTTATTGTAGTGATGCATCAGTCGTCTTGTGCTGGTGTGCTTCATTTGTGTTTCAGCGACAAGTTGTTTCAGCAAGGAAGAAATGAATAGCAAAAAATGCATTGAGGCAGTGAGTAACTCCCCCAGTATGGGGTGTACCTCATGTACCCCATATCATGTCCTACGAGACTTGAAAGCCAGAGAACACCTGGAAACAAGTAACTCAGGGGTGAAAGTTCAATTCCAATACTCGAAGCTAAGCGATACAATGTGACATGACAGATAATGTGAACTGCTTGAAGTGACATGATGTGACGTGAGTAGCGTGATGCAAAGCCAAGCAAGGAAATCATAACATATCGTGTACCCGCCTTTAATTTAGTGTGTTCTACCTGCTAGAGCATGCAGGAGGAAAGGTAAAGATCAGCAGCGAAGATAGACACATGTAACCAGAAAAAGGAATAGTTCATCACTACTTACTGTGAATAGGGAATAGTTCATCGCTACTTACTGTGCATAGGGAATAGTTCATCACTACTTAATGTGCATAGGCATCACTACCTACTGTGCATAGGGAATAGTACTTACTGTGCATAGGGAATAGTTCATCATTACTTAACTGTGCATAGGGAATAGTTCATCAGCTGCTCCAAGAAATAGCACCATTGAGGCAATCACAGAAGCTGTTGTGCAGTGCTAATAAAACTTACAGCAAAGGTATCCATCCAGGAGTGTCTATTTTCCCAAGTGGGAAGATGATTCTAAACAAGCTTAGGTGCTAGTCCAATTTTTCTCAACAGTTTTTTTTTTAAAGCCTGGAAGGGATTGTTCATGAATGCAGTTCCGATTGTCTGCCTTTCTTCCGATTGTCTGCCTTTCTTTCTTTTTTTCTGTTTTCGCACCATCAAATAACGGAATTAAAGTGCTACAAGATGCAGCAGTTTACTGGGCATGTGCAGGAGAAATAATCCCATGATTTAGCACATCTATTGCATGTGTGTGTGAACGATGTTCAAGTTCACGCCTCTCGCAATTATGCAGTAAATTGTAACACAAACTAAATTCCGGGTGGAAATTTGGGGGGGGGGGGGGGGGGACTCCAGCCCCCAGAGCCGCCATGGTCCTCTATGATATTCTAGTAGCTAGCTGGGTATAAGCTTCCTAAACTAACACAGTAAAAGCTATTTACTTGCCTATTTGCTTCCCATCACTTAGCAGCTGGAGATCTTAGCAGATAATTTACAGCAATTATCGCTGGATGTTAGATGCCTTTATAAGGCAAACTATTGCCAGTTTGATCTTTGTGAAAACTGCTTCCACTTGAAGGAGATTGATGACAGATTTAACGTTCAAAATAAAAGTTTAACATTCCCTATTAACATTCCCTAAATAGCATACTCTCCCTCCAAATCATGTCGAGCAGAGTTTAGCCATCATTTTAGCCAACAATTTGTGCAGGCCTAATATTCCTGGATTTTAACGTGTTTTAAAGGTTTACCTAACTCCTTTTTGAAAATGAATCGAAGAAGACAAAGAAATGTCTAGTTGTTCTTGTGACATTTTATGCCTGATCCTGCAAGGGGACATCCTGGTAGCCACATGTGTAATGTTGCAATGCAAGTGCCAAGCCTCCCCCCTTCCCTTCATTTCCAGGTGCCTGCCAGTTGGTTTGAGGTGGAGGACATATCAAGTTGTAAGTGCGTCTAAATGCCAAATAGACTTGTTAACAGCAAAACACAGATGACAATCTGTCTGGGTATAATATTTGGCTATGTCCTGAATCCCAAATACTGTCTTCATGTCATGACTACGACATAATAACATAAAACTGGACTATATATGCCAAAATGAAGAAACCTTCCCACCACAGCTTCCCACCATAGTAACTACATGGCAGCAATTGCTTTCATGCTGTAATAAGATTAGCAACACAGTGAACCACTTCCCACATAGACAGCCATTTCTTGATATTATATTATGTGGTAATAATTGACATTGATTACTATGCATTTCCTGTTCCTTATTGAGCATGCTCAGGCTGAACTTCCTGTGTGCACTATAACTTTTTTTACATAACCCTTTTTGTATGACTTTTATGACTGTTTCAAAAGTGTCACTGCCAGTTCTCACATTTAGTGTGTAGTTACAAAAGCCACTACAATTTCCTCCTCCAATTTTTACTTAGAGCCCACTTAATTTCTTACTAGTTCTTGTTGTCAGAGAGCCCACTTAATATTCACTCTAATACTCACTAGTTTCTGTTGTTAGAGAGCCCACTTAATATTCACTCTAATACTCACTAGTTTCTGTTGTTAGAGAGCCCACTTAATATACTCACTAGTTTATTGTCAGAGAGCCCACTTAATATTCACTCTAATACAGAGCCTACTTAATATTCTCTCTAACACTCACTAGTTTCTGTTGTTAGAGAGACCACTTAATATTCACTCTATTACTCACTAGTTCTGATTGTCAGAGAGCCCACTTAATATTCTCTCTAACACTCACTAGTTTCTGTTGATAGAGAGCCCACTTAATATTCACTCTAATACTCACTAGTTCTTATTGTCAGAGAGCCCACTTAATATTCACTCTAGTTTCTGTTGTTAGAGAGCCCACTTAATATTCACTCTAATACTCACTAATTCTTATTGTGACTCACTAGTTTTTGTTGTCAGGAATCCCATCTTTGGATATCGTAGTGTCAGGATGGTTCAAGTATGTGTAGATCCCGTAGGCAATTGCTGAGATAATAGCAACAAGGAAGATGATTCCAACTATACTCACTATTATGCCAGTGATGCAGGAGGAGCCAGCAACAAGGAAGATGATTCCAACTATACTCACTATTATGCCAGTGATGCAGGAGGAGCCACAGTTCTTTTTCGATGTGTTAACTGAAGGTAGTCCTGTGGTTGGTGACAGCTGGTGGTTGAAACTGGCATGGTATAGTTGTGATGTGTGCATAATGGAGAAGACATAATATTAGTATCTAGAACACACATGAATTTGTTTAGTCCTTATTTTTATTTTTTAATGTCTACTTTTAAAGGTAGCAACCATAATGTTGCCAATGTGCTTATATAATATATATATATATATATATATATATATATAATATATATATATATATATATATATATATATAATAATATATATGGACCATGGAGGAGCATTGAGGGAAGCAAGCTTTCTGTAACCTAGACTATCGTATTCGTACTTACTGCTGTGGCCTCTAATGGATGGACAATGAGAAGGAATTGTGTCTGTTCTTGGATCAGTGGCTGCATGGTTGCGACTGGCTTGTACAGAGTGCTTGAAAGATGCTGGTGTATTATTTCATTGCTATTGTTGTTTTTTGATGTGTAATTGGTCATACTTGTGATATGCCGAACAAAGAAAGACATTGAAGTATGCCACCAACATTGTGCCTGTCTATCAGTAGATCATACCCAGTTGAGTGAAGCTCTGTGACTCCAGCTTATAGCCACCTCTTCTCTACCACTTAAGAAAACTCATCACACATTCTTTTGAGGACTGTAGTTAAAGTAGCGATGTATGAATGACGTTTCAACATCTTTGCCAGGAGAGATACTATGTAGCTAGCTCAACCTTTACTCTCCTAACAACATTAGTAGAGCTAGTTCTCTATCCTCTACTGACTGAGCAGCAGGTTCTCTCCCCTATGTTGCTGTTTCATTGGCCCTACAATTCCATAATGAAGTTTCCTTTATATGGAAGACCGCTTTCTACATAGCCATTTCACCAATCACATTTTTATGTGTGAATTACTGACCACATAAGTAGTAAGCTTCCACTGATGTCATGCTTTGTCCAAAGTACATAACATGCTTTACAGGGTTTACGTCATAATTGGAAATATATGGGGGGGGAGAGGAAGGGCCCACTTTAGATTTCTAATACTTAGACGAGCAAGTTCATATTTCATTACATTCTTACACCAATAATCAGACTGTGAGCCGAGAGTTAAATCAATAGCTAAGGTGAAGCCACATTTGGTGTTTTCTTTTGACACTGTAAAACAACAGTACAAGTTACAATCATGCCAACAGGACTTGCACCAAAAGTTGGAAAGTGTGAAGGTACCAGAATGTAACCTAATCTGAGGGTGACATGAACGAGTTGAACGTCAAATCAAAATGTTTTCACACACTGATAATGGTATTTAAGGCATCAATAAACTACACAAAGATATTTACAGAATTTTTAGGGACTGGGCTATACAATCGAAACAAACCGGCGCTCCCTCGGGGAATGTTTGAAGTTTGAGATTAAGTTCCCGATTTTGGGTGCATATCAGCTAAAGCTGACTGTATACATTAATTGTGTCCACACTCCAATGCTGTATATACACAGCTAGACTTGTTCAGTCGTTTACAAGTGCATTCGGTTTATTTCCAACCCAGCCATTCTCCGTACACGTGGAACTTCCAGGACTAAGTTCGATAGATTTCACAGTAGTTTTACTTCCCTTTAGGAACATGTTAGTTTAGGTCACCTCACCATTGACCACACTCAGTCCACAACCTGTTGCATGTGTTTCATATAGCAGACAAGAATAATGAGATTACAACAAATTATGGCGTATTCAATTCACAACATGTTATCCTTGTGAGTAAAGATGATAATGTGTTGGCAGGTTGGGTGGGGGGGGGGGGGGGGGGGGAGGGGGATTAGGATGTAGTTTCTTTCTATATGCAGATAGCAACTGCCACATCTCTATATAAATATTACATTAAAAAAACTGCATATAACCCTCTAGTATATAGTAAATAAGCTTTAAATGCCCTTTGATTTGAAGATGTTTGATAAATCCTGTCTTCCTGGCCATCTATTGTGACACTGGATAATTTTTTAAATATTTTTTTTTTAATGATCATTAATGATTAAGGAATTATTGTGTGCTTGCCAAATACTAGCACAAATACTTGTTGTAGAGAGAGCAGATATATTATATGTGAACATTGCAGCATCTAAGTTATTTTTTTAAATTCAGAACTTTAACTCAGCCCCTATGCTCCTTTTAAGATCTCTCCTTTCCTATCCCACCCATAGAGCTTTGCCCATGATGGCGGCATACACATTGCATGGATGGGATGACTTACTGATGGCTTATAGAGAGTTCAGAGTATGTCTCTTAAAACAAATTGACTCACCACAGTCGAATGTCTCTGGGTCACCTATCATATCTCCAGGACATTTATTCACACAGAAATTATTGCTGAACCAATTGCAGCATTGGCCATCTTCCAAACCAGTGCATCTCATTAGTCCTTCATTACATTCAGGCTTGCAGGCTAGGGAGAAACAGACATAGAAGAGGAAAATGAATCCAGTAACAAGTGATACTACAGGTAAAAGTTAATGATTCAACAACCATTACTAGAGTAGGCTGATACTTACCTAAGCAATGAGTAGAAGTGCTGGCACTCATATTAAATGTTGGGTCTATACATATTCCACATTTTAGATCCACTAGTGTAGAGAGATTTCCTAAGACACCAACAGTCTTTAGCTTGCTTCCTGCAGAGGCAGTGTCGAAACTACTACCATCTTCTTTACAGTCCAGCGTGACCTGAGCAATCAAACCTCTATTTATACCAACTTCTGAACCAGGGAAACTTTCTCGATCATATTCCACTATGACAGAAATGCTGCTTGTACTCTTTCTAGTCAAGCCAATGGACTCGCACACTAGGTTGAAGCGATTCACCTTCACCCTGATGCCAACCATTTCAGGCAATATACCAAGCATAGATAAACTTGATGTGTTCCCGAAATCCTCTAGATTAACTTGAGGACAACTTCCAACTCCGTCTCGAAGTCGTGTAGTTTGTGACTGTGATAGTTGAATACAAGCAGCTACTAGCAAAATTACCCACAGAAAGCGCAATCTCGAATCCATAGTTCTAGTTAGAATCTCTGAAACAGAAAAGACAAGTATACTAGATGAAGTACTGCAAACCGCGGTGAAGGACAACTGGGATTAACCGCGTCACTATATAACGGGGGGGGGCGGGCGGAGTTATTTTTAAGTGTGTGACCGTATTTGAGGGGAAAACACCAAAAAAAACCGCCTGAAGCTTGGACTAAAGGTTGAAGAACTTCGACTATCATCTTCCCTAAAGCAAAGCGGTGTCTTGGCTACAATATTTGGAGTCTGCCACGCTTTAATGACCGTTTGGAGTTCTTCTCGATCTCAAAGGCTATCTTCAATGTTGAAGCGATTTTTAGCTAATCGACTTTTGTGGTGCCCCTTCTAAAAAAAAACACATGCAGAGATGGAGTTTAGAAGCTTTATTACTTGAGCTTAACAAATGCCACAATCTTGCTAACGATCCTTACCAAATAACTTCGTAAGAGAAAGCTCTTCCCAAATCGTTGTGAGTTTTGCACAGTTTTACCAGACCTTCTACCTACGGGTCACTTAGAAGCCAGGACTACAGAAGTGTACCATACCCTGTCCTGGAGTAGGGATTTGATAAAAATCACGACTGGAATCTGGTCATATCGCACATTTCCTTTCATGAATGAGTTCTAGCAGAGTACCCTCTGAGCACTTGACTTTTGTATTGTGAGTCGGACTAGTAACCTTATGAGGAGTTGTTACTTTTTTTCCTTCCTTCTCTCTCTTGGAATTAACCTCGGATCAAGAAAAGGACAAAGTCTATGAAGCTTCATGCTAGGGCAGAAAAATGTGTATTAGGCGTAAAATCGATGAAAGAATTTAGCTTTGAGTAGGAAGATTTTATGGTGCTTTCAAATTTTGATGCTCTGCCCCTCCCCTCCTGCTAATTTCACCACAGTTTTGTAGCTTCAGTAGACGGGATTCAGGATTACATTCCAGTAAAAACTCAGCAATTGAATTCTTTCAGCTGTTCTTGAACAAATTCATTAACAGTACTACTAAGGAAGTGACTTGGCATATTCCTAAAAACAACATACCGAAGAGATGTCATCGAAGTCTTAGCTAAATAGTTAGTTGTTAGCTTGCAGATGCACAGAGGAGTGCCACTGTTTCGATGATTTTTGAGCGAGCTTTGTCGGTGATATGGATACATGCCAGCTACCTGGCCAATTAGTAGGACAAATATAACAATTGTGTGCAGGTGCCAATAGTAGTCCATAGTTTCATGCTAGATAATTTTTAAGTCATAATAATGTTAGGAAGTAGAGTCTATGTGGCATTCTTCTCTTGCCAACGGCTCACCGTAAGTTGTTTTCTTTAAAAAGTAACTGTTTTTTTGGCTCCTGGAGGATGGATCCAACAAGTCTTTTTGAATCGAATTTTTGACTAGTCAAATCCAGCGGCCTAGCCTCAAAATGGAAACAAATCTTGTGACCAGCAACTTTACAACACGAGTCCTCGCCTTTGATTGGCACTTAATGTGTGCAGGGACTGTTTTGATAATCTGGTTTTCTTGCATGGCCTGCTCCAATAGAAGGGAAGAGGTGTATATATGTGTGTGTGTAGACGATAGATTAACATCTTGGAGAAGCTTCACGGCAAGATTTGCACCGGTAATGACATAAGCATGAAATTGCAAAAGCTGAAAATCTCTGCCACTTTTGTGTTCCGATGTAAGTGCACCAGATCCAAAGGTCGGGAAATTTTAATGGAAAAAACCATACTTTTTGGTATCCCCCTTATTACCTTTGGACATGTCCTTCAGGCAGAGGAGTGGTGAATGACAAGATGTCATTAAACTCTTCTGTTCAAGGCTTAAAGTAGCCACAGGCATGTCCTTCAGGCAGAGGTAGTTCTGGCCCTACTTCTCCAACTAACTATTTGGTGTGCTGTGACAGTGGTGGAGCGACTGGTCCGGTTTTTAACTGGACCATTTTTGGGCCATTAATTTTGTGAACATTATATAATAAGTGATTGGAGTGATTAGAACGTTTAAGTGGCTGGAATCTATTAGTAACTACTATGCACATCTAGTACATGTACACTGTAACTTGATTGGAGTACCTAAACCACATCACTCTAGTAGCTAAACCACATTATTATAATTGAAAATGATTAAAATGCCTGTCCAGATGCATCAGCTCAGCTTTAGAGCACATGGCAAACTGGCAGATTCGAACCTGGATTCAAGGTGTGCTCAAATTAGAACAGCTCATTTTTAAAGCATGGCCTGGCGAAGACTTTGAGAATGAACTGGTTGCTTTCATGGTGAAGATCTTAACCTCTATAATCTTCAATCACAGCTCAGGAATTTGCGAATGTTGTATGTTGCAAAAAAGGAATATGAGAAACCATCGACTTCTGGACTGAAATTTGTTCTTGCCAGCTCAAAGAACACTAATGACATGGTTTGCCACGCTTCCCAAATACCTACTGGTATTCCTACGAATTGTATTTCTTTCAAGTGTCCTTTCGAAGGATCAAAACGTATTTGAGGAGCAATGATGTGTGCTGTCAACATAGCTATAATAATTTAACTATGCTATTGTACCGTCGTTGCGCTACCACTGCAATATCGGCTACAGTTCCATCACAGTTAACACAAAGGTAATGGACTTCCATGGTTCATGTTCTTATACCCTCTGCGGTTCTTCTGAGGGCAGTTTCTAGTAGGATAAATAAGCTCTTGTTACTCCTATTGGCTCAGGACCTCTGCTCCCTTTAAAGTTTCCTTGCTCTCTCGATCTCACAAATTGGCATATTTTTATCTATCTTTTCCTTAATTAATGTGATCTCATCTGAGCTATATATATATCTTGACTCAGCATCTCTCTGGCTACGTTTTTTTGGTTGACTTCGAACATATAAACCACATTAAATCAGAGGAAAGATAATTGCATAAAATAATTACATCGCAACATGACTTCTTATCCTTTACAGCTCAGACAATATATTTTAGGCTACAGAAACTCTATAAAAAAACTTTTCTGTAGTGTAGTGTTCTTTCTTCCCTAGCTTACTTTACCAGCATTAACCTTTATGCCGTGACTATATATGTCATACATGTGCTGTGAATGTACAGCATTATGATGAGAACAGTTATAAAGTTACAAAACAGAGACCTTACAGCTGGTCCAAGTAAGCTGCTGGTGGGTGCTGGTGGGTCATGATTAGTTCAGCAAATTGTTTTGTTGTATATATTTGTGTGTGACTTCTGTTGTTGTTCATCTCGGCCTGCCAGTAAACAAAAATGCATATTTAGTATTTATGCATGTAATTTCATTAACCAACTTGTGTAAAGTAATGAAAGTTCATTTTATCCTCCCAACAAATTGCTGATGGAGCTCACTTCAGATGTTGGTGTGTTTTATGACAAGGGGAAAAAATCAAAAGAAACTGAAAAGGTTACTGAGTTTCCTTTTCAGAAACTTTAAAAAGCCAAAAAGCCAAAAATAAGATTATCACTTTTTCTGGGTGCAGTGAAATCATAATACATGTTGGTGCATCACACAAGGTGGGGTTAGAAATGAGCTGTGTGCTCCCACTGTTAGCCTTAATTTTATGCTGTTTTGCAGTAAGTATGACTTGATTATTTTTGTTTATCTTTCTGAAATTCATGCGAACACCGTGCAGCCAGCAGAATCTTGAAAGTAAGTATCTTATATGTATATATAATAATAGTGGCAAGAAGACCAAAATACTAAAATAATAACTAACTAATTATTATAACTAATTACTTTTATATGTTTTTTTTTGTTTTTTTGTAATCAACTATATTTTTTTATTATTAAAATTACATATGACAGAGAACAACATGCCATACCTCAAGTTAAAAAGTTAAAAAGTTCATGCGATGACTAGGGAAATGGCTCGTCCCCAACCCTGATGTATCTAAGTAGAATAATGAAAATAACTAAAAAGTTCAACTCTGAGTGACTCTCGACTGACCCTAATACAGATGAGGCATTCCCCTCTGGACTGCCACTGAGAGACGCTGAAAGAGGTGAGCATGGGCATTCACCTCCCCAGTTCTTTGCTTTATCCTGAGGCTGAGCGCCTTCAGGAAAACCATCGACCTGGTGCCGATGCCCCCCAATAACTCAATGGCCACAGGCACAAAATAGTGGCATGGATCCAGACTGGCATTTCTTCTCCTCAGCCATAGCAGCTGCAGCTCCAGCACGACTTACTGCTGCACCCCGATATGATGGACAAGCATATCTGGACAGGTTGCATCCCATACAAGTTGCTTGCCATTTCTCATAGAACTATGGTTACCCCATCAAGCCTTTTTGCATCAGAATGAAAGAGACCTGATGATTCCAGCTTATGCCTCATCAAGAACTTTTGAAGGGTGGTCAACAACTAGAATTAGCTTAGTTCAAGTACTCTCATTATTGGGCGAGGTCAAGTATTTAAATTCCTCTGCTGAACAACTACATGACAAGATTAAGTCCTTCTGTGGTAGTTGATTTGCATAACTCTCATAAAAAAGTAAATGCCTCGCAACTTGTTGAATATAGGCTTGAATGTGAGTAAGGGACATGCATGGTCCAGTTGGCTTTCTCTCCCTCAGAGGAACTAACTTTGTGACCTACAAATATCAGGATCAAGAATGATGATTTCAGCTGGCAACATAAAATAGATAAGCTCTTTCTATCACCTTAAACGGGTGCAATACCAAATACTTACAAGAATTGTGGTTACATCTTTGGAGCTCCATAGCACTTCACTGATATATATATAGCTCAAAAGATAGATATCTCCCTGTGCTCTATTTTAATACTAAAGGTATTCCCATGCCAAAGTTATATAGAGCCAAAGTTGAGGACCTTAAAACCTGCATGCTTGAATTCTCAGCAGTTGTGGCTCCTGATTGAAAAGTGCTAGACATATCCGTGGCAAGGGGAAGCTCTTCTGATAAGGCACTAAAACGCCGACTACATAGTCGTTGTTTTAGTGCCATATAAAAACACTCATTTTGTAGAGTAAGGCCTCCCCTTGCCACAGATAGTAATGTCGGGCACTTTCCAATCAAGAGCCACCACTGTAGAGAATTCAGGCATGCAAGTTTTGAGGTTCAAAATTTGGCTGCATGTAACTTTGGCATGCTTATAGCAATGCAACAAAAGGGAGTACTCAGAGAATCTTTTGAGCTATACTCAAAGTGCTGAATCTATAGCACTCCAAAGTCATAACCACACGTTTTTGTAAGCATTTATGGTGTGTCTCCTTCTTCACCAATAGATGGCTCGAAATATTGGTAAATAATCAGATAGAAGAAGAAATCTAGTGTTTGCATTATATGGTTTCAATTGTTGTGCATGAGCTCTGATAAAAATCGGCAATTTTTATTTTCTGATTTTGGTGTTTGAATGTTGAACTTACAATGACCTTCAACTTGAAATTTACTCTTTCGACGTTTCGACTAGACTCTAGCCTTCATCAGGAATAATTTGAGGAATTGGGACTCACAACTGCCCCACCCCCTTATTTCTGGTCGAAATATTGAGGGAGCAAATATCATTTTGATTATTGAGGTCATTGTATTTTTGTAATGTCAACTGAGAGTATTCTAAACTTATATCTCTTTAGTTGCGTGATTATTAGTATCATATAATTTGACATTAAAAAAATTGCTAAAATATACCTTATCCTAATGTTTAATGCATTTATGGCATTTATGTATATGCAAGACATGCCAGGTAGTGAGGACACAGAAAAAATATGTCTATACACCATGTATCTGACATCAACACACACCTACCATCAATTCAATTCTCATCTCGATATCTTGAGTTGGAAATGAAGAACTCAATACCAATTGATCTTGTAAGGAATGTGAGGAACTCTAGCACAATTGCCAATATATAAACCTTGGGCCTGAGGCTATCAGGCTATTTTAATTTTTTAATTTTTTAACAAATTCACAAAAATTCTACCTATTGTGCTTATCTAGGGACAAATTATGAAGTATTGGAAAGACCAATAATCAGGTGCTATTCTGGTCTATATATATACCAGTTATTGTACTGCAGGATAAGAGTAATCTTATGCAAATTTTAGATTTTCCTTCCTCTACTTATTTGCCAGCATAATGGACATACCTATTAGACCTAAAATCATGCAGGTACAATAGTCTCAGGCTGCACACTAGATGCATTGTGCGATTCATAGTTTGGGAATTTGTTCATTGATAAATCATGGATCCAGTCAACCACAAAAACAAATCACACGAAAATTGATGAGAGTAAAAATTAAATACAGAAAGAGAACGTGGCATGCATCTGTGTGTAACATGCATTACTGGTATTTTCTGTTCTACCACCTGCGCCATCAACTATCAGAGCCAGAGTTTGCTATGGCTCTTTGCCATGGACTGCCAGACCAAAATGCTCAAATAGCTTCACCCACAAGTAGCAAATGAAGAGGTTGAAGAAGAACTGGAGGAATAACACCATCTTTCTTGACTGCATTGACATTATCAGGTTCTCATTCACATGCTTGCTGCTCTCCAATGGCTGCCATCCAGATGCTGTAGTAGATGTGGTAGCCACAAATATAGCAGGTTGTTTAAAAAATGTCCATCCCTTAGCCTCATGCTTCTCATTGATGTTGATTTAAAATAAAAATTTATTATTTTTCCATTCGTTTTTGGGGGTTAGAAACAAGAACAACAACAAATTTGGCACAATGAAATTTATTCTCACAAAATATTTAGGAGTTATATTTTCCAAACTATGGTAACAGTGGTATGAACTGCAGAAAGAGTTCTGGTAGTGACTCACATAAAGCAGATACTGTGAATATATATATATCTGATTAAAAATTACAGAATGTGACAGAGTTATCTCATTTTTATTTCACTGACTTCGCTCCAGTTAGCCTTTCTTTCATAAATATCCTCCTGATTGATGGAATAAATTCAGTGTCACGATGAATCTAGAGCACTAATTCACTCAACCTCTCTTCTTTCATTGAAGAACGTGTCCAAAGATTTAGACAATGAAGAGCAGAAAAAGATCTCTCACAAGATACACTTCCCACAGGTATAGTTAAAAAGACTGTTAAATTTTTATTAATTGCACTCATAGAGAGCACAGCTAGCTGTATCTGGCCTCCTTTTAGGTGAAACAGGTCCATAAAACTTTTTCCATTTAGTTATTTCAACAGGGAAGTCGGTCTTCTCTTCCAAGGACATAAATTTCCCATAATAAGAAGTGATACTATCAATTTTATTGCTACTCAGTTTGGATAAATATAGTGGTGGATCAGAGATTCAGCTGCAATAATTTCCTTGTGCTCATTGGAAAATCGTGTTTCTAACTGCTCAACGACATGGTCAATAAATGGGTAATATAATTTGATTCTGTAGTAATCGGAAGGAGTCTGGCTAACTTGTCCTGCATTGGCTCGATGGCGCTGAACAGTAGCAGTTCGTAGTTTCACAATTCTTAAATTAATAGACAAGGCTAGCATTTCAATTCTACTCCAAACTTTCTCCCAGCAGTCATTTTTTCTGGCATCCTGAATGCATTTCTTTGCAGTGTTTACATCCCTGTAGGCTTCTGCAAGATCTCACTGTTTATCTTGTAAAGCTAGTGTCACTGAACTAAGGAAACAAAGAACTGCCTGTGTAACAACCAGTGTGACAACAAATTGGCTATCTTCTAGAAGCCGCATATATGTGACATATTGGGCTATAAGAGCTGAAAGAGTCCTCACCCTTGCAATTCAACGGGTGGCACAAAATTTAGGCACATGATACCTCCTTGAACCTGCTTCTATTTCAGTAAAGACTCACTAAGCTCATCATCATCTTCAAGAAGTCAAGAAACTATTTTCCTTGGTCAGTAGATGCAACTTCAAAAAAAATTCTTCACGCTTGGTACTACCAGATAAAGTGCCAGATAAAAACCATGTCAACTTTTGGATATCATCAAAAAGGTTACGGATAATGGCACACCCGTACAACTTCTGCAAATGGCAAGATTCAAAACATGTGAACGGCAATGAACATATGTGGCATGGGGATATTTTTCAGCTGTACTCCATTTCTACTTGAACTCATTACAGAGGCTCCATCATACCCTTGACCAACTAGAAAAGACATGTTCAATCCCCATTGCTGAAATGTAGAGAGCAAAGCATCAGCAATCATTTTGAGCATCCATCTTTGCAACCAAGCAATTCTTCATAAACTTCACAATTATTAACAAACCTTGCACGGATACTAACCTGTTCCACATTTGAAAGGTCTTCAGTTTCATCAGCCATGAGACTCCAGTATGATGATAAAATATTCTCATGAATAGCGCCTTCGCATATGGAAATTATTGTATTCTGTACTAGGGGCGAAGTATACCTAGCATTTTTAGCAGCATGCTGAAAATGCTCTTTAAGATCTGTGTCAAACTGTGACTTCCAGTTCACAAAAAAAGCTAAGTTTCCATCTTCAGTTTTTGTGATCTTATCCCAATTACCTCGAAAAGTAATGCCTCTCTTACCAAGGGTTACAACCAGATCAATGAATGTACAAAATTCCCTTCTTATGGGCCTGCTGAATTCCCACTTCTTTGGCGCAACATCTAAACCTGGTTGTTGAGTTTTTAGGAAAAGACAAGCTTTCTCATCTGCTAGCTTATGTGCTTCACTTTCCTTGTGCTTATCAAATAAGCTGCTCTTCTTACCGAGAGCTTTCTTCCATTTATTAAAGCCCAGGGGGAAGAAAACAGAGATTTGGTGTCTAAACTTGCAAAGCACAGGCATGGCAGACAGTATACACTATCATTTGACATGCTATAACACAACCATGGCCTATTTACTGTCCACCTTAGACTAAATCTTCTCCCTGAAGTGACAGGGAGCACAAAATTAGGTGGGAATTTAAACTTGGACGTCAAGAGTGTTAGCTTGTCATCGATGAATGCTTTCCAGCATAAAGTGCTGGCAGCCAGATGGCAAATATATTTTTTGCACTGCTAGCACACTGACAGCTAAAATTAACAGGGTGATGTTTTAATTAATTATACATCATACATGTACTGATTATGTGACTCTTGACATCCAAGCCCACCTAATTTTTGGGGGCCTTGAATTTTGTAGCCAAATATATCAGGGGGGCAACTGCCCCCCCCCCTTCCCCCCCCCTAAATATGGCCCTGCAATCGGTCTGCACAGTAAATGGCCTGCCTAGTAGATAAGCCTCAAAGTGTGCAAGGAACTCTTCTCCACCGTTGAGTAGTTGCGCTCACGGTCCAACCACTTTCGTGAAAAACTCTACTGGTCTGTCACTTCTGTCATCATCCTGTTGACTTAAAACTGCTCCTATGCCCCACTCTGGGGCGTCCATTTGTAGAATGAACTCCTTGGAATAGTCTGGAGTTGCTAAGATGGACTGTGCTGCTGATGCTTCCTTCGGTGCTTGAAAGGCTCGCTCACATTCGTCTGTCCATTCAGGCCAGTTTGGTGCTATATTCTTAGTTAGATCTGACAATGGTGCTGATGTCATGCTAAAATTTGGCTATAATATCCTGCCAAGCCTAGAAATGTACGAACGTCCTTTTTCATTCTTTGTGTTCAGAAATTCTTGATTGCCTCAATTTTGCATTGTTGTTGACTGATTGTGCCACTTCTGCTACACAGGTCGTCATGCAAACTGACATTTCTTCTTCTTCACAGTTAGCCCATGTTGTTTGAGGGTGGTCATCAAGGCACGCAAGCGCCGAACATGGTGCTCCCAAGTACACTGTGTATCACAATATCATCCAGGTACGCGGCTGCATACTCCTGCATGCCTGCCAGTACCTGATCATGAGTCTGGAACGTGGCAGGGGCATTCCATAACCCAAATGGCATCTTGGTAAATCTATATTTACCTAGCTTCGACATGAAGGTGGTCTTATATCTATCATTGGGATTGTCAGGCTTCAGCCCTGACTGGTTGCAGAGCAAGATCAAACTATAAATATAATTTATAAATAGAGCTAGAACTCATGTCCTCAGACTATCAACACATAGGACAATCAGAACTCATGACCTCAGACTATCAAGATATAGGACAATCATGATATCATCTCACACTCTTAGATAAGTCCTGTAGGGACATACAGTAATTCTACTACTCTCACACTGTTATCAACACCATAAGCTGTGAAAGCCTGGCTGCAAGGGTATTTAAACCCCTCTGCAGTCCAGGCTTGGGCAGTCTCATCCTATCTTCATATTCTGCTACTCGACTGTTGTTTTAATATAAGCCCTTTCACTGGCATAAGCGACTTAAGTCGCGAAAACTGATTAGTCGCGACGAAAAAATTCGTAAAAAATTAACCGTTCGCGGTATATACTTAACCCTTTGAACACGGGCGGCCGTTATTGCGGCCGTCAACTACTGCCGCTAGAAGTCCGAGCGGTCTATATATCGGCCGCCAATAATTATATATATAATTTTTTTTTTTTTTTATAATTTTTTTTTTTATAACTAAAATTAATTACAATAATACTGCAAATGAGTTTTCTCCTGCATTCCGGCTGAAATTAGATTACAGCACCTGCAGGAACTTGATCACAGCATTATTAGTTGGTGCACTCTATTTAGATGTTGATTTGCTGCTGCAATGGCTAGAAGAATGACAAGAGACGAGGTGCTAATTCAGCTTGCTGCTGCTAGTGATGATGATGAGTGCATCCAGGGTGAAAATTATGGCAATGAAAGTGACTTTGAGAGTGAAGGCAGTATTTATGAACATGATGAATCCTCTGGAGAGAGCTATCATGAGGACAAGGATAGCGAGTCAGAGGTACGTGATAAAGCCCCAGCTCCAGCTAGGGTGCGAGGCAGATCTCGTATTAGAGTTGGACGTGCTCGGCATGGTAGGGGTCATGCTCCTGTCCGTGGCCAAGGGAATAGGTCCCCTAGGCTCCTCTCTCCACCTGTAGGATGGACTAGGGACACTAGTCATTTTGCTGAACGGCAGTTTACACCACATGAGAAACCAGGGCCAAAGAATATACCCAGTGAGATAAATGCTGACAGTACACCAGCTGATTTTTTGTCCTTATATTGGGATGTTGAGCTTTGGGATTTATTTTTGACTGAGACTAATAAACGGGCTCAAGTTCTGATTACTGCCAAACCAAACAGCTACATTGCTAAAAATTGGAAAAAGTCCCTCACCCTGGATGAACGGAAGGCATTCTTTGGACTTCAGTGTACCATGGAAATGTTACTTTACAAGGACCGTTATGAGTATTATTGGAAGACAAAGGGCTCCAAACTTTGTGAGACCCCAGGATTTCTTAAGACTATGACCGGGGACAAGTTTTTAGCTATCTGGTCCATGTTGCATTGTGTAGATGAGGACGACCCAACCCTTGATAAGGGTGACAAAATATACAAGGCTCGTCCCGTATTCATTCATTTGTTGGAACGTTTCAAGCAAACAGGATTTGGTAGACGTGTTTCGGATGTTGTTTCAGACACAAGGAGGCTGAAAAGGGATGCTCATCACGACATCGAGAATCCAGCACATGCCACTGGAAACAATCGTTGCCGTGTCTGCAGAGAGAAGTACCTCAAGGCCAAGAAGGCTAATCATGATGCAAACGACAAGGACTTACCCAAGAGAAGCAAAACTGTGTATTTCTGCGTATTCTGCGAGGAGTTTTTGTACATTGGTAGTCCAAGCACCAACTGTTGGTACGATTGGCACCATAAAGTGGAATATTGGCGTTAGCTCCACCCACAAAAGAAGGACAAAGGACAATTATTTTGACCTTTCTATTCATGGATTCTTGTTTATAGTGCTTAAAACTAATAACTTACAAATAGAAAACATTTAAAATATTATTTTAATTTTTTGTGAAATTTGCTTCCAGGAAGTCAGTGTATAGGCTACAAAAGGTTCAGGAACTCAGCGTTCAAAGGGTTAAAAAATTGCACTAAAGAATGCCTCTAATATACCCCTGAATATCAGGAAAATACGGAATGAGGAAAGGGAAGTAAACGTGCCAGCAAACATCACTTCCGGTTCATTCCCGGTCTCGAAGAAGAAATGGCGACCCGCTTTTAGAGACGAAGCGTTAAGACTTCCGATGACTTCGGCCTGTTCGAGATTGACGTTAGTGAAGAAGAGGAAGAAGGTGCCTGTGCTTACCTGGGAAGTGGCGTAGTTGACGGTGATGCTATGGCAGCTTAGCTATAACAGAAGCTGTTGGCACCGACCACGAAGCAAGTTTTCAAAGTATAGGTCGCCCTACTCTGCCAAGCGAAGCTTCAGACGATAGTGATGATCATGAAGACTTCCCCCAAGGTAAGAATAGATAAGAGTTGTATAGTAAAGCCTAGTAACTAGCATAATAATAAGAACTATTTCTCCTTGGAAGGTAGTTTCACTCATGGACCTGGAGGAGGAGGAGGAAGCAGCAGAGGAGAAGACAGGGTTGGAGGAGAGGTTATTATTTATATATATATATTTTTTTTATAATGTAGCTTGTCTGAGTTATGCTGAACATGCAGACCTTCACAGTGCCAAGCATTGCCCTTTTATTTTTAATCTATATTTATTTATAATTATGTTATGCACACTATGCACATACTTTTATTTATTTTTCAGTACTATGGACCCTAGGCTCTTTGTTATGCTATTCACATCTTTGTGGTTTGATATAAAAATGTTGTTGACAAATAGTTGTTGTTGACCAAACGTTGACTAGCTGATTTCATGTGTATGAAACCGAGCCTTTTAATGATATTCACATCTTTGTGGTTTGTTATAATCAACCAAAAAATTGTTGTTGACAAACAGTAGTTGTTGTTGACCAAAAGTTGACCGGCTAACATTGCTGGTTTCATGTGTAATATGAAATTGAGATGATATAATGATATAAACCCGATATAAACCCTTTTATTTTACTTCCTGTCTCTTATAACAATATTCACATTTCTGTGGTTAAACCCTTTTATTTTACTTCCTGTCTCTTATAACAATATTCACATTTCTGTGGTTTGTTGCTAAGCAACTAAAATTTACCATAACACCTCCCTTCATGCATCAGCTATCACCTGATATATAGTTGTTGGGTATATAGTTGTTGGGTACTTGTCTTCATGTGGTCCTCTATAAAAAAAAAAATGTGAAATTGTGTCAATTTTTGTAAAAAGTCCTCCGTAAATCTGCCAGTGAAAGGATTAAGATCTAAAACTATTTTGTCAAACTTGAGGTTTAGCTAGAAGAAGTTAGGGAGAGACTCTGGTGGCAGCGAATTACCAAGGTCGGTATCTGTTAGGTCTCTTGTGGTTGGAGACTGTAACAAGGATTAACTGGGACTTGGTAGTATCCTTTTCAAAACGTCAAATGTTGAGATGAAACATGCATCACCTAGTCGTTAAGGGTCTTACCGTAATAGCATTGACATCTCGATAATCTATGCATACACGCATGGAGCCATCAGGCTTCCTCACCAGAACTATCTGAGATAACCATAGTCCCACACATGGCTCTATCACACCAGCTTCTAGCATCTTCTGCACTTCGTTGAGAACTTGAGTTTCCCATGCTTTTGACAATCTCCATGGTACGGTTCATACTGGTGGTGCATGATTATGTGTTCTGGCATGCAACCAGGCACTGCTGAGAACACTTCTGGGTAGTCACATACAATGTCATTCAACTGTTGGCTTTGCTCTCCTGTCAGAGTTTCACCGATCTCGAGGTCACCATCTGATTTGGCATATAAATACTTTTCTGGGCCATAGTCTTCTTCTGTTTGGCGTAATCAATTGTTGCTGCAAAAATTGTAGCTTCAGGCGACTTCCATGCCTTCAGCATGTAACAGGCACAGTTCTAGCTCTCTTTTTCCTGTCATGCATGTCAATTGAGTAGGTTACTGGGAACATCTTCTTGGTGATCAAGTAAGGTCCTGTCCACTGTGCAGCCAGCTTCCCCGAAGAACGGCATTAAAACTAAAACCTGATCTCCCACCTGGAAGGATCTTGTCCTGGCATTTCTGTCATACCTCTTCTTCAAAGTGGACTGTGTCATCGCTTGTCTTTCCCATGCAACTGCCTGAATTTGCTCGAGTTTTTCCCTCATCTCCAACACCTAAGCTAGTGTTGCAGTGTCATTGACAGTGTCCTCAGTCCATGCATCATGAAGTACATCTAGTGGTCCACGAATGTAGTGACCGAACAAAACTTCAAATGGGGAGAATTGCTCTCATTCGATACCTCACCATAGGCGAATAGCACATATGGTAGGAGCTTATCCCAACCTCATTTGTCCATGCTATCATTGTTTTCAGGGTGGCATTCCACAGCCCCATTTGTTTGAGGGTGGAAGGGAGAAGTTTTTAGATGCTTCACTCCCAAGAGGGTATGCAGCTGTTCCATGAGTTTGGAGCAGAAGTTAGACCCCTGGTCTGTTAGGATTTCCACAGGTACACCTAAAGCCACTGTTTCGGCATCAGTCTTTCTTAGTGGTATGGCTTCAGCATATCTACTGCCATAATCAATTAAAGAGAGAATGAAGCTGTTTCCTCTCTTCGTCCCGGGCAATGGTCCCACTATGTCAATTGCCACTCGCTGAAATGGCTTGGTCATTATTGGCATGGGGATGAGTGGTGCTCTGTTCCCTTGCCTTCTTGCTGCTTTCTGGCAAACTTGGCAAGACTGACAAGCGAGTTTCACATCCTGGTGCAGTCCTGGCCAGTAAAATCATTTTAGCAATCTAAATCGAGTCTTCCGTGGTCCCAAATATCTAGCAAGTCTAAATATACTTGGAGGTTTGATAAAAGAAAGAGTGGAAGACAATTCTTACTCATTCTCTGTGCTCAATGACAATGTTAGTAACTATGCTAACTTAATTTATTACCTAATGTTTTATGCATGACTTCTTCTATTGCGCAGGTCAGTATCCCATCAGATAATGATACTACTTACTGGTGCACAGTGCATGAGCTGTCACAGGAAATAGTGCAGCAAGAACATTATCTGTATAAGGTTCAAATATATACTGTTATATATGCTGTATACTTGTTTCTGCAACATAACTAGGATAAATGTACCAAAACTATATGCACACACTGAAGTCATGCATGGTTTGCAATCTTTATGGAGTTATTTGTTAGCCCAGAGTCTCAAGAGCTACTAGGCAGTAGCATTTCAACCCCCCAAAACTGCACATCATGAGATATCTCTACCTAAACTTACTTCAAGAGTCAAATTTGAGGATGCAAATATATGGCATTTGAGCTGCCCATGAAAGAATGTTTGACAAACTTCTGCTCATTAAATATTTGTGATAATTTGCCTCTAGAATATTAGCTGTTTTAAAATGTGCCCTTTCATGGGTTCTTTCCATGGCACTATAGGACTATCAGTATACACATGATTTTGGCCTACACTCCAATACTTGGGCCTATTTAAAAGAATATGAAGTAAGAATTACGCCAGCTATTGGTATACTACAACCACGGTGACTTCCTCTCAATAATCAACTTAAATTTACTCACTTTCTGCTTCAGCTAGATACTCGAGGCTTCATGAGATGAACTCTTACTCGACAAATAGATACGATGACTTTCTCAGTAATCAACTTAAATTTACTCACTTTCTGTTTCAGCTAGGTACTCGAGGCTACATTGGAAATAGTGAGATGAACTCTTATTTGACATAGTAGATACGATGACTTTCTCAGTAATCAACTTAAATTTACTCACTTTCTGCTTCAGCTAGATACTCGAGGCTTCATGATGACTTTCTCAGTAATCAACTTAAATTTACTCACTTTCTGCTTCAGCTAGGTACTCGAGGCTTCATCAGAAATGGTGAGATGAACTCTCATTTGACATAGTGAATATGATGACTCTCTCAATTAAATTTATTCACTCGGAGTTTCAGCTAGATGCTCTAGACTTGACTATGAATAATGAGATGGGGCTATAATAATAATATATAGCTCTAGACTAATTGGCAAGAACATGTCCATACACATTTCGGTTGATTTTGTTGATTTTGAGGGAGATATCCATTGCACAGATGTACTTAACATGTAGACTATGGTATGCATAATTTGTTTGCTTGGTTTTTTTAATTGGTTGATTTCTTTGTGAAGTTTCATGTTCCCAAGCACTACCTTTCTGCTAGTTGAGAAGAATTATTTTCAAATATAAAAAGAAGCCTTAGCTTCAGGCCCTTGTCCATAGCAACATATCCGATGAAAGGAGCCTCTGACTTTCTGAGTTCGAACTTCTCATGTTGAGAGTTATTATCTTCACAGTGCTCAATGAATGCAATGAGGTGTCTGTCATGGTCTGCAATTACTTCAGGCAAACTGTTACCATAACCTACAAAACAGAAGTTATCAGCAATCACCTCAATTACATGCAGGCCTTGGATCAACACGTGCATCTTCTGCTGGAAGATCTCAGGGGCAATGTTGATACCAAATGGCATGCACTTCCACCTGTAGGGTCCAAAAGGTGTGTGGAAGGTCGTCAGAAAAGACGACGTCTGGTCGACTACTACATGCCAGCAGCCACTACACAAATCTAGGACCGTGAACACTTTTGCACCATGCAGCCTCTAGTTGTAATGTCCTCGATTGTGGGTAGAGGGTAGTGCTCATGCTGCACAGCCTTGTTCAAGTCCTTGGGTCCAAGAAGATACAGAGCTTGCCGTTCTTCTTGTGTACCACAACCATAGATGATATCCATGGTCTGGGCTCTATGACAGGTGCCAGCATGTCCTGCTGCACCAGATCATCCAGAGCATCCTTGACCTGTCACTTAGTGCAACTTGTACCCATCATGCTGTATACAGGTGTCATGGCAGGATCCAGTCTGATGTGATATTCACCATCCAGCTTGCCAGAAGTATCAGAGAACACCAGTGAACACTTGTGTTGATGATCTGTGCTTTACTGAGTGCATTCATACTCCTCACAGCACACACAGTAGCACCAGTAGTGTCAGGCTTATATTGTATCACAGCCCAGGATATGCACGAGTCCCATTCCAAGGCATGCTTTACGACCAAGCAGTGGATGAGATGTAGGAGCATCTATGATGCTGCAGTTCAGTGTGCATCTGGTATCAACTCGAGACACGGGAATCACCATAAGAGATGATGGATGAGCCACTTGTGTCAACATGCTCCAGTGACGTGTCACCAGAGTCCTTGACATAGATATGAAGTGGCACCACATTACACTGTGAGCCCATATATAGCTGGAACCTCATGTAGTTAATAGTACTCCTTACCTTCAATGTGACCAGCTGGGAGTCCTCATCGGCTGAAACTTCAGCTACTTTAAACATAAAGTCTTTGTCAGTGTGGCACTCCTCAGCAGCATGGACAAACTTCTTCATGTGTGTTCCACCAGACTACATTTACGTGCATAGTGATTCATCTAGCACTTGGAACACTCCTTACCGCAGGATGGACAAGACTCTTTCTTCATCACGTGATGTCCACCACAGAACTTGCAGTCTTTCACCTCAGGAAGTAGCCTTTTGAGTATGGCTTCATTTTTCAGTCCGTTAACAAACTGGTCTCTCAGTGCATCTGCCAGGTGCGCTTCAAAATCACAGAAAATAGTGAGTTCTACGATAAACTCTGCTACTGATTCTCCTGATTGCTGTTGGAATTTGTTAAATTTGCATGTCTGACCAATGAACCATGGCTTTGGATCATAGTGTGACATCAAAGCAGTGCTAAGTTCGGTAAAGTCCTTTGTTGCTGGTTTTTCTGGTGCGAGAAGATTCTTCAACACTCTGTAGGTCTTGCCACCTATACAACTAAGCAGGACAGCTGGTTTCTTTGCATCAGCAATGTCATTAGCTGTAAAGAAGACCTTCATTTTCTCTAGGTAAGTGGTAATTGTTTCCACCTCGGCGTCAAATTCATTTATTTTCCTGAGAGTGGCTGCCATCGTTTTGAACCGCATTGCCAATTGTAGTGTTCTTGTTCCCAAACACTAGGTGCAGTGGGTAGATGTAGCTAGTTAGCTTCATACTCAATAAAAGTTGCAACAATCTTACTCCATATTGATTTCAAAAGTGACAAGTCCGAAGTGTGAATGTGAAGTAACACACCTAAAGTTCAATAGTGACTGTATTATTAAAGTGCACTGAATAAGATGTGGTTAATTAACACACACATCAAACACTACCGTTTGTCTGTCTGTTTAAGTTTTAGTTCTCCAGTTTTTTTCAAGCCCACTGCACAATAAATTCATCATTTTCTTGCTAATCTGTGTACAAATCTCGATGAAAATTATGTATTGTGACTGCACTGAATGGACATTATTAGCATTTGTGAACGCATCAAGTAAAAATGGCACATACCTGTTGTGTTGAGTTTTTGATGCCATTTAATTTTTCACAAATTTTCAGCCAGTTGCAATCAAGGGTGGTTAGGCATTTTTAGTAAATCAGGTCATATACAAGAAAACATAACAAAAGAGGTGAATTACACTGATAAAAAGAGACAAATCCAAACTGAAACTAATTAGGAGCTAACATAGCAGGTCTGTGTCGGGGAAATTACCCTCTCCTGAGGCCTTCCTGCCTCAACGAATAACACTGGTCCGAGCAGAGACTACTTCTGGTAATTTCCACCGCGACGCCTAGGAGCTCAGGGTACTGGCTACACCACCAATCACCCCTCCTAGACCTAACTGGACAAGCCGTACCTCCGCCTCTCTCTCTAGGCCCTTTACGGTCTTGCCCCTTTGGCCCCCTACCCTTCACTTTGGTAGATAAGTATTTGATTAAAATACAAGTCAATGCCAAAGACACATACAGAGTATAGTCTAACTTCTCTCTCTCTCTCTCTCTACTCTCCTTATATACATACATTCAGTCACATGATAATGATAGCCAATCCAATACTATAGTTCATTCTCTCTGTAATCTTGGTCTTAGGTGTTCTTGTGGTATTCATTGTGGCTGTTCCCTTTTAGTCTTGGGTGTCTCCAATACTTGTGGTATTCACTGTGGCTGTTACCTTTTAGTTAATCTTAGTCTCTTGGGTGTACCAATGCTTGTGGTAGTAGTGATGCATTAACTGTGGGTTGTGGTGCCTGGCTAGGGGGTGTTGGTGGTATTATGTCAGGGAATGAAGGTGAGTGTTCTTTCCCTGACATTTCCCCCTCCTCTAGCCGTGAGTCGTACTCTCGGCTCAGGCCATCCGCGTTGCCGTTTTTGGCCCCCGATCGATAGGTGATGATATAATCGTATTGCTGGAGATACATTCGCCATCTGGCTATTCGTCCATGGCTATCCCGCATTCTGTCCATATAAGTCAAGGGGTTGTGGTCCGTCTGGATCTCAAAGGCCACACCCTGGAGGTAGGTCCGAAAATGCTTCACTCCCTCAATTATGGCCAATGCCTCCCTCTCGATTGCCGAGTATCTTGTCTCTCGAGGCAGTAGCTTGCGAGATCCGTACGCGAGGGGATTATCCTCGCCGTCGTCGTCCATCTGGGACAGGACATACCCAATCCCCGAACTGGAAGCGTCCGTCTGTAGATAGAACTTTCGATTCCAGTGAGATGTTCGGAGGACTGGGTAGTGTGTGAGCCTGTCCTTCAGGGTGGTGAAGGCTACTTGTTTCTCTGCTGTCCACTTGGTGTGGTTTGATTCTTCCTTGCGAGTCGCTGTTGAGAGTGGGGTGGCTATGGATGAGAAGTTAGGGATGAATTTTCGGTAGTAGCCGCAGACTCCCAAGAAGGCCCGGATGTCCTTCTTTGTCTTGGGCTGGCTGTAGTTCCGTATGGCCGCGACCTTTGCTGCTACTGGGTGTATCTTGCCGTACCCCACCTCGTGTCCCAAGTAGGTGCACTGATTTCTGCCGAACTGGCATTTCTTTTCGTTCACCGTCAAGCCTGCTCTCTGTAGCCTGGTGAATACCTCTGCTAGGTGGTTCACGTGTTCTTCCCATGTGTGGCTAAAAATAATGATGTCATCCAGGTACGGGGCGGCGTATTCGGTGGTATCGGCCAGGACGTTGTCCATCAACCGCTGGAATGTGGAGGGGGCGGATGCCAAACCAAAGGGCATGGTGGTAAAGTGGTATTTTCCCCATGGAGTGACGAAGGCAGTCTTGGGTTGGCTTGCCTTCTCCATGGGTACTTGCCAATACCCTTTGGTTAGGTCCATTGTGGAGATCCACTTGGCCCCTCCTACTCGATCGATCAGCTCCTCGATACGTGGGATGGGGTAAGGGTCGGCCTGTGTGATTAAGTTTAACTTCCGATAATCTACACAGAGCCATTTCCCTCCGTCGGCCTTCGGTACGATCACCACCGGGGCTGCCCAGGGGCTCTTTGAGTGTACAATTAAGCCTTGTTGCAAGAGATCGTGGATTTCCTTCCTGAGGAACTCATGGGTGGTGTGGGCGAGCCTGTAGGCTGGTAGTCAGATGGGGGTGGCATCCCCAGTGTCGATTGTGTGTTCCACCACTTCCGTTCGTCCTGGTCGTGTGCTGAAGAGGTTGGTGAACTCCTGAGTGAGTCGTCCCAGTTCCTCGGTCTGGGTTGTGTTGAGATTGGTTGGTGTGTCCTCTTCGTCTGGGTCAGAGTCTCCGGTCGTGGGACAGTCCGAGGCTACCATCGCGGCTGAACCGGGGGAGTGCCACGCCTTCATCCCGTTCACGTGGTAGACTCGGCTGCTCCGGGAACCCTGACCTGTGTTGATCTCATAAGTGACATCTGTTATTACTTTACTCACAGTCATTGGCCCCTGCCACTCATTCATCAACTTGTTTTGTTTTCGGGGCCTAAAGACCAGCACTTGGTCTCCCACCTCGAAATGCCTACTCACAGCTTTTCTGTCATGCTTGCTTTTCTGGGCTACCTTTGCCTCCTCCTCACTGTGGGACGCTAGATCCCTTACTAAATTCAACTTTTCCCTGAGAGTTCTCAGGTACTCCACCACCTCTACCTCCTGGTCTGGCTTCCCCCCCCTCCACAGGCTGGCTAGCTGCTCTATGGGCGTGTTCATGGGTGTTCCATACACTAGCTCATGGGGGGAAAACCCAGTACTCCTGTGTTTGGTTGCTCTATATGACCAGAGTACAAACGGTAGGTAGTGGTCCCACTCCTTCTCACATGTACGCTTCTCCCCTAATTTCCTAAGGAGGTATTTGAGAGTCCCATTAAACCTCTCCACCATACCATCCGTCTGAGGGTGGTATGGGGAGGTTCTTATCTGCCTTATGCCCGTCATGGTGCAAAATTGTGACATTGTTCTTGAAATAAAGTTCGACCCGTTATCGGAGAGTATCTCCTCTGGGGTACCTATTCTCGCCGTCAAATCCAAGAGACACTCAATTATTGTTTCTGAGGTGGTATTGGGGATGGGGTATGCCTCAGGCCACTTGGTAGCGTAGTCCATCACCACCAGTACGTACTTATTCCCCCTCCTTGTCCTACACAAAGGCCCGAAAATATCCATGGCTAACCGCTGGAATGGTTTACCTATTACGGGGAGGGGGTGCAAGGGTGCGTACCGGGGTGTGACTGGCTTTGCCCTTTGGCACTGAGGACATACACCAATGAACTCACTCACATCCTTATGAAGGCCCGGCCAGTCGAGAGAGCGACGGATGGTTGCCATTGTGCGCTCCTGGCCGAAATGTCCTGCAATGGGGGAGCTGTGAGCCAATGCCAAAACCTCCTGTCGGTTGGGTTCGGGCACGGTGATGAGGGTTGGTCCTCCTTGCTCCAGTGGTCGATGTACGAGGAGTCCCTCCTCCCAATGGTGCTTCTTAGCTGCTCCATCGGCGTCCTCCCGAGCTGGTTTGAGTGTGGGGTCGGTGAGTTGGGATTTTCTTAAGTCCTCGGGGCTTACTCTTTCTGGCCACCATGGTGTGGTCGGTTTTTCCCTTGGCTTCCTCTGTCTTGGGGTCAAAAACACTTCCTCCTGGAAGTGAAAGGGAAACTCATCGTCTTCCTCCCGGGACTCTGGTGGAAGTGGCGAGTCCTCTGGGGGAAATGGGATGCTCTTTAGGCTCGGGGTGGGGGGGTCTTCGGGAGACGAGAGTCTTACTCCCGCTTCTTCCTGTTGCTCTTGGTCCTCTTGATCGTCGAGGGCCAGTTTGGCTGCCTGTGCCCTAGTGGTCACATATACTTGTTCTGGACTCATGTCTCCCAGGGTTGTCGGGGCCCTCGAGACCATCTTGTCGCTCAATAGTTGCTCCAGCTCGGGGACATCTTGTCCCATGAGCATTTCAGTTTGCAGATGGGGTGATATCCCCACTATCAGTTCAGTGGCTTTTCCTCCAATATCCAGGGTAATCCTGGCTGCTGGGAAACGGACAACATTTGTGCTGGCGGTGTGGTATGGTATTTTCCACCCCAGCCTTTGGTTCGGTTGGACCACCCGAGGGTGGACCAACGATCTCGTGCAGCCCGTATCCAGCCACACTGTCGCTCGACGGTCGTTAATGCGAGCCTCCCTGATCCACTTGTTTGGTGAGGGGGGTTCCGGTTCTCCTTTGCACAGCTGGGCTCTGTCAGCTTTTACCCCACAGTCTCTTCGGAAGTGGCCCAACTGGTTACACTTGAAGCAGCGGACCTCAGCGAGAGGTGTTGAGTTGGTGTTTTTGGGTCTCTCGGCTGGATACCCTCCTCTCGGTTGAGGTCGCCTCTGGTATGCCGGGGTTTCTCTCCCCCTGGGGGTCTCATTCCTGGGGGTTCGGATCTGATTTGCCTGTTGGGGTTTTGGGTCCTTGCAGCTCCTCGGTGGTCGTCCTCCCTTCTCGGTTGGTTGTTAAGGTGCCGACCGAGTGTCTCTACCAGCTCGTCATACGTGTGGAGTTCAAGATTCCGCATTCTGGCCTCCAGCCACTTTGGTAGACGAGAGAGGGTGGTTTCCATTAGCATGGTGTCCTCATGCGAGTGAGGGGAGGCATCCAACCACTGATGAAATGATTGTCGGTGGTGGGCACACCATGCTCCGGGGTTGGAGGTGTCAAAAGGTGTGTCAAACACCTTCCTTCTGTATGCCTCCGTAGTGACCCTATACTCGCGAAGTAGCTCGGTCTTCACTGTCTGGTAATCGTTCTGGTCTCGCCCTGGGAGTGCGGCTACTGCAGTCAGCCCTGCGCCTGATAGAGAGCCTCTAAGGATGATGGCCCACTGGTGCTGTGGCCAACCTCCTGCTCCGGCCGTTGCCTCAAATGTGTCGAGGTATGCCCTCATGTCATCCGTTCCTTCCACAAACTTATGGACGGTGAGTCTGGGGGTGGTGAATCCAGGGGCTATTGCAGGGGGAGCTGGTGGGGGTGCTGTTTGTTGGGCGGTTGCGAGCAACTGCATCCACCGTTCCTGCTGCTGTTCTTATCGGGTAGCTCGTCGCTCCTCCATTCGCTCCATCATCTGCAACAAGTCTCCAGTCAGGGTTGTGTGGGGGTTTGCTCGAGGGTCTCCCTCCTCGTCCACCTCTTGGGACAGTGGATTCATGATAAGAGCAGGTTCGTCCCCTACCTCCGGTAACTGAGACCTCGACGAGGAGTATCCACCAGGGGTCGACCGGGGCTGGTGTCCTGTATGGCGTCGATGTGACGAAGGAAGAGACTCCGCTCCGAAGCTGTCGGTCGTGTCCTGCTGGCCGTGCTTGTCCCGTTGCCATGTCCAATTACTGACAGCAATCAAGCAAACGATCAATCAATCAAATAATAAACTATTCTGAGAAAAATTAAAATTCAAAATTCTTTCTCTCTCTTCCTATCTGGTTAGGGTTTGGTTTTCAAGCCTCAGGGCCTAGCCCAGGCTGTTTCCCTTAGCTAGCTAGCAACTCCTCTGCTCTAGCTAAGGCTGGTCCGGGATCTCCAATGCTGAGATCCCACCGCTGCCACCAATGTCGGGGAAATTACCCTCTCCTGAGGCCTTCCTGCCTCAACGAATAACACTGGTCCGAGCAGAGACTACTTCTGGTAATTTCCACCGCGACGCCTAGGAGCTCAGGGTACTGGCTACACCACCAATCACCCCTCCTAGACCTAACTGGACAAGCCGTACCTCCGCCTCTCTCTCTAGGCCCTTTACGGTCTTGCCCCTTTGGCCCCCTACCCTTCACTTGGGTAGATAAGTATTTGATTAAAATACAAGTCAATGCCAAAGACACATACAGAGTATAGTCTAACTTTTCTCTCTCTCTCTCTCTACTCTCCTTATATACATACATTCAGTCACATGATAAATAGCCAATCCAATACTATAGTTCATTCTATCTGTAATCTTGGTCTTGGGTATTCTTGTGGTATTCATTGTGGCTGTTCCCTTTTAGTCTTGGGTGTCTCCAATACTTGTGGTATTCACTGTGGCTGTTACTTTTTAGTTAATCTTAGTCTCTTGGGTGTACCAATGCTTGTGGTAGTAGTGATGTATTAACTGTGGGTTGTGGTGCCTGGCTAGGGGGTGTTGGTGGTATTATGTCAGGGAATGAAGGTGAGTGTTCTATCCCTGACAGTCTGCGATCAGCAGATATGAAATTATCGTACATTTTGACATGAGCATATTTTGTTGATGAAAGCTCAATCAGTCCACGAGATTTGTACGATACTGTTGCTGTGCCATAGCTGAGCAATACAACTAGAACTTTAAACTCTTGTATCTCAAATTCATTGAGCGTGCCTAAGGTTCCATTTCTACTTGATGCGTTCACATTTGTAAGTCCAGAGGATACTTATTCTCACCCTGGGAAGTTGGAGGAACAGTATGTTATAGACGAGTTTTATTTCTTGCAGGACTTTGTATTTCCTGATAGCTTATCCTATAGGAGGAAAGGGTCAACAATATATTCTTCTTGAGATGATTATGATAATCTTGACTTAGACTCTGAAATTTCAGGACTGAAATTCTTCTATGTCAGCCTAAAAATTGAGCTGGGACTCTGACTTTTGGCCAGACTGTATCCAGCAGAATGGTGATTCCACCCAAAGCAGACAACTCTGCTTTGATGCCAAGCCAGTGCACTGAGAAGGTGAGCTCTTATTTGCTGACCTTAGATTTATTTTCCAATTTACTCCTTAATGTTTTGTGTGACGTCCTTACAGAATAAGTCCTAACAATATTAATTGTCTTCAAAAATATGTGCATATAACTGTTATGATTTTATTTTTCCTGAAGAAGAAATCAATTGAAATCTCCATCGTAGCTACACACCTGGCAGGTTAATTTATTACAAGCTGAAAATTTACTTTAATTTATATCAAGTAGGGCATGAAATGCTAATCAGACATTGAGAGAGACAAGCACTTGTGGAGGACTTTAAGAACTTCCACAACAGAGGATATGATTTCAATTACCAGCAAATAACCCTTCTTCCAAAAACTGTTTCAGTGTTACCTATGAGTTTATTTATGTGCTCAAAGACATTAAACATTCTGCCCTAGGGTTATATTCTGCACTTGCAATGTTCTTATCAAACCACTAGCTCGGCATATCAGACACTAACTGTTGCAGACTAACTTGGCGATCTGATTCTCCATGTCACATCCTAACATTACATAATGACAATGCATCAGTATTATCAGACTGCCTTGTTAGATTTCTCTAGCCAATGCTCCATGTCTCATCCAATAAAAATCCATAAAGCTTTTTTTTATTTTTTATTTTTTTATTTTTCCCTTTTTTCCTCCTGGTTCAATCCAACGTATTCATGCTTATTCACATAGTTTATAGAACCCCCTTCCCCTCAAGTTCAAATGTTCAAGTGATGACTAGGGAAATGGACCCAAACCTTATGGCAAATATCCCATTATACTGAGGCTGCATTCCCACGCTGCACAGCCACAGAAATCCGTTGAAGAAGATGTTGATGGGAGTTCTCTTCGTAAGTCACTGACCTCAGGCGGGGTTCCAACTCCCTGTATTTATGAGAATTGATCTGCATCAATGATACCATGATGATGATACAGCCCCAGGGTAGTGTCATGATGAAGAAACCCTTTGTCAGATTAGGATTATTGTAGTGCAAATGGACAAGATATATTTGAGATACAAAAACGGGCCTTGTGCATGAGTATATATACTACATAACTAAATAAGATTAAAATAATGTAACAGCTCCAAGGAACATAATGACTCAGCAAAACAAAAAAACAAAAAAAACAGGTCCCAGATCTCCTACCAAATAAGTATCATTCTCTTATTTACTATATCCTCCTTTCTCTTTATGTAATCCACCCTAGCTAGCTAGCTATATGGACTCATATTGCATAAGAAAAATGATGAGAAGATTGATAGCTTACTCTTGACTCTTGAGGAGCTAAAGTTTCGATGATTGTTGCAGCCCAATATTTTTGAATAATTTTTTAGGTTATCGATAACTGTCGGGCCCACCTCCAAGGGCTGGGAGACCCGCCCGGCACACCCCTGACTAGACAGAAGATGAACTTCATCAACAACTATACATGAACTTCATCAACACCTATTTGTCGTCATTGCATACACCACACAGTGGTCGGGTAGACCCGACCTTTACACTTGTATCACATTTTACTATAAAAGCTGTTCGGCCAATAAGCCTGATTAGTTCTACTTCTTATTTTGCTATATGATACATTGTAGCTCAATCTCTGACTAATTACTGTCAAGCTCTGTAGAACTCTGGTGGCAGCAGTACCTGCCGAGCACGCTCAGAAGAGATAACCTGTCCGTGACCCGACATATGGTGGCAGCGGTGTCGGACTTAACCACCCATCGAAAGAAATTACCTACCATACTCTACGAAGATTTATTGATAAAGACGAAGAGAGAAGTACCATGCCTCCCAAGATCATCCACAAGGCCAAGAAGCACCAAGAAGATGAAGAATCCGACGAGGCAGCACAACCCCCCTCCCCGATGGGAGCAGCAGCAATAATGGAAGGCAGTCAAGACATGCAACAGATGATCGCATTGATGTACGCACAAATGCAGGAGACTACGATACGTCACGAGAAAGAATTGAAACGACACGAATCGGAACGAAGAGAAGAACGAGAACAAGCTTTAGCTGAGGCAGCAGCAACCCGCAAGATGGACAGACAATTGGCAACACAAGCAATGGAAGCTGCTGACAGACGACACAGAGAAGATCAAGCTAGGATGCGAGAAGAAATGGATCTGAAACTGGAAGCAGCCGACCGATCCAGAGAACGACGGGAGACGAATGCCAGACTCACCACTCTTATACCCAAGTACACGGAACCCTGCGACAGGGGTGCTATCTCTTGGGATTCGAGCAGGTACTAACCTCAGAAGGCATTCCAGTCAAGGAGTGGCCTACTTACCTCCTGAGTGCCCTGAAGGGAAAAGCAGCTGAACTGATGGTCACTGTGGTCCCAATGGAACACCGTGATTCGTATGCGGCGACCAAGACTTCCCTGCTAGAGGCCCTCGGACTAACACAGCATGAATACGAGGATCAATTCTTTCACCCTAACATGGCTCTTCCCTCTCATCCTGACGACGTAGTAACCAGAGGTGCGGCTATAATAGCAGGCCTCAATCTCCACAACAAAACTGCAGCCGAGATACTCTGGGAACTCAACATGATGTGGGCCCTCCGCAACTACTCTGAAGAATGTGCAACGGCAGTAAAGAAACAGGCTCCGAAACAGAGGGCCACTCTGATCAAAGCTATTTGGGAGTACGAAAGGGTCTATGGAAACGCCTTCAGAAACCAACGTAAACCATCCAGATATTGGGACTACACGGACAAACGGTACCAGACCCGGTACAACGAGCGACCTGCACGACCCTTGGTCGACAAACGCTTTGGTGACAAGTCATACAGCAAGCAGCCTCGTTCTCCTCCACCCCAAGACAGATCCCGGCAGAAAAGAGAGTTCCGTTGTTTTAACTGTGATGACCCGGGACATGCAGTCTGGGAGTGCCCAAACAAAAACAAACAGATCAAGAAGGAGCCTGTGAATCTGGTTCACCTGCCTGATGAACCCATACCGGAAGGAATCATATGGGGCCAATATCTGGACAAGCCAACCACTGTCCTGATGGACACTGGGGCCAGAATATCTATTATCAAGGAATCCCTGGTTCCCAATGAGGCATACCAGCAGGAAGATGTCAAGGTGGTCGGCTGGAATGGCCTCAACCCCACAACCCTTCCAATGGCTGTCATTGAAGTGAAGATTGGAGATACGACCTTCAACAGCAAAGCAGCAGTGGCGCCTGATCATCTCTTACAGTCAGACGTCATCCTCAGCTGCAATATCAAGGACCTGACCCTCAGTGACTTCATGACGATCCAATACGCAGACAAAACGCCAACGTCCACAGTTTGTGTGACTCGAGCCGAAGAGAGGAATAAGCAAGCCTCACTGTTGAGCACCGCAGCCCAGGAGGCAGAAGACAGGTTCACTCCCAAGGATCCACAATCGTTTCTTCAAGGGATTCCAGACCGCTCCACACCTGAACCTGTGGAGGAATACTCCCCTGCACTCCCGAGCGAGATAAAGCAGGTAGAGTTTCAGAATGAAGTTTTGGAGGATGATACCCTTCGTACCTGGAGAGCGAAAGCAGAGGGCCAGGAAGCAGGCTTTCATTGGAATAACAAATGGCTCTGCCTCTCTACCACCGATGAACTTAACAATATGAAGACCTTACTTGTGGTACCCACGTCCCAGCGGCCTCGACTCATTCGGCTTGCACACGATCTCAATGGACATCTTGGGGCCAAGAAGGTCAAGCAGCTACTCCAGCAGAGGGTCTGCTGGCCCGGACTGCACGTTGATGTGACTGAATGGTGCAAGAACTGTGAAAGCTGCCAGTACCAGAGAAAACACAAGGCCACCAAGGCTCCAATGGTGGCTATTCCGATTATGACAATGCCCTTTGAGAAGGTGGCCATAGATTTGGTTGGCCCCTTCCCCAGGACAAAGGATGGCTACAGATTCCTCCTCACCACCATCGATCTGGCCACCCGATACCCAGATGCGCTCCCTCTCAAGACAGCGACTGCTGAGGAGGTGGCTGAAGGTTTACTGGAAGTATTCAGTCGTCATGGCCTCCCTCGAATGATCCTGTCTGACCAGGGGACCCAACTCTGTGGGAAACTCATGACGCAGCTGTGCTCACGATTGGGGATCGAAAAGATACGGACCACCCCATACCACCCAGAGGCCAATGGATGCGTGGAGCGATTTCACGGGACATTGGTGCCCATGCTCAGGAAGACAATCGAGAGGGGTCTGGACTGGGCCACCCAGACCAAGCTATGTTTATTTTCTATCAGGACAGCACCCAATCGTTCCACTGGATTCTCCCCTGCGGAGCTGATGTATGGGCACACCCTGCGCACTCCGGCAGACCTACTGATAGATCAGTGGATGGGAGCTGACTCACCACCTTTCAAAGTCACTGAATGGATGGAACAATTGAATTCCAGGATGGAAGCTCTCCAAGAAGCGAGTCTGATCAACGGTACTGAAGCACAGAAGCAGACCAAGGCGTACTATGACCACCATGCACGGCAACGCCCCATCACTGTTGGTTCTCTGGTCTTACTAAGATCACCTGGAATGGCCGGCAAGCTGGAGTCAGCCTGGACGGGACCGTTTGAAATTCTCCGAAAGATTGGGACTGTGGACGTCGAACTTGGCATTCCTGGCAAACCATCTAAGAAGCGAAGGACTGTTCACATCAATCTCACCAAGCCTTACAACATCAGAGAGTGCAAAGTCATGAGGGTAATGGTGGTTTCGGACGAAACAGAGCCGGAAAGAGACACCACGACACTTCGTGGAGACCAGACCACTGCAGTCCAAAAACAAATTATCTTGGACATCATTAAAGACCGTCCCCACATCTTCTCGGATGCCCCAGGTGTGACGTCGCTATGTGTTCACCACATTGACACCGAGTGTGTCAAACCAATTCGATCCGCACCATACTCTATCTCAGCTGCCAAGATCAAAGGAGTGATCAAGGAGCTTCGAGGCCTGATCGACCAGGGAATTCTCATTCCTTCCACCAGCCCATGGGCTTCTCCATTGGTACCGGTGATGAAGCCAGATGGCAGCATACGGGTCTGTGTGGACTACAGAAAATTGAACGCAGTTACGGTGCCGGATCCGTACTGCATGCCTCTGATAGAAGACATTATTAACAGAGTTGGTGCTGCTGTATTTCTCACCAAGATGGACTTATCTAAGGGTTTTTACCAGGTGAGGATCCACCCAGCAGATCAACCCAAGACTGCCATAGTCACCCCTATCGGGAAATTCCAATTCGTAAAGATGCCATTTGGGCTCCGGAATGCCCCCACCACTTTCCAGAGGTTGATGGACCGTGTATTGGATGGAATGGAGGGCTACGCAGCGCCCTACATCGATGACATTCTGGTGTTCTCAACTGCATGGGACCTTCACCTTCAACATTTATCTCTCGTTCTGGATCGCATTCAAGATGCCGGGCTAACTGTCAAGTTAGGGAAATGCGCCTGGGCACAGCGGTCTCTCGAACATCTAGGCCACGTTGTAGGCAACAATGAAGTCTCCGTGCCAGAAATGAAAGTTCTCTCTCTCAAAGAGTATCGCCGCCCAGAAACCAAGGCCAAGCTGAAGTCATTTCTGGGATTGGCTGGATATTATAGAAAGTATATCCACCACTTTGCATCGTATTCCACAAAGCTCAATGATGCGACAAGACAGACCATGCCCAACCTCGTTGAATGGACCCAAGAACGTCTTGACTGTTTTCACCATCTCAGGGAGACTCTCAGCACGATGTGCACACTCAATATTCTCAAAGAAACTGACAAGATTCTCCTCCAGACTGATGCCTCTTATGCTGGTATTGGAGGATGCCTGAGCGCAGTCAGAGAAGGAAAAGAGTTGGCCGTTGCCTTTTTCAGCAGACAACTATCTCCTGCTGAGGCCAATTATACAGTGACTGAACTGGAGTGCCTGGCTGTTGTTGCATGTGTGAGACACTTTGAGACATATTTGGATGGACGGACGTTTATGATTCAGACAGACCACAAAGCATTGGAATATCTCCAGACGGCCCACCTAAATAACCGACGTCTCACCAGATGGGCCTTACAACTCCAGGGATTCTCATTCACCATCAAGTACAGGCCTGGTCGAGACAATGCGAATGCTGATGGAATGTCTCGCCAGTCGTGGGAGACGTCTACCTC
This sequence comes from Cladorhizidae sp. MBARI D1340-BT2, assembly GCA_028752905.1. Lineage (NCBI taxonomy): Eukaryota > Metazoa > Porifera > Demospongiae > Poecilosclerida > Cladorhizidae > Cladorhizidae sp. MBARI D1340-BT2. The sequence continues at coordinate 26,741,713 of JAQNBH010000001.1, forward strand.
TACCTCTACTTCTACGCCAGGGACGGCTTCACTCATGCGAGGGGGGGATGTCGGGCCCACCTCCAAGGGCTGGGAGACCCGCCCGGCACACCCCTGACTAGACAGAAGATGAACTTCATCAACAACTATACATGAACTTCATCAACACCTATTTGTCGTCATTGCATACACCACACAGTGGTCGGGTAGACCCGACCTTTACACTTGTATCACATTTTACTATAAAAGCTGTTCGGCCAATAGGCCTGATTAGTTCTACTTCTTATTTTGCTATATGATACATTGTAGCTCAATCTCTGACTAATTACTGTCAAGCTCTGTAGAACTCTGGTGGCAGCAGTACCTGCCGAGCACGCTCAGAAGAGATAACCTGTCCGTGACCCGACAATAACCTATAATATTGAATGGAGGGCACAGTTTTCATGTCTAGGAAAAATTGGCTAGAAGCTCTAAAATATTTAGCTCCTCGAAAAAAGAGAGTGCTACGTGGTATGTGGATCTAGAGTGCTACGTGGTATGTGCATCTAGATTTCAGAATCAATTGCATAAAGGAAACATCGAGCATAATTGACCAAGTGCTAGAGTAATTTATTACCGTAACATGAGATGGGTGGGAGTATATGACTGGGAGTATATGACTAAAACATAACCTTGCATAACAGGCCCCAGCTTCTTCTTATCTGTATGGACTGCAGTATGTTTATCCAAGTCTACTCCACTACAGAATTGTACATTGTTCTGCACTAAAGTTCCTGACCTTGAAACATCATTTGGGATTATGAAGAATCATCCCAAAACACTAGGATAGTATCAATGGCAGAGGACCATGCATTTATTTTTCCACTTACTCTGGGATATATCAGAGGCCATGAAGAGTATGGGTGTGGCAACTAATTATCACACTTACTATGGAAGTCGGTAGGAGGCTATCTTGTAATGCAGGACAGGAAATGGGCTTTGCGGTGTAACAACCATGGGACAGGAAATCTTGGCCAGGTCATTAATTCAGAACTGTGAGTATAAAAGGATAGTCAAGTTTGCTTGAGTTGTTAAAAAAAATTGAAGAAAACTCAGCAACAACAATGATATTCTACCCAAATATTTTTCTCTTAATTCTAGGACTACAGTGCATCTGCCAAGATGTTCTTGGAGTTTACAACCTTTCCCAAGAATACCAGTTCTCTGCTGATCTTTCAGGTGATGATTATGTCCTCCACTGGACTGTGAATTTGCCATCACAAGAAATCAGATTTGCAGTGAATGTCAGCACCTCTGGTTGGATTGGTTTTGGTCTCTCTCCTAATGGACAAATGCCTGGCTCTGATGTTGTGATTGGCTGGATTGACGACAGCACAGTTAAATTCTACGTAAGTTCACTGATAAGTGCAGCAATATTCGTTTACCAAGTCAGTGCTGGCTAACTTTATCCAATCATGAAGATTTCTTATTATAATCACACAGGACGGGTATGCTGCAAGTCAATCCCTCCCTCCAATTGACAGTAGTCAGGATTGGTTTTACACAAGTGGACTTGAAGAGAATGGACGCACTATCTTGGAATTCAACAGAAAGCTCACGACTTGTGATGACAATGACATGGATATAAAAGTAAGCTAATTCTTTTAAAGGGAGGAACTACCAAAGCTAACAAAATCTTTTGTTTCAGAAATTTGAGCTCCTTATATTCTGCATTCTTTACTGTAGATCTATAGCTCAAAAGTTATAGGTTTCTCTGTATGCTCGCTTTTGATACTAAAAATGTTGAACTATGCCAAAGTTATCTGCAGCTAAAATGGGGTACCTCAGAATCTTGAAACGTGAATTTACAGCAAGGATGCTCCTGATAGGAAAGTCCAAGGCAGTTGAAATTGTTACTTATGGCAGGAAGCTCTGCTCTATGGGATGACTAAAATGTGAGAAGTAAGTGGTCACTGAAAATAAATTTTCTCATGCCAGAAGAAAATTGATACGTTTGACCACCTACTCACATTTGTAGGTCTTCCTCGAGCCACAGATACCCATTTCAACTGTCAAACACATTCCTATCAGGTACCTCACTTGTTTGCAAATTCATGCCTTCAAAGATTTTGAACCCCATTTTAGGTGCAGGTAACTTTAGCATAGCTGTACCTATGCAACAAATCAAAAGAGTGCATCCAGAGAGCATCTTTTATCCAGTCAAGTGTGCACAATGGAACTCCAAGGTTGTAACCAAAAGATTTTGTTAGCTTTGTAAAGTATGGAAAAACATATCTGCTGATACTTCTATTGTTATTGTATTTCTTTAGGCTGATACTGCTCGCGTAATTTGGTCGTATAATTCACGAGATCCAGCAAGTTATGAGGAGTTGAGTGGATTGCAGCACAGTAGACAAGGATCTGCAAGTCTAAATTTACTTGGAGGTCTGGCGGAAGAAAGAGTGGAAGACAATTCTTACTCATTTTCTGTGCTCAATGATAATGTTAGCTAAGGTGATTCGTTACCTCATGTTTGATGCATAACTTCTTCTATTGCAGGTCACTATCCCATCAGATAATGATACTACTTACTGGTGCACAGTGCATGAGCTGCCACAGGAAATAATGCAGCAAGAACGCTACATGTATGAGGTATGCCACCAGCTATGGGCAATGTATTTTTATTTCTGCACCACTTAACATTTGAAACTAGTTTCTGTACAACTGGAAATGTTAATGGAGAATTATATTCCTATAAATGCCACATAACCAATATAAAACACACCTGCCATGACCACAAGAAATGATCAACACTGCCAAGTTTCAAGCAATCAATGTCTTGGATTGTCAGTTTTTTTTGACTGTTAACAATCTTTATAGAGTTCATACATAAGCACATACTGGAATCAGGCTAGCAGTATGGAGCTATTGCTGGTGTCATCCCAGAACCCCTAAAGCTATCCATAGACTATACCTATGTAGCAATGTGTCAGCTACCCATGATTCTAATCACCTCTACTGTGTAAATGACCTTACTGTTAACAAAAATGATAAAATAGTGGAGTGTACCCTTGAGTCATGAAATGGACATATTTAATCAAGGATGTTTGGTAAATGTAGCTTTATGTGAGTTTGTACAAAAACCAGGCAAACTACAAACTCAACAAGGATGCTCCGGTTCTTTATGTTGGTTCTCTAGATTGTCGGGATATTATTTTATGAGTTTCATTACAGCATTTCCTGCAGTATACCTGATACCCATGTAATAGCTATGTTAAGCACTAGCTACACAATTGGCTCATAAGAGGTACATAAGGAAGTGAGTACTTCTAAATTGTCATTTATCAGCTCTATAGCATATCTTGGAGGGGAGGCCGTGTAAATTGTAATATGCTATTTGTCTTCTAGCAATATTGAACATCAGCACAGGAATAAAGAATAGACCAACTATAATGCAGTAATTATTGTATATACTTTCCAGTTCTCTCCAGTGATTTTCAAGCCTACTGCAAAATATGTCCATCACATGCTTGCTTATCTGTGCTCAAACCTCAATCGGAGCCATGTTGGAGTTAGTCAAGATTGCTATGCTGAAAATAGTATTGTCATTGGTAATTGTCGTAATGCTGGAAAATTGTTGGCCAGTTGGGCCATTGGAGGAACGGTATGTTATAGATTAAAAAATAAGTAACATATTAACTGCTAGCACTACATTTTATTTCCTGCAGGACTTTGTTTATCCTGAGGGAGTAGCTTATCCCCTTGGAGGAAATGACCGAAACTATATTGTGCTTCAGATGCATTATAATAATCCTGACTTAGACTCTGAAATGGTGGATAACTCAGGACTGAAATTATATTATGTCAATGAAGAACCTAAAAATAGAGCTGGGACCCTGACTTTTGGGCAGATCGTATCCAGCAGAATGGTGATTCCACCCAAAGCAGACAACTTTGTAGTGAATGGTTTGATGCCAAGTGAGTGCACAGAAAAGGTGAGCTCTATTTACATATTCTCTTTAGTTCCAGTAACTCATGCATGCACACGAACATTTCCAATATCACATGGTGCAGAAACAGCAAGAGCTATTGAGACCAGGATAGCCCTGTTGATGTGATAGTTTGCCTGTTGACAAAAAAAGTACTTGAAGTACTTTTTATTATTTCTCTAGCATGCTAGCACTTGGCACAGACTATAGGTCCTTTTAGTTTGTTCCTAGCTAGTACCTTGACTGATAATCTGCTCTAGTATGACTGGCAATGAAGTTCATCTCAGAGTTCTTCAATGAATCATCCAGCTAGAACAACTAATCATCTTTGTTTTCCACCGAAGTGTTGATGCGAGCACTACGGGTTGTTATTTCAGCAAGTGGAATGGTTGCCAATTAAGGTAGGGTTTATAAATGCAGCCTTGCTAAAAAGTAAGTAGCATGGAGTTCACTGTTTGGAGGTGGCCAAAATGCATGTGTAGCCATATTGACTAATGTGAGTATCGTGCACACAGATATGTCACCCATTGACACCTAAATAGCTAGAGTAAAAAGTAACTAGCCACCCACTTACCCTCAGATGTCTTGCATGAGGTCCTATAGAAAATGGTTCTCTGTATGTATAGACACACACACACATACACACATCACACACAGATATTATATTTATATAACCATGATGGTATTACTTTAGTTTATTCCTGAAGAAGGCATCAATATTTTTGGAAATTTTCTTCACACACATCGGGCAGGTTAATGGATTCCCACCATAGTAAAATTAATTTGAACTGAATATTTCTACCAACTAGGACATGGGGTGGTAGTCAGACATTTGAGAGAGACAGATACTTGTGGAGGACTTGAAGAACTACAACCGATTGAAGAAAACAGAAGATATGATTTCAATTACCAGCAAATAAACATTCTTCCAAGGGTTGCTACAGTGTTACCTGTGAGTTAAACATCACACGTGTATATATTTATGCGACTTGACAAAGCCATCAACATTTCCCTTCAGGGTGACATTTTGCAACTAGAATGTTACTATCGAACCACTGACCCGGCATACCAGACAATTCTCCTGGTAAGATTAGTGTCCTGCTAATGTCATGTTCTGGTTTTTATTATACACAATATTGTATTTAGGGTGGACTGAGCACTCGAGATGAAATGTGCTTAACCTTTTTGTTTTACTATCCTGAGATTGATATGATTTATTGCACGGGAAATCAAAACATATCCCAAGATTTCACTTCACAACATTTTGAGTAAGTGTAGTTCACATAAAATTTATATGTACGAGTTTCTAAAAAGAGGAAGAGGGCAACTTCCTATGTTCCAGTCTCGTTAACTGTCATTGGATCTAGATAAGATGATCTTGTTGATAAATAGATACTTGGCCTTGACTGCCTGGGCAATGCTAGTTCATTTTACCTTTTCTGCTAGCAATAAGCTACAGCTGGAGTGTGCTAGCTAATTGGTAAAGGGTTACTAATTAGATAAAAGGACACTTGATGGATTAAAGTTCTGCAAAAATGACAGGATGTATTATTGTTGAAAGGCTTGCAATATAAATGCAAGCAATACTCCAAAGTCTCTGGCTAGCTTCATCAGATGACGCTTTTGGCAGAATTCTCAGAAATAGGGACACTCTTTTTCTATTCTATATTTTCTACATATTACATATTCCAGATTTGATATTTTGTCCTAAGGCCTAGGCTTACGATTTGCTGTCTCATGTAGATATATTTAATTTGTAGGCTGAATTTTTATTGGTGTCAGGGGAGCATCACGGTCATATATATAGTGATATTAAACATGAACTCTTTAATTGCAGGAAGGATACTGAGACAGCTTTATTTAATAGCTTAAAAGACAACAACCACATGGAAGTAAAGAACATCTTCAAACAAGTAGAATGGAACTCGGAAACTATACTTTCATTCCAAAACTCGGTCCACTCCACTACCTATAAAGCTAGATGCATTAATACCACAGTAAGTATATATGGCAAACTTTAGCAACTGATTAGCACATATTGTATTGTAGTCTTAGATTACAATCCCATGGATACAGAGTATCCATAAATGCCTGCAGTTTTCATGGTTATCTCTCTGCTCTCCCATCATCAGCAAGTCTCTCTTCTATGATTATGCTTCCAGTTCTTTTCTCCCCCTTGTTTATATCTTTTAATGCCCAAATGCAGTCTATACTCATGTAAACAAATATGATGGCCATGCATGTGCATGCAACCCTTTAGGATTGGCATTGAGCAGTGTACAATACCTGTTAAATAGAGACAAGCATCAGAACTCCCACAGTGTGCTCTTGCTTGACACACTAATCAAGTGTTTATTGTTTTTACATTACAGAAATTTTGATCAAGGAACATGTTTGACTACTACATACCAAAGAATCAAATTACTGACATAGTTTGTAAAAACAAACCCCGAGACTATAAGTTGGCAAAAACATTACCTTGCAAATTATTCATCCCTTTTACAGGGTGGCTTCTCAGCACTGGTTACTACAACTCATCTTCCTCAAGTGACTTGTCCCTACAAGCCTCCAATACAAGATTGCCCAAACATGTCTGGATCTACTTCAATTCGTTGCTACTCCTATCATATTGTACTGCTTATCATGCTTTCATTTTTAATTAACATAATATAATTGCACAAACAATTGCCATTTGGTTTAGTTAATCTAATAGGATGTTACTACAGGACTTTGTTTATTTGTGATAGAGTGTGACCTTAGTCTGCTATATTAACATTGTTGTGTTTATATAGTTATCATTTGCTATGACATCACCCTTGTTTAGTGTACACTGTAAAATACCATGTTTTCATTTACGAAGCAGTTCACTGTTTTTGAAAATGTATTGCAAGTTAAATAACAAATTGACATGCAGTACTAGTAGTAACATAGACTAGTACAGTACCAGCTAAGACGGTACATCTGGCAATGAGGATATGTCTGTTAAAGAGGACTTACTGTCTAGCAAGAAGAACTATCCAATGAATCTATCTCAGAGTTCTGCCTAGAAAAGGAGAACTGGACCTTGTACATCTAAGGTTGCATCATTATTTTATTGCAAATGATGTCACAGAACAATCTGAGCCACCCTTCTTTCTGCATGTAGAGTGTCAATTTTCAAGCTGGTTAGGACACTGGTGGACAATGTTGAATTGGAAACTTCCAGCTATGCTCAGCTGGTGCAGGTTTTAAATGGATTCCCACCATAGTAGAATTAATTTGAACTGAATATTTCTACCAACTAGGACATGGGGTGGTAGTCAGACATTTGGGAGAGACAGATACTTGTTGGAGGACTTGAAGAACTACAACCGATTGAAGAAAACAGAAGATATGATTTCAAATAAACATTCTTCCTAGGGTTGCTACAGTGTTACCTGTGAATTAGACATCACACATGTATATATTTATGTGGCTTGACAAAGCCATCAACATTTCCCTTTAGGGTGACATTTTGCAACTAGAATGTTACTATCGAACCACTGACCCGGCATATCAGACAGTTGTCCTGGTAAGATTAGTGTCCTGCTATCATGTTCCTGTTCTTATTATACACAATATTGTATTTAGGGTGGACAGAGCACTCGAGAAGAAATGTGCTTAACCATTTTGTTTTATTATCCTGAGATTGATATGATTTATTGCACGGGAAATCAAAATATATCCCAAGATTTCACCTAACAACATTTTGAGTAAGTGTACATAGTTCACATAAAATTTATATGTACGAGTTTCTAAAAAGAGGAAGAGGGCAACTTCCTATGTTCCAGTCTCGTTAACTGTCATTGGATCTAATAACTTCAAGATAAGATGATCTTGTTGATAAATAGATACTCAGCCTTGACTGCCTGGGCAATGCTAGCTCATTTTACCTTTTCTGCTAAATAAACTACAGCTGGAGTGTGTATCTAATGGGTAAAGGGTTAAAATTTAATAATCGGATATATGTAGATAAAAGGGTGTGACCTTATTGGAGCTCCACAGTTTATATTATAGTAACACTACCAGATTTAGTACTTCTTTGATGATGAAGCGATGTGTGCCTTCTAGTGAACACACATGTTGTGAAATAAAGGTCCTCTACTGACATGAATTTTATATTTGGCAAAAGATAACAGAGATATATATATAGTGTATATTCTTGATTTGATCTTGTGTTCAATAAAATGTTTGAGCTGTCTTGCTGTGTGTACTTCAGAGAGCAGGCACAAGTCTAGGGTGAGCTATATTATTTTAGCATGCAGTATGGGTGTGTCAGGTCATCACTGTTTGTCTGACCACTCTTCAACTAGAGTTTTTGTTTCTTTCCAAGTAGGTTTCTGCACTGGCAGTCCTCTGCTGGAGGGATGTAGCATCTATTGAGAGTAGTGTATTCACAGAGGTGTCAAAACTATTAAACTAACACTTCATCGGCTGTCCTTCAGCCATTCTGCTCCCCAATTATACTTTGAAGTAATAATTACAATTATCTCAATGCACTCTCAGTTGACATGATAACATTAAAATCACCTTCTCAATAATCAACTTCAATTTTTATTCACTCGACGTTTCGACTAGTCTTCATCAGGAATAATGAGACGCTAAGGCTCATGTGAGCCTGCTATATACCGGTAGCTAGCTATCTACCATGTGCCAGTACATGCACTAGCACGTGCACCAGATGTAAAAAAAATTTAAAAAATAAAAATGAAAAATAAAAATGTACATAAATAATAAACAAATAAATAAAACAACAATTACACATATAACTACACATAATATAAACACATAATGATGATGATAATAATGATGATAATAATGATGATAATAATGATGATAATAATGATGATAATAATGATGATAATAATGATGATAATAATGGTGATAATAATGATGATAATAATGATGATAATAATGATGATAATGATGATGATAATGATGATGATAATGATGATGATAATGATGATGATAATGATGATGATAATGATGATGATGATGATTAATGATGATGATTAATGATGATAATGATGATGATAATGATGATGATAATGATGATAATGATGATGATAATGATGATGATAATGATGATGATAATAATGATGATAATGATGATGATGATGATGATGATGATGATGATGATGATGATGATAATGATGATGATAATGATGATGATAATGATGATGATAATGATGATGATAATGATGATGATAATGATGATGATAATAATGATGATAATGATGATGATAATGATGATGATAATGATGATAATGATGATGATAATAATGATGATAATAATGATGATAATAATGATGATAATAATGATGATAATAATGATGATAATAATGATGATGATAATAATGATGATAATAATGATGATAATAATGATGATAATAAAACAACAACAACAACAATAATAACAACAACAACAACAGCAACAACAACAACACCACCACCACCAACAACAACAATAATAATAAATTTTAAATAATAAACATAACAAAAAACATTAAAAAATAGAAACACAACAATAACAACAATAGACAGTCTTGTGTTGTTATTGTTGTTGTTGTTGTATAATCTATATATTTGTTTTTTTACTTTTGTTATTATCTGTTTATTATTATTATTTATTATTATTATTGTTGTTGTTGTTGTCGTCGTCATCATCATCATCATCATCATCTTATTATTATTATTATTATTATTATTATTATTATTATTATTATTATTATTATTATTATTATTATTATTATTATTATTATTATTATTATTATTATTATTATTATTATTATTATTATTATTATTATTATTATTATTATTATTATTATTATTATTATTATAAAGCCTAGCTAGCTTCATCAGATGCTTTTTGGTATATATATAGAATTCTTCAAAATACAGACACTCTTTTTCTATATATCATGTTCTATATTTTCTACATACTACATATTCCAGATTTGATATTTTGGTCTAGCCCTATGATTTGGCGGTCTAATATAAACTGACTATTTAAATTTGTGGGGCTGAATTTTTATTTGGAAACAAATGTGGTGGTATAGTGTCAGGTCAGCATCATGGTCATATATAAAGTGATATATAGCATAGTAAACATGAGATGAATTTCTCTTTCATTACAGGAAGGATACTGAGACAGCTTTATTCAATAGCTTAAAGACAACAACCGCAAGGAAGTAAAGAACATCTTCAAACATGTAGAATGGAACACTTGGAAACTATACTTTCATTCCAAAACTCGGTCCACTCCACTACCTATAAAGCTAGATGCATTAACATTAAGTATAACTCGGTACATACTGGTAATATTCTATGATATTGTGTGGCAAACTTTAGCACTGACTAGCATATATTGTATTGTAGTCTTAGATTACAATCCGAGTATCCACAAATGCCTGCAGTTTTCATGGTCTTTTCTTTTCATCTCTCTGCTCTCCCATCATCAGCAAGTCTCTCTTCTATGGTTATGCTTCCAGTTCTTTTTTTCTTGTTTATATCTTTATTAATGCCCAAATGCAGTCTATAGTCATGTAAGCAAATATGATAGTCATGTAAGCAAATATGATGGCCATGCATGTGCACGCAACCCTTTAGGATTGGCATCGAGTACAATACCTGTTAAATAGAGACAAGCATCAGAAATTCAGAATCTCCCACAGTGTGTTCTTGCTTGACACATTAATAAGTGTTTATTGTTTCTATATTACATCATATAGAAATTTTGATTAAGGAACATGTTTGACTACTACATACCAAATTACTAAGGCAGTTTGTAAATTTGTAAAAACAAAACTAAAACTTTACCCTGACACTTTCATTGAATTGGACTATAATAAGTTGGCAAAAACATTACCTTGCAAATTATTCATCCTCTCTTACAGGGTGGCTTCTCAGCGCTGGATACTACAACTTATCTTCCTCAAGTGACTTGTCCTTACAAGCCTCCAATACAAGATTGCCCAAACATGTCTGGATCTACTTCAATTCGTTATTACTCCTATCATAATTATTGTACTGCTTATCGCTCTTTCATTTTTAATTAACATATTATAATAGCACAAACAATTGCTTTAATCTAATTTTAGATGTTCCTACAGGACTTTGTTTATTGTTTGTGATAGTGTGACCTTAATCTGCTTATATTAACATTGTTGTGGTTATCATTGCTATGACATCACCCTTGTTTAGTGTACACTGTAAAATACCATGTTTCATTTACAGTGTTTTTGAAATTCAATAAAAATTGACTTTACATTGCGTGCAGTGGCTAGTGTTGAAGTATGTAGCAGGATTGTGAGCTTTAGCAGATCATGTCAGTACAAAGACGATCGGAAGGAGATGCCACACGATCGTTTGGTTTGCAGAGTCAACCATGATGAAATAGAGCAGCGGTTGTTGGCTGAAAAATAACTTTTAAACGGCATTCAAGTTGGCCTTGACTAGCAGAAAAAGACTCTCGAGAAATTAGGACATGTATCTGTATATCTAGATGATATTTTAGTGACTGGTGGCATAGCAGAAGAGTATATGGACAATCTTGATTGTGTCTTGGGCAAGCTAGAATTAGCAGGAGCTCGATTAAACAAGGCTAAGTGTTCATTTATGTTACCGAATACCTTGGGCATGTGATTAACAAAACCTCACTGAAGAGAAAATTAAGGCTATTAAATAAGCCCCAAGACCAACAAATATCACTCAGTTGAGAAGACTAATCTATATCCAAATCAAATACAGTACGGAATCTAAGAATGACACAAATCTACTACTACAAGGATAAGTCTCACTAACAGGAACCAGGTCCAGGAGTCAGCTGCCTTTTAAGCAGAACCTCCAATACAGTCATGGGAGGAGAGGGTCTGACCACATCTGACTAGGTGTAGTTATATGGTGTCTTTGTTTTGCTATACACATTTTTGTTGCAGCTTGGAATGTGGAACAAAATCTCCTCTCCAACTCGTTGCAAACACTATTTTCCAGCATCAAGTCTTGAGTGGCTATTATAACAACTGTGATTGATAGAGCAATACAAACACTAAAGATTGATCGAGTGATTTTTTACTTATGTTCGTGTGAAGGGGGGGGGGTGTGTGTCTTAATTATAAAATGGAAATACAGTACTTGTGGTTATGATTTTGGAGCTCCATAGATTCTTCACACTTCACTGTATGAACTAGATATATAGCTCAAAAGATAGATCTCTCTGTGTGTTGATATTAAAAATTTGCATAGGTATAAAAGTTACATGCAGCCAGCGTGGGAGAGTTCCTGAACTGGCTGTAGTTGTGGTTCCTAATTCGAAAGTGCTAGCGTATCTGTGGCTAGAGGAAGCCCTACTCGACAAAATGAGTGTGTTGCTAAACCTTGAGGAAGTAGGCCAGCGTGGGTGCGTGCTGACTTGTGCGCACACTTGCCTACTTCGTGCCTAATGAACACACTCGTTTTGTAGAGTAGGGCTTCCTCTAGCCAGTTCAGACACTCAGGTTTTGAGGTACCTCTATACTGACTTTATTATGCAACATTTTTAAATGTTAAAAAAGAGATGCAGAGAAGTCTATCTTTTGAGTTATACATAATTATAGTGAAGTGTCCAGAATCTATGGAACTTATATCAAAAGAGAGCACACAGAGAGATCTATATTTTGACCTGAATATCTAGTTCATACAGTGAAGTGTGCAGATTCTATGGAGCTCCAAACTTGTAACCAATATATAGGTTTTGTTAGTGTTTCTATTTTATAATTCAACTCCTTCACACGGACATTATAAAATATCACTTTCATCATCATTCATGTTTGTATTCCTCTATCAATCAGTTGATTTAAAAGTAGCATTCACAGAGGAGTTGGAGAATTGACATTCCAACCTGCAGCTCCAAAAGAAAAATATGTAATTAGAAAGTATACTCTGCACTTTGCTACATTTTAGCATATAAATGAGGAGCATAGCATGAATGATATGGCACTTTATAATAAAACCACATGTTTTCAGACTCCCCAACCCCCTTAAAGTAGATATTCCATCTTATGTGGACATAAGGCACTAATTAGTTTTTGTCTTCTTGGAGCACTGTTGGACCTCAAGTACCTTTTCACATGCCTCGGGGTAAACTCAAATAGTACCAAGTTATATAGTTGCTGGCTACCAACTAATAAAAGCCCCTAAATGCAAGGTCAGCTTAAGTATCAGTGGTGGTGCTAGCTGTAGCCCCCAACATCTCAAGGACTGCATTGGAGGAGAGTCTGAGAGGGGGGACCACTCTGGCGGTATTTGCAGATTCCCAAGCCACATTAGACACAATTTTGGAGCAAATAATGAGTAATGGCACAACCCTGGTTCATCCAGGGTACGTCAGCAAAGCTGCAAAAACTGAACTCGCTCGATCTTCATCATAAAATCAGCTCATCCCGTTGGGTAATAATTGTCGCTTCCTGGCCAGGTCATTAAAATGTGCGTTTATATAATTATGTGAAGGCTTTTGGAAAAAATGAGTTAACACAACACAAGGATGACATAATTTCATTCATATATATATTTTTTCCAGCATTTTCAACCATTGTGACAATTGTTGCTCTGAAATTTTCCCCAATGACTGATGACTGGTCCCCGATGGGTCCAGGCCTTGCAGATGGGGGCCCTCCTCCTGGACCCCATTCAGGTGCTGCTAGTAATTAGTAGCACTTGATTGCTTTTCCTTGGAGCATAGAAGGCAAATGTGGCAATAAACTAGATTTTACCTTATTGGAAAAGTGAAACTAGCTGGCCGATGAGGCTGGTAGCTTCCACATTAAGCATACAATCTTTTAAATTAAAAATTTGGCAATCAGAAAATTTGCCAATCCACAAACTGTACTAGGAGCTAGCCTTGAAGACCAAGTATTAAAAGCATCACAGTAAATGGGTGATGTCAAAGTGCAAAAAAAGTGGTCTGGCCAAAACTGGACCGGGCTGTTCAGTTTGCTATGCCTACGACTTGTGTGCTGTTATACTCCTAGGCAAAGAAACCTATTGAAAACTGAAATGATGTGACAGTGTTAGACTTCCACAAACAATAACCAAACCCTCAAGTGCGCATCACTCACGGTAGAAGAGGGTCTGGTGAAATGCCATAGACCATTTTCTTCTTGTCGGTCGAGTTGGAATTTTCGAGCTTGTTTATTTGCAGGTATTTCATTAGAAGGTCTCGAAAGTGCAACATGGGCATGTGATTCCACATTTTTTATTTGAGTGACTAGCTGAATGATTAGCTGAATGCCAGGAAAATCACAGCAAATCAGAACAAAATGGTCTGTGAAATCTACCAGGCACAAATATTCCAAACTTAATGCAAATAAAGCCCAAGAGGCAAATGCAACAAATTGGAAACAGCAAAAAGCCCGCAGAGTTGAGTTGTGTACCAACTGAGGTTGGTGGTGGTGGTGATGGTGATAATGATGATGACAGAAGGAGCTTGAATTCCTGGAAAATGTCTGAGCAATCTAATGTCAGCATCTCAAGAAACCAGTTTGAGTTTGAGAAAGGAGAATGTGTTGATGATTGAAATAGGAATTGCTAATTATGGTGATACCACAGTGCGGACAGGGTTTAAAACCAAAGATGGGTCTGGTCATGCCTCAATAAAGAGACTGTAGAGCCGTAGGTCATGTGTGCCCATTCAATTGTTCCTTGCAAAAGTTTCAGCCACTCATCTTGGCTGCAATTGTCGGGGCAAGATGTGTGCAATCATTGGAAGCACTCTCTTTCACTAGGTCAGCAATCTTGGTCAAGAAGACATTCGTTTAGATCTCTCATGGCCCTTGTGGCTGTAAGTATAGTTCACTGTCATATTATAGCTATCTGTTTAGAGAGACCCAGGCAATCCAATTTTCTGTCCAGGAACTGGCAAGACTTAGCTGTAGTGGGTGCTTGAATGACAAATCCCTGACAGGACTTGGGGGATGAGGACAGGACATGGGGAATGAGGACAGGACTTGAGAGATGAGGACAGGACTTGGGGAATGAGGATGGGACTTGGGGAATGAGGATGGGACTTGGGGAATGAGGATGGGACTTGGGGAATGAGGATGGGACTTGGGGACTGAGGCTTTTATCTCTGAGTGTTCTGTTGAAGAAATTTACTTTCCTCATCAAAATTCTAGTGGCCTCAGACGATCAGTGCAGAGCTAGTTTAACAGCTAGAGACGAGTGGTATCTGGCTAGATTCAGAATTCATGTCATCTTGGAAGGCCTTTAGCTACTGGAGGAGGTTTCATGTGTGAAACCAGTTATTACAGTTGGTAGAAATAACACATCCTCAAAGATGAACCTGGGTTGAGCTTCTCTTGTGAAGATGCCAATGGAACCATAACTAAAAAAGTACACCTTGACTTTTTGCCTCATCGATGGCTATATCAGCTGAGAGGTCCAAGACCACCAGTGGCCTAGACATTTAAATGGTTATCTATGTGTGAAGGTGGAACCTTCTTCAAAGACACTACTACAACTCTGCATTTCAAGGCATTGATAACCAAGTCATTATGCATTACACTATTCAACGGTACAGGTTTGTCTATCCAGAGACTCCCTGCTGGAAGCAACAGGATGCATCTCATCTGCATGCGCAAATGTACCAACACACGTATTTAAAACATTGGGGCCAAAATAGTTAGGTTGTAGTTCTCTTGGTAGATGATCCACTATTAGCAGGAAGAGGATAGGTGAAATAATAGCCATAGAACTCTGCACTCAATGAGAACTGTTAGTGGTGGTAATAACTGCCTTGATCATGCATTTTGGAGAGCTTCATCAAGATTTTAGCAGTCTCCAAGTTTTCAACCAGACTTCTATTCCCACTTGAATATTGCAGTGTATTAAAAGCTTCTGTAGATGAAAACAAACAAAAAACATGCTTTATCTCCACAATCTCTGGTAAATCTGGAAAGAACTTCATATGTGGGGAAGATGGAAACAGCGCAGGTAACCTTCTTGGTGAAGCTTATTCGATGGAAACAGTACAGGAAACCTTCTTGATGAAGCTTATTTGATGGAAACAATGGTCTAATAATCAAATGGTTCAGGATCATGAACTCCAACAGCTTTGAGATAACTAGGGAGATGGTGATCACTCTGTAGTTGTGATCCCTTCCATATCCTTTGAAATCACAACTTTCAGTTGGAGGGGCTGTGGTATTTTTTTCCTGTGGTGTTTGTGTGCACATTTGAGGGTTTGATTATCAAGACTATCAGAAAGCATGGTTCTATGGAACCCTCTAAATCACCACTGTCTCTCCATTACAGACCTTCACCTCTTTTGGGGAAGAAGAGAATAGTAAGTTGCTCTGCTGCCGTTACAGCAAAATTGATCCCTATCTGGAAATGGGGGGGGATTAAAATTTGCTAGCAGAATTGTCCCTTTTCCCCGGCTTCCATTCAGCTGGTAAAATTAATCCTACGCTAGGAAAATTTATTACCTGTTCCCCTGGGATCAATTTTGCTAGTAGAATTATTCTGTAGTTTGCTAGCAAATTTAACCCCCATCCCCACCCCCACCTCCTTCCAGATATGGATCAATTTTCTGTAAGAGCAGCAGCAGAGCAACTTGACTAAACCAGATCCTCTCTTCTTCTCAAAATGAGGTAAAGGAGGAACTACACAAGGCTATGGCTGTAATGGAGAGGCAGTAGTGATTTAGAGGGAACCACCCTTTCTGATATTGATAGCCATAGGGGCTGGAGTGAATGTTGCAACAGCAGAGGAGGGGGATAAGGCCAGCTTTTTCTTAGACACTGTCAGTGTAGCACTTGGGAAGTCCAGTTGGGGATTGTCCAAGTTTACTATCACTGTCATTCAAGATTAGCTACCTGTGTGGCTGAAAGATAACTTTAGCCATCAGTAACTAGTAACACAGCCAGGTTACTAGCCATAGGGATCATAGCTATCTAGAGACAACTTACCACAATAGGAGTGGAAAGACAGACTGAGTGAGTGGCTATAGTTTAGCTCTCTCTGCAATACTCGTCCTGTGGTACTTCTTAGGAGACATCTTTTCCACAGAGTGAGGAAGTCAGCAACTAGTGAGCTAGCGATTGATAGGTGCTTGCCCCCCTTGACTAGCATGTGATAGTAAGACAGTTGCTCAATTTTGTCTCAAAGATGAAGTTCGTAACATAAAATCTAGAATAGCTACTGCCCGATGACAAAGTCAATCTTTTTTCTTGATCTTGATGGAAAGAGTGAACGAAATCTATGACATGTAGCATGTAGAAAAATGGAGTTTGCAATTCCTCCAAGTCTAAAACATGAAAATTGCTATAGGTAGCTACATATTTTGAGCCAAAAAAAGGTCTTTTTTCAACACATATCACAACTTCAGTTTCGAATATAGGTGGCAGGTGCTTCATATCAAATTCTTTCTTCTGTTCTAAGCTTTGCAATACTCCTCTTGGCTTCGACGTCTTTTGTTCTCTCTTCTTTTAGATCATTATATAGCTGCTTCATTTGTAGAGTCAGCTCAGTTGGAACTGAATGTTGCATTTTTAAAGCATAAATGGAATGAACTTACTCGAAACTTGCTGAATGGAATGTGAACTTTGCCTTTAACCTTTAAAATAAAGAAAAGAAAATATTTGGATGTGCAATAATGACTGATTTAGCCAATTATACCACATCTATATACTCCCCCATTTATGAATTTTTACCAACAAGCAATTTTGGTTAAAAAAACCAAAAAACTCGGCCTGGCCATTAGCTCGAGTTTGGTAAACAATGAAATATGATATTCCACTTCAGTGAAGTCAAGCTAATTAATCTGTAAAAAAAAATAATGTGCAAGAGTTAGAATCATAATTTTTACTTTTTTAAAGTGGTAATTAATAGCAGGAACCCTGCCACCACCTGCTTTCTACGTTCTTTATATTACCAACCTGGATGACAAGTTCCCTCCCTTGATCTGACTACTCTCATGTCCAGTGATGACTTGGTAGATAAACTTTCCCATATACAAGCTGAGTTGTCTTTTACTGTAAGAGCTTCAGGTCTTAGACATGTATAAATTAATCATATTACTCCAGTAGTGCCTATAAACAAGGTGAATTTAACTAATATTTTGGTCACATGCCATGCAAGTTGTATGGCATGTGCCAAAACTTCCAGAAAATATTAACTATAGTGCTTGCCTGGATGTAACCTTTCCTCTAGTCTTACCTTTGCTTAAAGTGT
The DNA here is from genome assembly GCA_028752905.1 of Cladorhizidae sp. MBARI D1340-BT2. Lineage (NCBI taxonomy): Eukaryota > Metazoa > Porifera > Demospongiae > Poecilosclerida > Cladorhizidae > Cladorhizidae sp. MBARI D1340-BT2. The sequence goes on from JAQNBH010000001.1 coordinate 26,759,886, forward strand.
CCACAATCTCTGTCAGCATGGCAAGCTGCAATAACAAGCTGCTGCTTAGTTTCACCAGAGATCACTGCCGCAATGTACCCTTGATAGCAGAACACTGTTTTTTTAGTTCGAGGATCATATTCGCTAGCTAACAATTGCTCCAGGATGGATTGTATTGAACAATATCTGCTATGACACTGGGATCGATTTCACAGTAGTGGGATGACATCTGCTAGGGAGGGACCAGATTTCCAGGGGATCGTATCTGCTGTAACACTGCCATTTTAGAGGCAGTGATTAACTGGTACATACTTGAGGTCTGTACAGGATGGGTGTGTCCTTCATGACCTACTTTGCATCATTTCAACATGAAGTGGAAGCTAAAGTATATTCAGCAATGGAGGAGAGGTCAGCTTTACACATAAATAGAACATGCAGAAAACATCTTCTCTCGGCATTGTTTAGTACTTCATCCCAAAGCCTCTCACATTGACATCAGTTGCTCCTATTGCTGGCAGAGTGTAAAATATCATTCTCATGGGGAAAGGTAAGTGCACTATTTGATGCATGCCATAACTTTAGAACCTTTTCACAAGAATATACATTTTTCTTCTTAAAATATATCTCCGTCTCACAAGATTGGGTATATATCAATTTCAAGTATAAAATATATCTATATATCAGTGGCAACTTAACTGAATACAGATATTTCTGAGAAGTGTTTTCTTCAGACATGAAGATGTGAAATTTGAGTGGAAATATTTTTTTAGATAGTATCACAAAAACTGGGGTATCATTATGTATGTATATGAGAGGATTTTCCTTGTTGCTATATACATGGTAAAATCCTCAAGAAAACTGGTTTTAAAATGTTAGTCTGGTAACGTAGCCACACATTCACAAAGCACATCAGCCTGGCCCAACAACCTCTGACCCCCAGACCTGGATACTTTAAATAAGTTTCCAAATGCGAGTCAGAGTACATCAATACCTACAGCTAGTTTTGTTCTTCCACTGGCCAATCAGGGTTGGTTTATGACCCAACAACATATTCTACCTATTAATAACCATTAACAATCTCACTAATTATTCTACGTGTAATTAATGGTTCAGTTGGATGTCGAGAAGAATGAAAGAGGGAGGATAGGAGGATAGAGCTAGGAAGAGAAGAATGAAAGAGGGAGGATAGGAGGATAGAGCTAGGAAGAGAAGAATGAATGAGGGAGGATAGGAGGATAGAGCTAGGAAGAGAAGAATGAAAGAGGGAGGTAGGAGGATAGAGCTAGGAAAAGAAGAATGGTTCTCAACTGCTGGGGAGATCCTTGACATACTTGGCTGGTTGCCTGCTCCAGTGAGGCATCCATGACAGTATGATAAGCAAGTCATGCTTTAATAACCCATCACAAATAATTATGCTAGTATACAAAATTATTCTTATTTTGAAATTGGCTGCATTTGTGTAAGAAATCAGCATATTGTCCCTCATGGTTGCTTATGCATGAATAGTAGCAGCAGCCACAACACTATACCTGCTGCTCTGCTTAGCATTAGAAGCACTGCTTGTGGCAGACCACCTTCACTATATTGTCATTGCAGTTTGTTTTGTTGACAAATTTAAAATTGACAATGTTTTGGCAAATAAAAATTGATTATAAAGAAGATAAGTATAGCAATATTCAAACTAACTGCTATTACAAAACTACAATATCACACAGACACACAACAATTATGATTTTGCTTTTTGCAAATGTCAAATTCGCATCAAAAATGTTTGTCATTCAAAATCCGGTTGTAAAAATAGTCTTACTGAATGTTGGAATAGTAATCCTCGGCATACTGATATGTGTTGCATATGTCATCCCTTTTCCGGTACTTGTACTTCCGAGCCACAACTGTATAGATGAGCAAGGAGACGAGTCCCACAGATAAGTTAAATATATAATATCCCGAACGACAGCTGATAATATCGAGATTCCAGTAGTAGTAAAATGGCTGGGTAAACAATATAGCCAAAAACTGATAGAAACCTCTGATGGCATAAAACAATCCAAAAAGCAGTCCTTTCATTGGCTGAGGACCTTGAGAGCAAATGAACTCCCATGCTGCAACATAAAGTAGCACATGGTAAAGGGACAACAGGATGTTCTTTACTACAAGCATGTACTTGTTGAATGCATAGTTTGGATGTCCAATGCAGGATGACATTTCAAAGTGGTTATAAACTGTTGTATCAAATACTATCAATAAAGAAAATATGGTGCACATCAAAGCTAAACCCAGTCCCATTCTCTTCAGCATATTGGGAATGCATCGTGAGAGTCGTAGGAAGAAGGGTTGTGCAAGGGATGACAGGCTGAGGTAGACAGGTATGCAGACCACTACTAATAGAGGAGACAACAGCTCGTAGTCCAGAAATAGCACTGTCAAGAGATCACTAGATTCATAAGTTGTATTTCCATGGCGGGAATGCTCTACGGTAGATACAATGGCTGCTACTTCCATTAAAAAAACAGGACCTAGAGAAAACAAAACCTTCAGTATATGCAAAAATACCTTGACATCTTCAACCTGCTCTATTGTAAAAGGTCCACCATATCTTAATTTCCCAAGATCCATCCTTGAAGGAAGTTCATCTTCACAGTAGGTGAATGCACTTCGATGGATTGGCCTCTTATTCAGACAGGCAAATTTTATGACCTTGCCAACCAGTTTATATGGGTTCACTCCAACATGTTCTATCCAGAACCAATTCTGTCTTTTGCTAAGAATTAATAAGATGACCACTGAAGACACAATAGACAAGCACAAGTGTGCACAAATAACAGCGCTGCTTAGTTCGTCAAAACCAAACTCTTTGTTTGGAATATCGATAAAACTTCTATGACCAGGTATACGGAAACTAAACGAAAGCACAGTACTAAGGTGACTAGTCCAGAGGTACCACCACAAAAATGTGACCGAATCTTGCGAAGGTGCATCACGAAGTTGAGTAGTTCCAAACTGCAAAATGTTTGCAACAAACATCACGTATCCAATGCCAAACAGAAGATTTACAAGACCAAGTGAGATCATCAGTACCAATAAGTACTTGCCAGTGTTAGAAACTGTGTAAACCATTAGGAGACCAACCAAGAGTATGGAAATGGAGGCTGCTAGCATGATATAAGAGCTGCATTTCAGTACTTTCAAGCGATTAAATTTGACATCAGCAAGATAACCAGATATAGGTGAAAATATATATATAACAGCCAGCAGGCATGTGAAGAAGGTAGAAATAATTATGTTAGCATACTGGATATATGCTATAGGATTAAGAAATATACTGTAAGTGATCTGTGTCACAAAACACCACGATATTATCACGTTTAAGCTACTTTTTGGAAAGAGTCTCCTCACTTTTTTCCTCCATGAAAACGAGCGTCGAGGCAGTAATTGAGTTTTTGAAGTGCAAAGATCAGTGAGGAGTGCTTGTTGGGAACATTCCTTAAACAACCGTTAGCATAGTTTGAGGGCTTCATTTCAGTTAGATTTCTGGCATATCAAGTAGTCAATTTACCCTTCAGCAATCCTGTTATATATCTGAAAGCAGACAGAGCACCTGTCACCATTAGTAAAACTGAAATAGTTTCTCTTGATAATGTTTATAGTTTATTGGAATAAAACAGATTTTATATTGTCAAAATACTGAAACAGGAAGTGAATGGGGAAACTATCAGTGGATGATACAGTGCATTTAGGGTTCAAAGCTGAGGTGCATGTAGGTCATCTTCATATCTTCATGCTCTTATCCACAGGTGTATCAGAGCTGGAAATATTGGGGGGGGGGGGGGGCTGTGGAGGGATGTGATTTTTATCAGCTCTTGTAATGTCATTTAAAGACAAAGCAATGATGTAATTACGTTCATGAAAGTTCAGTGTTCCTAAATGTGCCGAAATAATTTCTTCTTTCAGTATTAGCAGCAATAAATTCCGTACTAGATCAAGAGTCAGTTAAGTGCTTGTGAATATGAAGTGTCATGCAGTTATTAAATCGTTGTTCAGACATAGATGACTATAAATAAGTAAGTACTCTTCGCAAAGTTGCTCAGATGTGGCTGATATGGGAACTGTAAGGTATACTCATAGAAGTTTGTGTACTTCAAACAGCATAGATTTGTAGACTTTGTGTGTGTTCATTGCTTCACATATGGTACGCACTGTTGTAACCTGCTTCACACTAAGAACTTGTTGAACTAGATCAGCAGACATTGGAAGCTGATTTTTCATTTTGTAATGGGAGGTTTTAACTACCTGAAGATCCTCTTCATAATTCACTCCATTTAAAGCTTTTAGCAGAAGATTTTCAACGGCGAGGACAGGTGGTAGTAATCCACTTTGATCAAACCTGTCATCCAATTCTTGAAGAAGTAAATCACAAGCTTCAAAATAATGATCGTGGAAGTAATCCATTGGTGTATCATACATCCAGTCTCCTTGGAACCCCCCCCCCCCCTCCTGTAACAAGGTAATTGGGGTCCAGTTATATTCAACTTTTGTATCGACCACATCGTCATAGAAGTGATGAAAAGCTTCATGTTTCCGTTGCCTTTTGTAGAAAGCTTTAGCTAGGTTTACAGCTGAAAGTGCTTCTTGGATGGTTGTGTCTTTATCCTGCAATGATTTAGACAATGTTTCTGAAGCTCCAAAGATAAGATATCCTAATTTCAATCCAAACAATGTTGAAAACTTCTCTAAAGCAGTTAAAAGACCAGCAGCTTTTAGTCCGTACTCATCTCTTGTTGTCTGGTGCACTTCATCGAAGGTGTCCATTAAAACAGTGTAGTCAGTTAAAATGGCTGCTGTTCTAGCTGTCCATCTGGTAGGACAGAGTAATTTGATGGTTACACTAGAGTCTTCGGATTGTTCTGAAAATATATGTGCTCTTTTGGGGGAAAACTTGATTAACTTGGTTATTTCCCTGACTGCATCCAGTGCATCTCATTAGAATGGGAGTTTACGCCCTACATCTTGCAAGCATAAATTAAGACAGTGAGAGCTAAACAATGCACTGGAAGGGTTGCAGGAACTTCATTCCTTATTTTGGTGGCAAGGCCATTTCGTTTTCCCTGCATGTTAGAGGCCCCATCATATTCCTGTCCCCTACATAGTGCAAGTGGAGAATTGCACCGAGTAAGTATGTCCATTATCACAGTATAGAGGATGTCAGATTTAGTATTAGGTAGACAATAAAGCCCAACAGAGTCTTCACTAATTTCATAATCATTGTTTATGGACAAATTCAACTGCTCCTTGTTTGCAACATCTGTTGCTTCATCAGCTATTGCATACCAAGCAGGAGAGGACATAACACACTTAACCCCAAGGTAGTAATCTGCTCATTAACTATCACGGGAGATAAGTACATGTTTTCCTTCAACCAATTTTTTAAGCCAGAATCATAATTGGACCACATTATTAACATCTGTTGCAGATTTCCCTCAATATTATGTCCACGAATAGCCAATCCCTGGCGAAGAAGAAATCGAAGACAATGGAGCTGCTTAATTAAAGCAAAGCTTGTCTTCTGATCTCTGTTAGCTTGAGTGCTTAATAGCTCATTTACTGGCTCTGTCTGAAGCATTTGCTATTTTAGAACAGCTTCTCCATGAGCACAGCTGATTTTTTAACTTTTCTAAAGCCTTTTTCCAATTATCATAACCTGTTTCTGTAAATGTTGACTCGGCTTTAGAACTGAATGAGAGCATTCCTTGGCATTGTGCATTCCCCACCACTAGTCATGCTAGAAAGTATTGCTTTATTGGTAGGTTGGTAGGCTTTTTTCATATCTCTACAGCATGAAGAAAAGCACTCACTTTCCTGTGTTTGTGCTGTTCATAATCCTGACCACCAGTGAATTCATTCATGTCAACTTCTGGCTCTGACAAGATGCCTGTAATACATTCCTCTGAGTCTTGTGCACCTTCAGCTTCATGCCTCTTCGAAAAAGTATAAAACAACTTGTTTGTCTCAGCCTCTTGGCCATTTTGACTGGATAGCTAGCTACAGCTACTGAGTTCAGAGTGCATTCACACATCGATTAGCTATAGAAAGTGTGATCATCATGGGTGTTGGAATAATTAGCTAGGCAATTAACAGCTAATGAGTGATCTAAAATCATATTCCAAATAGTGGAGCGCAAATATTGGGGGGGCTCCAGCCCCTCCATCCCCCCTTTCCCACCCCTATGTTATCTATATGTATCGGCGATGATCAGTGACTAGGGTAGGTCATCTGAGTGTGCATCTATTTGTCCACAATAGACAAGTTGAGTATCATTCTAGACAGACCATTACAGTGCATGCAAACATAGTGACACAATATATGAAGTGGGGGGGGGGGGGGGGGTTAATGGGTCTAAGAAATGCAGAACATTGCCCCATGACAAGGAATTGACAAATTTAAACTCTTGAGAATGAACTCGCAAAAACTGCAACACCACAACAAGGACAATGTGATCACTTCACCTTGCTATGCTGCATGTGTGGGATGGAGCAGCAACATTGCCATGCTGCATGTGTGGGACAGAGCAGCAACAGCAACATTGCTAGTGTGGGACAGAGCAGCAACATTGCTATGCTGCATATGTGGGACAGAGCAGCAACATTGCTATGCTGCATGTGGGGGACAGAGCAGCAACATTGCCATGCTGCATGTGTGGGACAGAGCAGCAACATTGCTATGCTGCATGTGTGGGACAGAGCAGCAACATTGCTATGCTGCATGTGTGGGACAGAGCAGCAACATTGGTATGCTGCATGTGTGGGACAGAGCAGCAACATATGCAGATCAGATTTATCTCAGTCAGGTCATGATTCTGCCAATAGATTTGTTGCAGATTCGTCATGGTAAGAATAGCTAGTAGCTAGTTAGAGCAAACCATTTAACACAGCAAATGTTTTTTATGGAGTACATGTGCTCACTGCCGTGTAATGAGTATCAGTCAAGAGTGTGTTTGCTGCAGAGATGTATCCAGGGTTGGGACAAAATATCTAAGTGAACTCCTCTTTTCACTGGCTTCTGTTTCTAAATTAACTTAAGTGCACCTATGCGGTTTAAACCATTTCTCTCCCTCCCTCTTCTCTGTTGTTTGCATGTTAAAGCCTCGCAGTGTCCTTTGAGTTTGTCGTGGGTGCGGTTGTCGAGTGACACCAGTTTCCTTTGGTTAGTTCCCTTTCTCCACTGGAAGTAGGTTCACAATAGCTCTATGGGGACACACACTGGACCAACATCACACTGGGTTGAAAGGTTTAAGTAGGTTGACAATAGCTCTATGGGGACACACACTTGACCAACACCACACTGGGTTGAAGTAGGTTGACAATAGCTCTATGGGGGCACACAACACTGGACCAACACCACACTGGGAGGAGGCAGGTTGAACTATTGAAATTCATCTCCATACATAGGTGTAGAGGGTTCTAGCTCAGACTTGGTGCTGGCACATGCATTGTCTCCTTGGGCATAGATACGACTGACAGTTCACTGTGATTCTCCAGCTAGCTCACATTCCTTCTCTTTACTTATGTCTTCAGTTATTAAGTGAATGCAAAATAAAAATATGTGAATGTACACATCAATCAAAATACATTCATTCTGCTCGATGCCAAATATCACCAATTATCAGTGGACGATGCAATAAAAAGGAGGGGCAAGATGAGAAAAAAGTCTAGCTCTGATTTCTCTATGATGTCATCATGTCAAGGGAGTTGATTATTGATAATCTTGATGTTATTATTGTAAGTTTTGGGGGAAATAAACAATAATTATACTAAGAAGATCGTTTGCTAATATCTTACCTTGAAAAACACGCTACAGCTGATCATCACTGCTCCACATAGAGGACAATAATAAGTGCATCTAGGCTACATTGTATGCGAAAAAAGTAGTGCAGTACATGACATATTGCAGCTTGGTCCTTCATATTCATATCTTATGGATCATGTGATTAGAGAAGTCCTCATATTCAGTTTTAGACTTCACAATTCACATTAATTAGTATATACATTGAATGAAAATAGTAACATGCATACTACAGGTTAAAATAAAAGGACGTTCCAGATGGCTAAATAAAACTTCTCCTTTGTGCAGCTATTTATTTATTTATTTTTAAACTAACTAATGCAATTGTTTGCAGTTTATAAATCTTCCTCCTCATGCTTCATGTAGGTGTGGTTACATAATAGCCTCAGGGTCCAAGTAGAGAGGATTTTGTCTGGTTGAACTGCATATACAGACTCTTACCAACCATCTGTCGGTGTGAAGTTGTGCACAAGTAACTCTATACTATATATACTATATAGAGACAACAACAGTCTATGACATGTGCTGACTTGTGCGGTGTATAACAAAGTAACAAGTTAGAATGTAACTCTATACTATACTATATAGAAACAACAACAAACTATGACATGTGCTGACTTGTGCGGTGTATAACAAAGAAACAAGTTAGAATGTAACTCTATACTATACTTTATAGAAATAACAACAATCTATGACTTGTGCGGTGTATAACAAAGAAACAAGTTATAATGTAACTCTATACTATACTTTATAGAAACAACAACAATCTATGACATATACTGAATTGTGCAGTGTATAAAAAAGCTATACTATACAGTTCCATAATGTTGAAAAGGAAGCTAATGGGCCCATTATGACAAGAATGATCGAAATCAGACAGGTTTTCCTCAAAACGCTCAAAAACGTCCTTCTTTCGGTTGAAAATATATACTTTAAAGAAACAACAACAATGAACATCCACTAGAAATGATGTTTTATTTGGTTGACTTACTGTACCTATATAGACACCATGAGTTAAACAACATTTGACAATTTAAAATCGTGACTAAATGTCTTCAAATGGTAAAGGTCATCTAAATATTGTCTTTTGGTACGTTCTTCTAATAGAGTTGTTTGTTATAACAAAACAGACAAAACAAACAATTGTTAATTTAGGAGTTGAGTTAGGCAGGAGTGTTGCATCTAAAGTTATATATACTGGGTAGGACAAAGTTACTTACTATATACGTACACAATAGGATTTTGAAGTTTTCCATATTACCAAAGTGCACTTGTTTTGATCCACTTGGTGGTATGATAGCTTGTCGCTCAATTGAGTTTTGATCACTTCTTTGATGATGAGTGTCACACTTGATCTAGTTCAGTTACATGCCAGGAAGCCGAACTGAAAAATCTTTTACACCGGCATGTAATTTAAGTCACACCTTCTAGAATCATATAAACAATATTCACATCATACTCCTTCTGGTGGACTGAGATGGTTCTGTATGTGAGCGAGTGCTACATATCCTTGTTATACAGTTATCTATGAAGAATATGACTGTCCTTGTTGACATGGTTGAGGTAATGACCACTGCAACCTCTTAATAGATTGGGCTCTATCCTATTGGTCATCAACAGCGTTTTTTCTTCGATACTTATATCTATTAGAATTGAGAGCTGTTCAATGTGCACGTGCTTTTTTTTTAGTTGATGAATGTAAAACATTTGCTACATACATTACCTTTGTTAACATGACCCCGAATGGATACCACATGAATGTGGTTGTACCTCTCACTACTCCTAGCCCTCTTCAAAAAGGCTATCGAATAAGGCGGTCAAAAGCCTCACATAGATCATATTGCTTCTGGTGGAATCATGGTTCTGTGAGTGACTCTTCCTTGTTGAACACAAGTATAAAATTGTGTTGATTGAACCATGGCATTGTCAACAACTGTTGTCTGATTGAGGTATAAAATTCTCCACACATTCTTTTGAATGTAGCTAAATTTAAAAAAATCACTTGGCAAGCAGCTATATATACGGCATATCTATGTCTGTTTATCCATAAAAATTAATAACAGGTCACCCATCTTAAATAAAACGGGCTTATTTAAACAAGGAAATGGTTGTCTTAGTAAACAGAAAAGATCAAGACAATTGCAGATTTGAACATTGAGGAAATTTAAACATCGAAGAAAGAAAACTGGTTGCATAGATTAAGAATAGATAGCTATCAGGGAAGGATGATCATGGAGTTTCTTTATGACATAGCTACTCAATTCCTCAATGCAGAGGTGGATATATACCATTGTCATATGGTGTGTAGAAATTATAACTAGTAAGATAAAAGCACAATTTCTTGCATATACTGCCACTACTGCCACTCTAATAGGGAGTGAATGTGAGAGAGAACTGGCTACATAATTGACATAATGGAAAACTACCAACATTACAACAGTCAGTAGATGATGAGAGCATATTGAATACAAGATGGTATCATGAGTGCAAACTCTCTCTTTAACAAATCGCTGGAGTTCTTCTGCATGGTCTTCAGTATGATACAACAATCCATCATTTAGGAATGATAACTTCACTCTCAGTGTGTTTCCTGTCTTCAGGGGCAGATGCTCTAAAGTGCTCTTAAGAAAACCCTCCTCTCTCAGCCACACTCCCACTAACATAATTATAATAACATTATGTGGCTAGCATCAGGTGGTTCTCCTTTACCAGTTGGTAATCTGTAAAGAACATGCATATTACACACTCTCACCATTACATCACCATGTTGACATAATCCATAATACTTATTAGGCAATGACTTTCTCAATAACCAACCTAAATTTGCTGTTTTGCATTTCGCTCTAGCCTTCATCAGGAATAATGACTAGATGCTCTAGCCTTCATCAGGAATAATGCTAGATGCTCTAGCCTCATCAGTAATACTGACTAGATGCTCTAGCCTTCATCAGGAATAATGACTAGATGCTCTACCCTTCATCAGGAATAATGACTAGATGCTCTAGCCTTCATCAGGAATAATGACTAGATGCTCTAGCCTTCATCAGGAATAATGACTAGATGCTCTAGCCTTCATCAGGAATAATGCTAGATGCTCTAGCCTTCATCAGTAATACTGACTAGATGCTCTAGCCTTCATCAGGAATAATGACCAGATGCTCTAGCCTTCATCAGGAATAATGACTAGATGTTCTAGCCTTCATCAGGAATAATGACTAGATGTTCTAGCCTTCATCAGGAATAATGATAGCCTTCATCAGGAATAATAACTAGATGCTCTAGCCTTCCATCAGTAATAATGCTAAAGCATTCAGTTGAAATGTTGATTGAGCAAGTTTAAGTGAGGACTGTTCAAAATCATCATGATAAAAGACTGAAACAAATTCCAGTTCGGGAGTATAGTCATCATAATTTGCTGCCTTTAGCAATAGATCTTCGACATTCTTTAAAACGGGTATAACCTGGTTGATTAAACCTTTCTTTAGTGCAGCTCACACACATATCGAACATTCAAAATACTGATGATGATAAAACTCCTTGGGGGTAGTGGGATGATAACCAAAGCCAGCTGACTGACCCTTCCTTGTACCTAGCAGGAGCCTTTCGTTTTCATGGAAAACAGGGTTCATTTACTTCAAGTTCTTCTTGAAGTAATAATAAATTTTGCCAAAAACAAATCAAAGGCCTCAACTGTCGAATTTGTTGTAACGTTTCGATGGTCAGCTGGGCAATCTGTTGATCCTCTCTGCAGAGTTTTACTAAGGTAATCAGTGTGCTTCAGTAGACGTTATCCAAGAACCATTCCAAATAAATAATCAACGTTTTCATAGTAGACTGTGCCCCAATGATTCGAGCCCTAGTTTCAGAGTCCTTGACTATTTCTCTGGCCTCATCCAAGAACTCGTGAAAAACATTACCTAACACTCTCAAGAGAACTAATATCGTGTGGGACAAAGGGCTCTAAATCCTGGTAAGCCAGGTGCTGTTTCGGCCTTTACTTTCTCAAAAAGAGCACCTCGCCTCGGGGAATACTGTAGTAGTTTTGAAATTTCATATGTGGTGTCAAGAGTGGCACGAAGAATTTTGTTTCCCTTGATCGTGTCTCCAATGGCCAAGTTGAGGGCATGGCAATAGCAATGAATAAATATAGCACGTGATTCAAGAGATCTTATCTGAGGTGCCCCACCATTTTTCGATCCACACATATTGGCTGCCCCATCATAACACTGACCTCTGCAATCACTCATGCTCACGTTCATCTGTAACATTGTATCCTTGAAAACACCAACAAGCACATCTGATAAGTAAGTGGTAATCCTACATCAAATGCACGCAACTTCAATAGCTGTGTAAAATTGCCATCACCCCCATTGCCATGTAAAGAAATAGCCTGTCTTGCCAAGAATCGTATGCTCTGTGCAACCTTGAATAAATACTGCCGGTTAGCATGCTTCTTTGTGGAAATGGTTGATGAAAACATTTCACCAACATTGCCTGTCGTTTTTGGCTGTTTGACCATGAAGTCAAAAGTTAGTTTGTGAGTAGAAGTGCTTGCATGAGCATTAAAATTCCATGTGGCATCTTTCCAGTGTAATCACTAGTAATAAACTAGTAATAAAAGTTGAATCTTGTACAGTCAAAACACATACAAATACATATATACATGTATAATTATGACAAAAAAAACTAGATCTTTTGATGAATCTTAGTGAAGCCACTTCCACCTATTAAACCATGAACTTTGAAAACAATGGTAACTATGTTTTTCCAAAAGGACGCTTGGGGAAAAAGTGATCAACAGGTTGATGAGGAACTTCATCAATGTCAGGTAGAGAATTACACAGAGCCTCAGCCATGTTATACTTGCTAGTAGCAGAACATCACAGCCAGCAAAGACCATGTGGTCAAAAGTGACTCGAGAGGTCACTTGTTGGAGGTCAGTTCAGAGTTCAGTCATTAATGGTGAACTAGCTACACTGAGTAATTAAATTTATGACTCCATTAGTTAGGAAACTACTTCTAGTAAATGAGAGGTTCAAGGTCAAACTTGCCCACCCCCCCCCCCCCCCCCCCTCCTCCCCCAAAAACAACCTATGCTGGCAAAAAAAACACCTCTAGGCCGCAGTGGCTGCTAAAGCACTATCCATAACATACTCCTTCGCATAAAATACTCTTTCCGTATAATTCACTTCAAAGGGGGGATGGGGGAAGTTCGAGTACATTTTTTCCCTTTTTCCCCCCCTCCTCCCCAAAAGTGTTTATAATGTGTCTGTAGGTCGAGTTTCAAGTTTCAGAGCAAGTGAATACTTCTATCAGAAGATATAGCACAGTGCATTATTGTTCCATTTCATTTCATTCACTTCACATACCAAAGAGGTTCTCCTCCACCAGCTACAGTCGGGCGGTCGATGATGGTCGCCAACCCCAAATACACTATTTCACGGACTACTTTTTGCGGAATTGACATGGGGGTTGCGCAACCAGTGAATGTGCTAAAAAATTAAGTTTTTGTGATTTTGTCTTGCTTTTTGTTTTTTGTTTTTGCCGCTGTCTTTTTGGTCGCCATTGTTTCGTTGGTGTGTTGGAACTTTTAGTAGCTTGTACATATATGAAAAAAAGGATTTTGTTCTCTTTGAAGAAAGGCGAGCACGCTTTTTTGAGATCACATTTTTTTAAACGTCAGTTCCCCAGAAAGAATCACATTGGGGAAGAGAATTTAACCTTAGGAGAAATATTTTAACAAGGAACGTCGCGTAGTCAAGAAAAGTGAAAAGGGACTATATAGCAGCAGAAAGCCCCGCCAGTGGTTGTTGTTGAGTCTGCTACAGATTATTATCTTATGTCTAAGTTCTGTCAAGATTGCGTGCGAAGACCTGAAGATGAGACAGAGGCAAGTTACAAAGAATGGTTTGAGGGTCACAGGGTAAGTTGTAAGCCAAGGCTGTTCTGGTTCCATGGAAATTGTAGGAACATAATTTTTTGGGGGGTGTTCAGTGGAGAGACGGAAGCTTTAGTACACACACATAATTAGTGGTGGGGATATAAATGGTTGTTGGATGTCAAGCTGGTTGTAGTGCTGAAATAGAGAAGGTAGAATGTATAAATCATGTTAGCAAACGCTTTTTAAAGCATTTTGTGACATGCATTAAAAAGGCGCTGTTTATGAAGGCAAGCGTATAACTTTGGGTGGTGCTATATATATAGGGGGATTAGTCACGTGTCTATAGTTAAAACGCAAACCTACTTGGGGGAGCAATTAGAAATAACAAGAGGGGATGATTCGTGATGTGAAAGCGATTTATTATCACTCGGTCGACTGCAGAACATCCCCAACATGAGTATTGTCCTACAGGCGTTTTGAGTTGAACCTGCGCTAAAGGTTAAGGATCTTTTGCGCAAATGTTAGGCGGCTATACACAGAATCAAAATGATAGTTTAATTTTGTAGTGTGGAGTAGAGCAGATAAGACGGAGCATATGAGTGCGACAAGTATCAGGCTTGCCATCGATTCAGGTGTGGTGAGCTTCAATGTTGGGAGAAAGGTTGGCTTTTGTAAGATTATGTCTAAACTCTAATAGTCGAGCTAACATGTCCTTTGAGTGGTTTACGTGTGTTTTGTTTGTATGGTCAAGCTTGCAGAGATTACTGGAGGATGAGTGTTAGGGTCTAGCCACCAACGGAAGGTAAGCTATCCTAAACTAATCGAGTCGAAATTCAAGTTAAAGAAAACTATTATTAAATTCATATATAGAGATATATAATATTGCTCAATGTTCACAGATCAAAAGTTACAGTCACTAGCTAAGTCTATAACCAGTAAACAACAGACAGAACTTAACTCAAAAGAAACATGACTTACAGAATACAGAACTCAATCTCTCACTACCAAAGGTCAACCCTCCTTTCCACCAGGTCTCACTCAACCAACAATACCAAATAAGGGCAACACAGACAGTCACTCGGTTCAAACGGTCCAATCAAGCTATATACATACAAACATACTAAGCTACACATAAGTCTTTATTGTTGGTGTCGGCAATTGACACCAATTAGCGATTGATTTGGTTGTCTGTCAGGGAAGTTCCTGACAATGAGTGAAGAAGCATGTGGAGGATGAGTGAAGAAGCATGTGGAGGATGACGATAGATGCACCTGGGCATGGGAGCCCCTGCAAATTAGGACTTGTTTATGTTTGCTAATGCATATATAACAACTGTTTATAATTATACATATTATTATATATATATATAGTTGGACACGGGCTGTTGCTGAAAAATAGAGGAAAGTGGAAGTCAATAGGTTGCTTTGTCTGTATACACACATAATTCTAGTCATGAAGGGATGCGTTCTAGTGATGCATAGGGTGTTTCTGGCAGCTGGAATGTGGTTATATAGAAGCTTGATATCGATTTTCAACAAATACTTTCATAATATCAAATTTTATATTCTACAACTTATTCTACAACTTGACGAGCTATATATCAAGTCCATGCCATGAAGTTTGCAGAATCTTTGGAGTTATAAAGTGGTAATCACAAGTACATTTTCTACCCAAAATGGGATGGTCGCCCCATTTTACTCGGATAGAGCCTCGCCAAGTCCGTTAGCTATAATCGCGAAGAAACAAAGTGCGAAACAAAATTACAAAGAAATCAAAATAGAACAGGATACTAGTGTGAATGAGAGCAACCGTATACGCAGAATTGTTCCCTCCTTCATATACGACTCTTTACATACGCCATCCGTCATATTCCCCCCCCCCCCCCCCCAACGTTTCTAAATAGCGCAAGTGAACGTCAAGTTTTTTTAAAAAACGACTGGCACTGCTAGACGATGAAAGCAGCTGGTCGTCTGCTTCTGCCGCTATTAGTTCTACTAACTGTAGGGTTTATGCTGACAGTATCGTACTTCTATTTCAAAACAGAAATCGATGTCGTCAGCAATTATCCTATTGCTGCAGAGAATAAGACAAACATTTTATTCGTCTACTCTGGAAGGTGGAAGTTCTTAAGAATCCAGCTAGCACATGTTTACAGAGAGTTGAGAAGAAACAGGGGCATCTTAGACGAAGTCTGGTTCATGATGATTAAGTATGACCAAGAAACTCTAGACAAACTCAAAGAATTCATTGCAACAGCTAATTCACTCTCCAAGAGAGAGATTTTCAGGATGGAATTTTTGGGCCTTACTCCAGGAAAATCTCCACCTACCAAGGAAGACTTTTATGCTCGGCCTTACTTCAAAATTTTCTCTCACTTGATGGCTTATCCAAAAACAACCTTCTTCAAGTTTGATGATGATATAGTGTACGTCCATCCAGGAGCATTTCAAAGTATAGCTAGAAATAAGAATTCTTCCTGTTTCATGCACTTTTTCAACATTGCTGGCTCGAACTGGAGGTGCAGCTGGATCCATCAAAGTAATGGTGTTTATAAGGACACAAACCCCAAAAACTTGAAGTTTGATTACAGCCCAAGTGCACCTTGTGGGTGGAGAGGACTAGAATGTGCAGAACTAACACTACATACTTTCTTGTACCACCATGAACACAAAACTTTGGAAAAGTATTTCTTCAAAGGCATCCAACTAATCACTGATAGAGCAAGGTTCAGCATCAATGCTTTTCTCTTCGACAAAGACCTGATAGATGTTAAGGCATTGCTTGAAGCTGGCAGGATTTCACGAGACGATGAAGAATGGTGGACCAGGACTTATTCTTCTAAAGTGGCCAACCCCAATTGTGTAGTTGGAGAGGCACTGGTGGTTCATTTTGCTTACTCTGTCGTGGTTGAGAAAATGATGAGTTTAGGTTTGCTGTCAAAGTTTGAAGACATCGTGCAAAGCAATTTCAGTAGTTTTTTCATTGAACCTGAAGTATGGAAGATACTCGGGTATGTCACAAGTGTTGAATGACGACACCTCAACTGCTTATATGCAAGACACCACCCGTTCACTACTATGGATTTTGGATATAATTAGATGTTTATGTGTTCCAATAAAACTATATACATACAAGTCATAGTCCTTTTTATATACAGAGTGTCATGGTCTTTTTTACTGAAGCTTTGCAGGGGGGGGGGGGGGGGGATTGTTCATCCACTTTGCTGCTCTGATTATATAAAAATATATCAATATGTGAATACATAGACGTAGAGTGTATGCCGGTTAGTTTTGGAGTTTAGTGAGTAACTTCTTGCAGGTGGCTATTTGATTATATACTGTATATTCCATAATACAGGATCCTTTACCTAATACCAAAAATTATTACACTGCTTTTTAGTGTCTTTGTGGTCCACATAGGTAAAAATTTGACAGGTCAATCCAATATTATATATATATAATATGTATATAATTATATAGTTTAATTCAATTCAGACAAGTACATCTTGTGTGAAACATAACCACAGGAGGACCATGGATTGCACTGTGTTCATTTTTCATTCATCCTGATAAAGGCAAACATAACTAAAGAAACAAACTCTACCCACATTGATTACACGGGTTCATTGAGGCTGTACATTCATTTTCATTATACACGGGGATGAGTGAGTGGTTGGTTGGGGGGGGGGGGGAGGGTGAGGGGGCAAAACTTTCTTTGCTCATTTGTTTGCAGCATGGAATATAAAAAAATTTAAAGTCCAGTCTGATCAAGGAAGACTCCTCTTAATGAAGATTTATTCAAGAGCATATTGTGTCAACTCCTTGACACAATATGCAATATCAATTCACTTGCCAATGAGGGCTCTCAAACTGTACTGTAGTCTGGTGGGGTCTGGACAGTTGGCTCACCAGAATGAAAAAGAGAATAATCTCACACAATACACAAGTTATAAGTTCATTGAATGTTGGTTTAGCTTGCACCTGAATGAGGGGATCCAGTATCTAGGGATTATTTATTACATCAGTCCATCATTTCTGTCAGGCAATGCCTCTCATTCAGGAATGCAACCTCATCTTCGAGCGAGACATCGCTCATGTATAAACTTATAGGTGCCAAATTGTATATATATTTTAAACGAAAAACATGCACCTATATAGTAAGCAAAGGCATTCTTCAGGGAGTTGGGATGCCACCTGAGGTCGGTGACTTACGAAGAGAACTCGCATCAACATCTTCTTCAACGGATTTCTGTGGCTGTGCAGCGTGGGAATGCAGCCTCAGTAATGGGATCTTTGCCATCAGGGTTGGCATTTCCCTAGTCATCACTTGAACATTTGAACTTGAGGGGAAGGGGGTTCTATAAACTAGATGAATAAGCATGAATATGTTGGATTTAATACGGAATTATATATTCCTTACAGTTCCCCCCTAAAAAAAGTGTGGTTGTTGCAGCACCATTTTATGAGTATGTGTAATTATTTGGACTATATACCTAGGTCCAGCTTTCAAGGAACCCGAGAACCTCCATGACATGCAAAGTTCAACAGGCTAGAGAGCACCTTCATGTCATGTAAGTTGATAAACATTTTTCCAGCTATTATCTACAGTGTGGAATGTTGTTAGGATTATGGGAGAGTAGGCACTAGCCATGGAGTGAATCAGACATCATTTGTAAAGTATCCACTCTGATGGGAGAGTAGGCACTAGCCATGGAGTGAATCAGACATCATTTGTAAAGTATCCACTCTGACCTAGTTTTCCACGGAGCCCATCACTTCATGTTAGTTTTGCCATATATCCTCCAGGAGCCAATGAAATAGTTGATATATGATTTTTTACTTAAAATCTAGACGGTAAGTCACATGACTAAACATTGGTGAATAGGCAACTACATGCCCATGCAGGAACATACACTATGATGCACACTCACGCCATGCACACAGACACCACACACATACACACGCACGGTTTCATTTTCAGACACCTTCAAGACAGGTTGTGATAATTCCATTCTGCATCCATATCAAGTTTCAACTGCCCAATGTTTATCAGATGAGGGAGGTGGGGTTATTGTGTAGAATCTAGTGCATGCACAGAAGAAAATGACATGGCTCACCAAATCTGATATTGATTATTTTAGAATTTAATGCGTGTCAAAAAATGAAGACAGAAATAGCGCCACGAATTGACACGCCACTTACAATACTGGCATTAAAGAAACTGGGTATGCATGCACACAGTTGCCTGACCTTTTCTGGACCTAACAAACTCTCAAAAAGTGGAAAGAGATGATTTAAAACACATGGCTAGTTGAAGAGTGTGGTGATTGCAAATGACTGACTGCAGTGTGTGGAGTCATTGTGCAACAATGTGGATGACAATCTCAATATAGGTGACAATGAACACGAGTCAAATATCTACATCAATAGTCTGAGGCAGTACATTTCTCATTACACTAGTCAACTGTTCAATTGGTAGCAGATTCAGTTGGGGGTGGAGTTCGGGTGTTATAAACGATGAAACAGAGACAACCTTCTTGCTGAAGGAGCAAGAAGGAGTTATATTGCACAGTCGCAAGGGAATCTGTGCACTTGTCACCAAAGAGGACGCCATTACTTTGCTCCCAAGGTCATTTGATCGCCTTATGGTCTGGTTTAGGATTGTGAATGCATTGGCACAGGACTGAAGGACGGGGTCTTCATTTATAAAAGCTTCTGGACAACAGTCTTTTCACCAACACCAAAGATACGAGAAGTCTTGTCACAACCAGTCAGGATAAATATCAAGTGAACTGCGTACACATGTCATGTCTGAGGAATTCTTTTAGATGGTTGGGGTCATACACTTTAAAACTTCCATCAGATTTGGACTTGTTTGATCTGAAATAGAGACCCTTACTATCTCTCTGTGCACAGTAAAGAGTAAGACAAGGAGATTGGCATCTTCTCCAATCAGCGTAGGGTGTGTAGAAGAGCCTTTACTATGTATGTCTACGTCAGCATTCCCAGGTGCGTTGACTTCAATAATCCTTCTCTCAGTTTATCACTCATCATTCCGGATAAGTCTCTGTTTATTGACATCCCTCGACAGGAACTCCTTCTTTCCTGAACATTTCCCCCTCTTCTCTTATGCGTGTTGTCTTTAATGGGAGGCTCTTCTTCATGGCTGTCAAAGACAACAGTCGTAGCAACCATAATGCCGGATGGTGAAATCACACCTGCACTATTCCACCATAACTTTCTCTGCACTTCAATGGTGTTCGGTGAAGGAATAGACCCCCATCAAGGACATGGTACTCTGTTTCTGGTACAGAATCTGGGATGGCATCACTTGCATGATCACAGATCACATGAGCTAGTTGTGGCTTATCAGCTTTCGAAAGATGTTTCTGACTTCGAAGAAGGCAGGAGGAAGGGACTGAGCCATCCTTGCCTCCTTCAAATCCTTGTGCTGCTCAGATGTTGTACATGACAGTGTGAACTCCTGCATTGCGATGTTGTACTAAGATATTATGGGGCTTGACATGGTTCAAGGGCTCTCTGCTCTTCAGACATTCCACTTCTACACGTCAGACCTCCAGTGGTCTTCAACGACCTCATCAACATCTGCTCTATTGCAAGGTCTGATCGAGACCTGCCCACAAATGGATTCTGCAATGGATAACATGAAAACCCCTTACAGATCTTCTAAAGAGGTCTGAGTGGTTGATGACCCATCTCTTGGACATAGGTGTATGACCCGTCCCCAGGTTCTTCGTCATGGACTGCATGCATATGCGTGCATGGTAGGAGAGGCTACATTAAGACAACTATGGGATGACTATTTATATAGAGAAGCAAGAAAGGAAGTGAAAAAGACTATTAGGAAAGGGAAAAAGGAATTGAGGAAGAGAACTATAAAGAAGATTAGAGAGTAGGTTGGAACTATAGTTGTAAGCTGTTTTGGAATGATTTAAGAGCAAAGAGGAAGAAGAGAAGGATAAAAGGAGTGAAAGATGATGAGGGAAGGATGGTGGAGGAGGAAGAAGAGGTGGTGGAGGAGGAAGAAGAGGTGTTGGAGGTGATGGGCAAAACACTGGGATGAGCTGGAGAGGAAAAAAGAGGATGGCATAGTACCAGAATTAGAGATAGGAGAAGTGGGTGGGCATGAGTTCGGTATGTGTAGGAAGTAAGTTGGGAAGAAGTAGTAGAGGTAATGAAGTGTTTGAAGAGAGGAAAGGCACCAGGCCCTGATGGAATGTTGAATGAGATGCTGATGCATGGAGGGTGAAGGTTGGTGGAGGTGATGGTGCAGGTGATTAATGTGGCGATGAGGATTGAGTGCTGGCCAGTGGACTGAAGATGAAGTACCTCTCCACAAGGATGGCGACGAGGACAAAGTAAAGAATTATAGGCATTATGTTGTACTGTGGTGAAGGTGTTTGTGACCGTGTTGGCGAGGAGGCTGGGAGGGTTTGCTGAGGATAGGATTTTGACGGACCCACAAGGAGGATTTAGGAGTCGGAGGAGATATTTGGACCAGTGGTTGGTGTTAAGAGGAGAGAGGAAGAGTGAGAAGAAAAATTCAATTCTGGCTTTCCTAGACATAGTAAAGCATGACAGTGTATGGAGGGAGGGATGAGGCAGTGTAGAGGAGAGGACAAACTTGTGAGGATATGTGTAGTATTGCATAGTGGGGTGGAGGTGACGGTGATATTGAAGGGAAGTAGGTCAAGGTAGTTTGCTGTGGAGGCAGGGATGTCCTTTATCTCCACTTCTTTTCAATATTTATCAATATTTATTTGATAGGAATGGCAGAGGAGTTGGAGAGAGCTGAGGTAGGAGTCAAGGTGGAAGGCTCTTGGTGTGGGGCACTTAGGTACGCAGATGATGTTGTTCTTCTGGTGGACTCGGGGGTGGAACTGCAAGCTATGTTGGATGTGGTACAGGTAAGGTGGAAGATAAAGTTTAATAGTAAGAAGAGCAAGATCATGGTAGTAGGGAAGAAGGAAGCTGGAGTGAATTGGAGGATTGGTGAGGAGATTCGGAAGAAGTCAAAGAATTCAAGTACTTGGGATGGTTTGATAGGAAGCTAAGGGGGAATGCTCAGTTAGAGAAGATGGCAAAGCAGAAGAGTGGGTTAGAAAGGTAGGTGACATGGATGAGTAGAGTGAATGGGCAGGTGGAAGTAGACAAAGGAAGAATGGTGTGATCACGACATAGTTTGGAGTATGCAGCTGAAGTGTGGTGGACAGGAGGACATAATGCTTGCAAGAAGTTGGAGTCAGCACAGATGAGAGTGGGTAGGAGATTGTTGGGGGCAAGTAATACAGTAGCAGGAGTGGCAGTACGGGGAGATATGGGGTCGAGGAAGCTAGAGGAGAGGAGGGAAGAGATGAAGGTTTTGTTTAGAGTTGTTGGAACAGAGCAGATTGGTAAAAAATAGTTGTAAATAAACTAAGAGAGGATGCAGGAATCGGATGGTAGGAAGAATATGAGATCTTGAGGAGATTAACTATGAGGTTGGGTCAGTATATACGTAAGTGGAAGGGGAAATGAAGGTGAGAAATGAGAAGGATTGGAAGGAGGAAGTAAACAGCAAGATCACGCTGAAGTTTTATAAATTGGCAAAGAATGGTGTAGGGGTGGAGAGGTATGTAAGGTCCATGCATGGTTGCAATTTAGACTGAGGACTGGGTTGTTAGAGGATGAGAAGAGATGTGGGATAGTTAGGGATGAGAGGTGTATCATGTGTGATAGTGGAGCAGGGTAAGATGTGGGACATTTCTTGGTAATGTGTGAGGAATTTGAGAGGGGTTGACTGGTACTGGTGGATGAGGTGCACAGAATTGTAGGGGCTGGACAGTGGCTGGATGAATATAGAAGAGGGATGGAAAGGTGGCATTTCTGTTTGAGGAAAGGTGTGGAGGGATTAAGTGATGCAGTGATGGAGGAGGTGGGTGAGTGTGTTATGTATTGGGTACGGAAGTGGTGGCAGAGGAGAAAGGAACTGTTGTATGGCGAGCTGAGGAATGATCTTTGGTCCCCTCCCCCCTCCCCCCCGACACTCTTAACTATTAGACTATTAGATATTATAAGTACCGTTGATAATGTCCTTATTGTTAGTTACTGTTATATACATAGTCTCACACTGTGTTGTAGTATATGTGGTGGCCTTAACAGGCTCAGCAGTATCAATCATAGCTGCCCGAGATAGCAAGCCAAGATCCTAATTAACCCCGCAAGCGCTCCCAACTTCAGTTATGACTCATCTACTCAGTTACTAAGGAGTTGGATAAGAGTGCAGTGTAGGGGAAGCAAAAACACAATTCCTTATGTATGTAGCTACTGACACCGGGAGTGTCGGTCTCTCAAACGGCGAGTGCAGGTCTGGGCTTCCCAATCTGTGCAGAGAAAGTGCCACTCCTCTTGACTCCAGCAGGCAATCAACATTTTATTGACATGTTCTTATGGAGAAGGTGGAAAGGCTAAAGGTTTATGAAGTCCAGGCTGCCCTCCTTGCAAAGCTTAATGCTTGCTTTGTCACTCATTTATACAATGAGGTCTCCACCCTGCTTCTTTCACCTGCTTTGAATTTCATACAGAGTTCTGTTCATCTTGATGAATCCTTAGGTTAAATTCTTGAGAGTAGTGTGCATTACAGGCTTCTCATTGTGGAAGTGATGTGACCTGTATACCAACTCAGCTTGCACCCTCTGCCTTTTTGGCTTTGCTTGAGGGTCCTGCAATATCCCGAACAGCCTGTAACCTGTCCAGAAGTGGAAATTGCAAAGTTTTGTGGCGTCATGGTTCAGCCACAGCCTTCTCAACTGTCATCCATTGTCATAATTGCATTCACGACTGCTGGTGGTTGCCAAGGAGTCAGGAACCTACCCTATCTCTACTGTCCATCTCAGAATGGACATTATAACTGCTACTGCTGGTTGACCACACCCAGTATCAGCATTACCTTGCTGAAGTGGATAAGTTGGGGACTCATTTGCTGCTTTTCTACTATGCAGCAATCAACAACATTGTTAGATCATTAGCTACTCACCTTTAAGTCTTCTGGATAGAGCTGGCTGAAAATATCCAGATGGTGTCCTAGTTGCCCTGGAAGTTTGGCCAATCTTGTGTAGGATATCACCTGATCCAACACCCCCTCCCCCCCCCCCCCCCCCCCCTCTATTACATTAAAGCATCCTGTTAGGCCAGGGAAGTTTGCATTACCAGAGAAGAGGAAGAAGGCAAGTTCATCCCAATCTCATTGACAACCCAGTGCTATCAGGTTAGAAACCCCATTACGGCACAACCAACGACATGTATCCTCACATTCAGACTGTATGCCACAGATGCTCACAGTTCAGACCAGTATCCTCACAACTCAGACCAGTATTCTCACCAGTATCCTCACAACTCAGACCAGTATCCTCACAACTCAGACCAGTATCCTCACAACTCAGACCAGTGTCCTCACAACTCAGACCAGTATCCTCACAACTCAGACCAGTATCCTCACAACTCAGACCAGTGTCCTCACAACTCAGACCAGTGTCCTCACAACTCAGACCAGTGTCCTCACAACTCAGATCAAACTCAGACCAGTATCCTCACAACTCAGACTAGTGTCCTCACAACTCAGACCAGTATTCTCAAACTCAGACCAGTATCCTCACAACTCAGACCAGTATCCTCACAACTCAGACCAGTATCCTCACAACTCAGACTAGTGTCCTCACAACTCAGACCAGTATCCTCACAACTCAGACCAGTATCCTCACAACTCAGACCAGTATCCTCACAATTTGTGTATTCTCTCACAGCAGACATGCAGCTCAACACTCGGACTTTATCCTCACATTAAGACCCATAGCTCAACATTGAGACCTATATCCTCACAGACGTGTACATTATCCTCATTCACGGACCTGTATCCTCACAATTCAAATCTGCCTTCTCGCATTCAGACCTACATGTATATTCTCACAATTCAGACCTGAATTCAGACATATAGCCATCACATTCAGATCTCAAGCCTCACATCAATTGCGTATATTAAACTAGGGTGGCTACTTCCGTCATATAATTCTCAAGAAATGGTAGCTAGCTATTTTGTTAGAGTAAAAGATTGATCGTAACTTGCTCCAGTGTGGTGTGTATTAGCATTTATGGTGAGCAAACATAACACCGGAGGTAAACTTTTTTTTGTTGAAACGATCCACAAACATTATCAATACAATAATTATTGTCGATGGATGTAGATGTCACATATATGAACCACGGTCCACACATCAGATAATATTGTGTCCAGATGATTGTAGAAAATACAAATATAATATTGTGCTAGAGTATGCACTAGAAAATCTCTGGTTAAGCATATATATAACTATAAGTGTATAGCAAGCTGGGGGATAAATTAATAATTATAAATTATGATTAAGATCGTTGGTTTGCTGGGTTTGCTGGGTTTCCCAGAGTCACAATGGAGCCCCCATATCCACCTTGACTAATATCCCCATAACTTCCGTCCAAGCCCTCAGGAAAACCAGAAGTCGAGGGACCTTTTGGGTTGAGAGAATCCGGGAGAGGAGGAAAACCAAACTTGCCAAAATCATCTCCTTCTTGATCCTGAAAGGACACAGGGAAGTTGACGTGAGAGGTTACAATGTTGCTATCGGCAGATGATATCGCTGCCTTGCTCTGTGTACCAGAAATGGTAGTGTTGCTGTTGTTTCCACTGGCAACAGAGGCAGCTGCAACAGTCCAGGATATATCCAGTGGCATGCTGTCAGTGGCTTGTGGTATGTCTTGTGCATGTGTGTTCGGTGAAGGGAGACGGTCAGAAGAAGTTGGATCACGTTCTGCCTCTGCGAAATTCTTGCTCTGATTAAAAAAAGATGAAGGAGGAAAGAGGGAAGATGATTTTGATGATGAAGAATCAAAAAATGTGGATGTCTTGTTCATGAAAGAAAATTCACCACTGAAAATATCGTCAGCTCCAGTTAGAGAAGGTCTTAGTCCCTCCTTTTTATCCACACATGCACCAACAGTGTAGCTTGAGTTGGAAGTAAATGATGGCAGCACTGACCCTTGACTCTGCACATATCCTGTTCCTCCTCCAATGAAGAATAAAGCAGAAGATCCTCCACCACTCTCCAATCCTGTGTTGGTCCCGGAATAATGAGCAGTTCCTGGAGATTGGAAGTTGGCAGAGTCCATGCTAGTGGATGAAGATATGGGGATGCTTGGTGATAACTTTAGTTCAGGGTTCATTTCTCCAGTGCTAAGTGAACCTGGCTCCAGTACAGAGAGGTAACCTTCTTCTAAGTCAGTTGGGGTGAGGGGACTACTTATTTCGCCCAACATATCTGCTCCACTCTGCAGGGAACTGGGCATTTGGTAGTAGTCTGAACCAGAGGCAGCTGCAACAGACAGCACAGAAGCTGATTTGGAGTGAGCATCCCCAACAGAGGAGGTGAAGGAGGAAGAGAAAGAAGCATCATTTGAATCCAGGCCAGAACAAGAACTTGTGGGTTGCTGAAAGTTCCATTGCTCAGGAATTCCATCCGTTGGTTGCTTCTTTGACTTTTGGTGGTTGGTCTGTTTAAGAGGGGTTGTCACGATAGAGAAGCTGGGAGAAGGACTGTGAGTTTTAGCTGGTGAAATTTTCTGTCGTGGGGTTGTGGTAGCCACCTGTCCTCCATTCGAAGTAACCTTGTCTTTATGAGCGACAGAAGTGGGTTGTGTGCTGAGGGACACTTTGGAACAGGAGGAGACGGCCTGGCCAGACCTGTTGTGGGAAGCTTGTCCACTTACAGCAGCCCAGTTTGAGTTAGTAGCAGACTTCTTCTGAGGTTTGGTCTGGTAGGGAATATTAGAAAACACAGACCTATAACAACATATGAGTGAGGTGGAGAACTGAATATTGTGTCTGAGCACTTGCCTTCTTGTCTCTTAGTCCTTCCATTTTATTGCTAACCTTAACATTACAACAACAGTGTCATTGTGGCACTTGATCTAGCCTCAGGTGCAGGAGGGGGCACACACTCATCCTGTACTTTAAATACTTACATACTCTATATATATATATATATATATCCACTATTATACACAATTTAGGAGTAAAAAGCTATAGCTCATTATTCCTGTGTGTGTGTGTGTGGGGGGGGGGGGGGGGGGGGGGTTGTTATTACGTTAGTTTTCCCTCCAATGAACATATTGTAATAAGATGGGTGACAACAACAATAGCAATAACAATAACATACAACTATAGTGCAAGAAGCCACAAACTTCCATTTTAGGTATTACTTACATGAATGACTTTAATAAAGGGGGGATTACACCTGAAACCACCAAAATTTGAACGCATTTTTGTAGCCATCATAACTTTCCCTCCCTTTCTTCTGTGAAGATACTTTTGATACCAACTTGTTGCTCATTCTGTGTGATTTAAGTGATATGTGAAATGTCTCTATAGGCACATTTTCTTAGAAGATGCATCCAAAAAGGCAAGGGTCACTCCAAAAATTGCACCCCCCAAACTGCGGCGAGGATAATTCCCAAGTGCCTGGTCTACAGATGCCAAAATTTGGTTTGTAGCTTACCAAGACATTTAGCTGTGATATAACGGAGGCATATTTTTCAACACATCTCACGTTCATTAGTTCTAAGGCATTTCATTTCCAACCACACAAAATAAACGCAAAATCTGTGACAGTCACCTCTTCTAATCACCATAACTCGGCAATGCTTCAAGTAAAAAAAGAATTCAAACCGT
Organism: Cladorhizidae sp. MBARI D1340-BT2; assembly: GCA_028752905.1. Lineage (NCBI taxonomy): Eukaryota > Metazoa > Porifera > Demospongiae > Poecilosclerida > Cladorhizidae > Cladorhizidae sp. MBARI D1340-BT2. Next base: position 26,787,340 of record JAQNBH010000001.1, read on the forward strand.
TATATCACAGATCACTAAAAGAGCTCTCAAAGGAATCCTCAAATATTGAAATTGAGTCAAGTGTGGCAAAGTTATGTTCGCCGCAAAATCAGAACAGAATAGATTTTCAAAATTCCTGGCAATATGTGTTGAAGGAGGGACAGTTGCATTTTTGGGGGGAGAGTGACCCACATGTATTTCCCCCCTTTTTTCTTCTTGCGGTTACCACTTTATAACTCCATAGATTCCGTAAACTTTATGGTATGGACTTGACATATAGCTCAAAAGATAGGTCTCTCTTTGTGCTCTCTAAAATATTTTTCATAGGTATAGCTATAGCCAAGTTACAGGAGCTACAAGTGGAGGGAACCTCAAAAACCTGAATGCCTGAACTGGCAGCATAAATATCTCCAGATTGCCAAGTGCTAGAGAGTTGAAATTAGCACCAGTGGCTAGAGGAAGCCCTACTGTATTCAACGAGTGTTTTTATTAGGCGTTAAAATCTAAGTACGGGGTCAAGCGCGCGGGTGGAAAATGAATTTCGTTAATAATCCATAAAACTCATTTTACACCCGCACGCTTGACCACGTACTTACATTTTAGCGCCTTATGAAAACACTCATTGAATAGAGTAGGGCTTCCTCTAGCCACTGGTGCTAATTTCAACTCTCTAGCACTTTGGCAATCTGGAGATATTTATGCTGCCAGTTCAGGCATTCAGGTTTTTGAGGTTCCCTCCACTTTAGCTCCGCTATAGTTATACCTATGAAAAATATTTTAGTATCAACAGAGAGCACAAAGAGAGACCTATCTTTTGAGCTATATAGCAAGTCCATACCATGAAGTTTACAGAATCTACGGAGCTATAAAGTGGTAACCACAAGTTATATTTGTTTTAATTTAAAAAATGCAGCTGTCCCCCCCTTTAGTGTTCCTTGTTGGTTTCTCTTCAAATCAATGAGAAATTGCATGGACAAAAACCATCATAACTTTGAAATGGAGCATCCAATAGCTCTAAAACTTTATAATTGGCTAGTAGATATGTACAGCAACAGTTTGAACTGATAAAAAAACAAATAAAAAAAATCCAAAGTTTTTCAGGTGTAGTCCCCTTATTACTATGACAAAATTAGCCTTTCGATTTTCACTTTCATTTTCAGTGAAAATAAGAACGTGTCTTAAATTGTGGGGGCTTAAAGTTGGGTTGCTGTGGCAACATCTCATGAATATCAATTTGAAGGCTTTTATTTTCGTTTCTTGGAATGATTTTTCAAATTCAGTTAGTGTATAAAATTGAATTTTGTATGTAATTACTTTCCACCCACCAAATGAAATGTTTTTGTAAAGCTAATTTTACGTTTCATTCTAAAAACAAGGGGGTGGAGTTTGAGAAAAGGTGTTATATTGAAATTAGTAGTAGTTTTAAGGTTAAGGCAATGAGTTATGTTGAAGTTACAAAATTCTAAATACCGGTATATGCTCTACTATCAATTCACTAAACATCTGTCAAGTCAAAAATTGATTACTATAGCTCTGTTTCAGGAACACGACGATGCAATTTATATAATTTCACGGCATCTTCTACTTCAAGACCTCCTGTTTTTCCTGTTTTTCCTTCACAGTACGCACAATGATATTCCCTCACTCTTCTATAATACTTCTGAATCAACTCAAGACTAACTGAGTCCAAGGCTGGTTGAATGATTTTCTCCAGCGCTCCAAATGTATACTCACAGTTAGTACATGTACGTGTGAACTGCTTTGCCCGATCCCAAACCCGTTCAATAGGGTTTAACTCACAATGGTATTTTGGAAGGAAAATACACCTGTGCTTGTGACTGGAAACCAACTCCTCCACTCGAGTTTTCTGGGTCTTAAAATCATGCATGCTTTCCAGGACTTTGATCATCTCAGTTTTGACCATGCCAGTGGTGTCCACACCATGCACTTCCAGGACTGTTCGTAAGCCCTTTGGTTGGCCACTTGCTGTAGTCATCGCTTGCATCACTCCATCCCGGTATGTGTTTCGCCTTTTTGGTTGCTTGCCACCATCACTTACATTCATCCCGTGTGCATTTAAAGCATCATCAGCATAAGCAGTGTGTCCTGAGCTTTGGTCAAAGATAAAAGTTGTTGAGTGTGTTTCACTAGAATATTTCCCCCCAACTATTTCACCTGCATTTTCCAAATCTTTGCGAGATCTTTGCTATATAAACTCACATCTGCGTGCAACTGCAACAGAACAAGCATGTTTTCTTTTCGTTAGTTTCATTAATAACATGCCAAATTTTCGTTGCTCGCCATTTCAGCAGCTGCATTGATGGAGCTAGTAGCTGCCTCGCTAGCAAAGAGTGAAGTCTAACAGTAGTCAGCGTACTTTTTTTGGGGTAATGTAGCCATGTTGCATCACATTTCAGGGGCATAGGAAGATGTTTTACATTAGGGGGGCACCAAATTTTCCTGTATATATTACTCTATGAATACACACCAAAAATCTTATTAATGTTTCCAGAACAATGTCAACTTCGCTAAGCATTATCTTATATATGTTACTCTGATTCATGCCTGCAGCAATTGACCTTACACTTGTTACCGACAACATTGGAGCATGTTGAAATGCATTCTTTACCATGTCAGCTACCATTGGCAACTGGGAAATGAATCGATCTCTGCAAATGTCTTTTTCGAGATACACTGTACTGCAATAGAGACTCATCTGGCTGTAAAGTCTTTCCATTAGCTACATCAAGCAATAGTTCTAATGAGTGAGACTGAGTATAATTATAGCTATCTGCACACTAGCTATTAAGATTTTATTGATATTTTATGATTGAATGACTAACTAAAATCTACTATAATTATAGCCACAATGACAAAGTGTCTTAAATTGACCAGAAAGCATAGCTAACCACATTTTGCATCAATGAGAAATTATGGGGGGGCTCCAGCCCCCCCCTTCCTACGCCACTGCATTTGTGTGCTATCATCGTGAATGTGAAAAGCTTATACGCAGGGATATAGTGACTGATAATGGCAAGTGTCTGATAATACCAAGTGGCAAGTGTCTGATAATACCAAGTGTCTGATAATACCAAGTGTCTGATAATACCAAGTGTCTGATAATACCAAGTGGCTGATAGTACCAAGTGGATGAAAATACCAAGTGGCTGCAAGTGTCTGATAATAGCAAGTGGCTGATAATACCAAGTGGCTGATAGTACCAAGTGGCTGATAATACCAAGTGGCTGATAATACCAAGTGGCTGATAGTACCAAGTGGCTGATAGTACCAAGTGGCTGATAATACCAAGTGTCTGATAGTACCAAGTGGCTGATAGTACCAAGTGGCTGATAGTACCAAGTGGCTGATAGTACCAAGTGGCTGATAATACCAAGTGTCTGATAGTACCAAGTTTCTGATAATACCAAGTGGCTGATAATACCAAGTGTCTGATAGTACCAAGTTTCTGATAATACCAAGTGGCTGAGTGGCTGATAATACCAAGTGGCTGATAATACCAAGTGGCTGATAATACCAAGTGGCTGATAATACCAAGTGGCTGATAATACCAAGTGGCTGATAATATCAAGTGGCTGATAATACCAAGTGGCTGATAATACCAAGTGGCTGGTGGCTGATAATACCAAGTGGCTGAAATACCAAGTGGCTGATAATACCAAGTGGCTGATAGTACCAAGTGGCTGATAATACCATGTGGCTGATAATAGCAAGTGGCTGATAGTACCAAGTGGCTGATAGTATCAAGTGGCTGAGTGGCTGATAATAGCAAGTGGCTGATAATAGCAAGTGGCTGATAATAGCAAGTGGCTGATAATAGCAAGTGGCTGATAATAGCAATGGCTGATAATACCAAGTGGCCAAGTGGTTGATATTACCAAGTGGCTGATAATACCAAGTGGCTGATAATACCAAGTGGCTGATAATACCAAGTGGCTGATAACACCAAGTGGCTGATAACACCAAGTGGCTGATAATACCAAGTGGCTGATAGTATGATAGTACCAAGTGGCTGATAATACCAAGTGGCTGATAGTACCAAGTGTGTGCTGTTCAATGTTTCTAATCCAAAACAGGACCAAATTCTACAAGAACCATTCAAGCATCAACCCAGTTCCATAAGTGAAGTTTCGTCTAGACCCAACCTTCCATTCGGCCATAAATATCAGACAAACACACAAACAGAGAGATACTTTATATATATATATTTAATATTACATGGAAAAGGCTTGATTAATTTAAAATTTTTTTTTTTTTAATGCTGTTATAGGAGTGGATGTCTGTAGTATTTGCAATGTGTTCAGCTGTTCTATGTTCATATTTAGTCTCATGTCCTGAGATCCTTTACCAAATCTCTCCACCAGAAAGAGTCTGGTCTCCAGAGGCAAGATTCTTGGCATTTCCAACCATCACTAGTGAGCTATGCAGCTAATCTAATTGCCAAATAGGATTGCCTACCACTTTACATATATATATATATATATATTATGTATATATGTATATCTTACAAACTATATATGAGAGTTGGAGAGGGCTGGTTTAGCTGTTTGTCAGCAAGTCTGTTCCAATAGCAACTTAGCATTACTTTTATCAATGAAGGAAAGGAGATCTCCGGACAAGGAAGAATATCACAAAGAATAATTTCTCCTTTTTTCAACTCGCCAAAAAAAACCACTGCTCAGCTATAACTATAGTCTTTCTGTCCAAGATTTGTCCAGAGTTCTAAGTCCGAAAAAATGTTTTGCCGAGTTAAAAAACAGGTTAAATCATTCTTTGTTGTATTAACAGCGTGCAAAGAAAGTTGCTTCCTTTAGGTCAACTAGTGTCAAGTGTCCAGTACAGAGGAAGCTGAAGAGCAGGATTGCATCTTCCTTTAGGTCAACTAGAGTCAAGTGTCAAGTACAGATGGGGCTGAGGAGCAGGATTGCATCTTCCTTTAGGTCAACTAGTGTCAAGTGTCTAGTTGAGGAGCAGGATTGCATCTTCCTTTAGGTCAACTAGTGTCAAGTGTCCAGTACAGAGGAAGCTGAGGAGAAGGATTGCATCTTCCTTTAGGTCAACTAGTGTCAAGTGTCTAGTGCAGAGGGAGCTGAGGAACAGGATTGCATCTTCCTTTAGGTCAACTAGTGTCAAGTGTCCAGTACAGAGGAAGCTGAGGAACAGGATTGCATCTTCCTTTAGGTCAACTAGTGTCAAGTGTCCAATACAGAGGGAGCTGAGGAGCAGGATTGCATCTTCCTTTAGGTCAACTAGTGTCAAGTGTCCGGTACAGAGGGAGCTGAGGAGCAGGATTGCATCTTCCTTTAGGTCAACTAGTGTCAAATGTGTCCAGTACAGAGGGAGCTGAGGAGCAAGATTGCATCTTCCTTTAGGTCAACTAGTGTCAAGTGTCCAGTACAGATGGGGCTGAGGAGCAGGATTGCAATTTCCTTTAGGTCAACTAGTGTCAAGTGTCCAGTACAGATGGGGCTGAGGAGCAGGATTGCATCTTCCTTTAGGTCAACTAGTGTCAAGTGTCCAGTACAGAGGGAGCTGATAAAATGCCAACAATCAGCTTTTAGAAAGTGAAGCAGATCCTCCGCCTGCAGCATGTTTGGTGAGTGATGGTCTCGTTGTTTTATTTCAACTACAAAAATAGTGCACAAATATTAATACGCAGAATAAAAAGCGGACCATGTCACTTACTGTTCTGATTGGAGATCTCAATATTGAGATCCGATGGCAGGCAATGCCAGGAATTTTGCCTCTGGAATCCCCTTACCTGGTGTAGCAATTTTGGTAAAGGGTCTGACCACGAAACTAAGGTCACAGTTCATATGCTCACAACAAAACTAGTCGTGCATTTAATGCATCACTGTTTCTACCCACACGAGTAAACTACGTTTAGTGGCAGCTCGCTTACGTTTGATAGGCGGGAGGTAGAGGCGGAGCTGGAAGGTGGCGTCGGCAACACGGAGGAGGAACTGGACCACCCTGGAGCCTCCGAGAAATTAACCTGATCCTACACAAATATGAAATAAAAGCTTTTAATGGGGATGGGACATGATTCAACTTCATTCAAGAATGAGGATGAAGAACAGGATAAAGGAAGATGCGAAAAGGATTTTTAAAAAGTCGAAGAGGAGTGCTTTATCATCACCTTACTGATCTCCTTCCCCCCTCTCCTGTCACTAGTATTTACCTTGTGGCTTTCCTCTCCCACTTTTGTTCTCTTCTTCAACTTTTCTTCCCCCCCTCCTTCCTCTCTCGGTAATTTTTCTACGTCTGTTGGAGTGGAGGACTTCAAGCTCGAGTGCTTGGACTGCAGGATCTTGGCGGCGACCTGGATGGCCTCATTTATGGCCGAACAGACCTGGACAACACATTACAACTGAGCTGTGAGGAAGGAACAACTAACAGATCTTGCTGACACAACCTGGCTGTGTTGAACGGCCAAGCAAGACACACGGGAAACATTACCGTGGGAACAAACCAGTGCACCCCAGGATAAACATGATGTAACTGTAAGACGAAACATTGCCATTTCAAGTGAACAAAACCAAATTTTTCTTAAAGGAAACCAAATTCTTCTTAAAGTGGAAAGCTAGTTCATGAGTTCTGCATAGAAATTTTGGTCAGGAGAAAAATGGTCCACATTTACATATAAGAATACACACATGTGTGTCTATAAGGATATCCATGGCACTAACCCTGATTCCAGCTTTCAGCTTTCAGCCTAGCTAAATTCTAGCTCCTAACCCGACTTGAGCCTTCATCCCTAGCCTGGTTCTAGCATTCAATCCTATCCTTCTAGCATTCAGCCTTACTGATTCTAGCCTTTATCCCTAGCCTAGTTCTAGCCTTCATCCCTAGCCTGGTTATAGCTTTCATCCCTGGCCTAGTTATAGCTTTCAGCCCTAGCCTGGTTATAGCTTCCAGCCCTAGCCTGATTCTAGCTTTCAGCCCTAGCCTGGTTATAGCTTCCAGCCCTAGCCTGATTCTAGCTTTCAACCCTAGCCTAGTTATAGCTTTCAACCCTGGCCTAGTTATAGCTTTCAGCCCAGCCTGATTCTAGCTTTCAGCCCTGGCCTAGTTATGGCTTTCAGCCCTGGCCTAGTTATAGCTTCCAGCCCTAGCCTGGTTCTACCTTTCAGCCCTAGCCTAATTCTAGCCTTCAACCCTAGCCTGGTTCTAGTTTCAACCGAGCCTGATTCTAGCTTTCAACCCTAGCCTAGTTATAGCTTTCAACCCTGGCCTAGTTATAGCTTCCAGCCCTAGCCTGGTTCTACCTTTCAGCCTTAGCCTAATTCTAGCCTTCAACCCTAGCCTGGTTCTAGCCTTCAACCCTAGCCTGGTTCTAGTTTCAACCGAGCCTGATTCTAGCTTCAGCCCTGGCCTAGTTATAGCTTTCAGCCCTAGCCTAGTTATAGCTTCCAGCCCTAGCCTGGTTCTACCTTTCAGCCCTAGCCTAATTCTAGCCTTCAACCCTAGCCTGGTTCTAGTTTCAACCGAGCCTGATTCTAGCTTCAGCCCTGGCCTAGTTATAGCTTTCATCCCTAGCCTGGTTATAGCATTCATCCTTATGCTGTTCTAGTCATTAACCCTTGACCTAGCCACGATGCAGAGGATTCTGACGAGTGCCCAAGTTCTGTTTTGCAGGGAGCAAAGTTTGCCATGCATCTAGACACCCACCCACATGTACCAAGCCACAGGCTAAAGGCGGAGCCATTGATGTCTGGACGTTTCCAAGCCACAATAGCATACTGCACAGTATGGACACCCCAGAAGCGGAGCACTTTATCAAGACCAAGAATTCCAGCACTTGCGATGAAGGTTTATTGATTGGACACTGTGCCAATGAAATAATGCTCGTCGGGGAAATCATACCTTGGACAAATTCCTCGGGTCGCCACATCACGCTGGCCTCGTCAGTCTTGAAAACCCAATACCACCAAACCAACCAACACCGTTATATAGCGGAACTTCTGTAACGTTAACAGGAACCAATTTCCCCATGCCTCGCCCACCGGACCCATCGCCGGCCGGCCAAGATTAAACAGAACACGTCAGAAATGTGAACTGTTGAAAATTGTATATGACTGCCATAAGTGCCTGTGGACACACAACTCGGACATCTAGATATTTGACAAAATGTGAGATGGATGAGAGGTAGCTTTACACTTAATGAAACGAGCAACATCATTCCAATACCAATACATGTAATGAGCTATACATGATATGCTAAGACATGGGATATTTTTAAACCTATACATGTATGCCAGTAGACTGCTGTACTCAATGATTAACGGGGTAAGCGAGCAGAACGGGGGGGAGAGAGGAAGGCTGACATTTGCAACAATCTCTTCCTGGCCTCGACTAGTGTTTCTGGTAGCCCTTCCACTGAGGCAAAGCTGCACAAAAACCTATGTCTGCTGGAATTACTCTGAATCCTTACGCTCTTGAGAAAGGAGGTGATTCTGGTCCTGTGGATGGATTTCTTTGCTGTTTGTTTGTTGGAGACACAGCACACAATGTGGCAGTTTGTACAACTTTCACTTGCTGGCCTCAATGGAGCCAATTCTTATATCGAACTGCAACTTATTGTATTTTCCCAATGTTATGAGCAATGGAAAAAAAGTTAAAGCTCTAAATACTTTATATGTAAGGAAAGAAAAGTTTATTCTCGAGAGAAAAAAGTTATAGCTAATATTTATATGGTCAATTGAGTCAGCTAATTCAAGGACACCATTAACCCTCTAACTGGTGGATTTATTAAAAACGAAATAAACACATTCTATGTGGAACTATGCCTTGCTGTAGTTTGGAAAAGTCCCTGACATCCATACCATGTGATAGTATATGTATTGACAAACAATGTGGTTAGTGTTGGTTGCCATAGAAATGAACCACTAAAGCGCAATGAGGTGAATCTCATTTGAACTTGCTACCTCTTGTTTTGGTGTGTTGAGTAGCCAGTGAAAATGACAGGCTAACCAGTGTCTCTTGGATTAGGCTGGGGCCACCGTAGCAATAGGAGGGCTAGCAACTGAAGGAAGTGTCACTGAAGCTGATGAAGCTCTGCCAAATGCCTAATCCATCTCTGCATGCATCAAACATGAAGATTAAATAAAAAATTGCTCAGCTAGTAACTGCGAACAAGGAAGCTGAAACAGCCTCTACAGTTCACGCTCTTCTTGCTAACTGCATAACTAAACTCACTGTCAGTGCCTTCTTCATTGCTGGTAATCTCATCTCCATCCAAATCATCAGCTCAAGTGTGAGCGCTAGGCTTGCTCAAAGGTAAGTCAGGCGCGACTACTCCACCCAACGATAGCAGAGCTTCAGGGCCAACGCTGACCTGTCTAAGGAAGGAGGAGATACCATCACCTTCTTCATCATTACTTTCACCCTCAGAGAGGTCATCCAGAACCCGAAAAAGCACATCCTCCAAGATTAGTCCACTGGATATCTTGACCACTTCGAACAGCAACAGCTGCTCAAATTCTGAACAGTCAGTGTTTTTCAATATTTCCCCCCTCGTTACCGAAATTCTATGTCCTTTATATTCGGTAGGAACGTACAGTAGAAGAATTTAGCTTCTTTTTTTTTTTTAACCACTATAGGATAACTTAGAACCCTGCGGGGAAAATATCATGATTTTTTAAAATTAATAGCTTTTCCCGTAATATATATATACACGCACACACACACACGCTTACACCAGTGAGTGGGTTAATGCAAGTATGTATTCTACGAATGCACCACTGACTTTTAATCCAGTTGTTTCTGCCTCCATGACATGGCAGAGGAACTTATGCTTGCTGGCATCAGAACTATCTCCACTGGTGCGGTTCACAATTCCAAACAACCTTCCAACAACAATAACAAGAACGATGAAAAAGATATGACAACAACAACAGCCTGGCATTCAACAGATACGTTTGCTAGACCACCGTGTGCTTCTCGACTGGCTTACAGTATACTGGTGCGTATGTGTACATGCATTAGCTCATGTACAAGTATTGAGATGTCAAACTTAAAGGGTATGTATGTACATGCATTAGCTCATGTATAAGTATAGAGATGCCAAACTTAAAGGGTATGTATATATATACATGTATTAGCTCATGTATAAGTATAGAGATGTCAAACTTAAAGGGTATGTATGTACATGCATTAGCTCATGTATAAGTATTGAGATATCAAACTTAAAGGGTATGTGTGTACATGCATTAGCTCATGTATAAGTATAGAGATGTCAAACTTAAAGGGTATGTATGTACATGCATTAGCTCATGTATAAGTATTGAGATCTCAAACTTAAAGAGTATGCGTGTACATGTATTAGCTCATGTATAAGTATTGAGAAGTCAAACTTAAAGGGTATGTATGTACATGCATTAGCTCATGTATAAGTATTGAGATGTCAAACTTAAAGAGTATGTGTGTACATGTATTAGCTCATGTATAAGTATAGAGATGTCAAACTTAAAGAGTATGTATGTACATGCATTAGCTAATGTATAAGTATAGAGATGTCAAACTTAAAGGGTATGTGTGTACATGCATTAGCTCATGTATAAGTATTGAGAAGTTAAACTTAAAGGGTATGTATGGTATGTGTACATGCATTAGCTCATGTATAAGTATTGAGATGTCAAACTTAAAGGGTATGTATGTAGTATGTACATGCATTAGCTCATGTATAAGTATAGAGAAGTTAAACTTAAAGGGTATGTATGGTATGTATGTACATGCATTAGCTCATGTATAAGTATTGAGATGTCAAACTTAAAGAGTATGTGTGTACATGCATTAGCTAATGTATAAGTATAGAGATGCCAAACTTAAAGGGTATGTGTGTACATGCATTAGCTCATGTATAAGTATTGAGATGTCAAACTTAAAGGGTATGTGTGTACATGCATTAGCTCATGTATAAGTATAGAGATGTCTTAAAGGGTATGTATGTACATGCATTAGCTCATGTATAAGTATTGAGATGTCAAACTTAAAAGGTATGTGTGTACATGCATTAGCTCATGTATAAGTATTGAGAAGTCAAACTTAAAGGGTATGTATGTACATGCATTAGCTCATGTATAAGTATAGAGATGTCAAACTTAAAGGGTATGTATGTACATGCATTAGCTCATGTATAAGTATAGAGATGTCAAACTTAAAGGGTATGTATGTACATGCATTAGCTCATGTATAAGTATTGAGATGTCAAACTTAAAGAGTATGTATGTACATGCATTAGCTCATGTATAAGTATTGAGATGTCAAACTTAAAGGGTATGTATGTACATGCATTAGCTCATGTATAAGTATAGAGATGTCAAACTTAAAGAGTATGTATGTACATGCATTAGCTCATGTATAAGTATAGAGATGTCAAACTTAAAGGGTATGTATGTACATGCATTAGCTCATGTATAAGTATTGAGAACTCAAACTTAAAGGGTATGTATGTACATGTATTAGCTCATGTATACGTATAGAGATGTCTTAAAGAGTATGTATGTACATGCATTAGCTCATGTATACGTATCGTGATGTCAAACTTAAAGAGTATGTATGTACATGCATTAGCTCATGTATAAGTATTGAGATGCCAAACTTAAAGAGTATGTATGTACATGCATTAGCTCATGTATAAGTATAGAGATGTCTTAAAGAGTATGTATGTACATGCATTAGCTCATGTATAAGTATTGAGATGTCAAACTTAAAGGGTATGTATGTACATGCATTAGCTCATGTATAAGTATTGAGATGCCAAACTTAAAGAGTATGTATGTACATGCATTAGCTCATGTATAAGTATTGAGATGTCAAACTTAAAGAGTATGTGTGTACATGCATTAGCTCATGTATAAGTATAGAGATGTCAAACTTAAAGAGTATGTGTGTACATGCATTAGCTCATGTATAAGTATAGAGATGTCAAACTTAAAGGGTATGTATGTACATGCATTAGCTCATGTATAAGTATTGAGATGTCAAACTTAAAGGGTATGTATGTACATGCATTAGCTCATGTATAAGTATTGAGATGTCAAACTTAAAGGGTATGTATGTACATGTATTAGCTCATGTATAAGTATAGAGATGCCAAACTTAAAGGGTATGTATATACATGTATTAGCTCATGTTTAAGTATTGAGTTGTCAAACTTAAAGGGTATGTATATACATGCATTAGCTCATGTATAAGTATTGAGATGTCAAACTTAAAGGGTATGTATGTACATGCATTAGCTCATGTATACGTATCGAGATGTCAAACTTACAGGGTATGTATGTACATGCATTAGCTCATGTATAAGTATAGAGATGTCAAACTTAAAGGGTATGTGTGTACATGCATTAGCTCATGTATAAGTATTGAGATGTCAAACTTAAAGGGTATGTGTGTACATGCATTAGCTCATGTATAAGTATTGAGATGTCAAACTTAAAGGGTATGTGTGTACATGCATTAGCTCATGTATAACTGCACAGTTCTCCCTAGGATTTTTGTTAAGGATAGGGGCAATGTCGTTGGAGTGTGACTGATAAATTATGACGAGCAATATTTTTGATGTTATTGTTTCATGTATTTCACAGGTTGCAGAGTATAGTGGACTATATATAACTCGTTTTCATCTAGGAACTTCTGGGGGAGCTGATCATTTTTACAGTCTGTGAATGATATATCTTTGTTAAATACCTTAAAGTACACACACACACACTCCAGTAGATGAAACACTTGTGAACTTTCCTTGAAATATTGTGTTGCTGTATACAATAACCAGCCTAAATAATGAAGTTACATGGAAAAAAATTGTCATTAATTATGTAAGCGTCATTGATTATTCGGTTACATCAATCCGCCTGTTCCTCATGGAAGCCTACCTATCGCACACAAACTCATATGGGGACTTGGTCCTTCAATGGACATCATTAAGAGGTGATTGAGGGTGAGACGATTCCTCGTGTCAGTCGATTCAGAGTAGAAAAACCTCTTTCACAATCTACAGAGGACATTGGAATAATCAGACCATTCGCTGCAAGCTTCGCTAGATTGGGGAACATTGAAGTCATCTCAGAAGTCCCAATAACATGCCTCATAAGCTGCCTGGTTGTCATTTGCTTCAAAGCTCTATTAGCAGCCACTACAGTGTTAAAAACTATAAGTTCACACTTGGTTTCTTCAGGCTGAACTACTTCTTTTCCATAGTGAGAGATTAGAATATCCAAATGCTCTGTGCCATGTGATGGTTGATGAGCAAGCTCATCTGGAACACCACTGGGGTTAAAGATCTCAAATCCCTCAAACAGTTCCATGTCAGGAAACCTATAGGCTATGTGCTCAGAGAGAGTTTGTAAGTATTTGTTGCTCTTGAAATTATCCACCATGCTATTACTAGGCTGCTGTACTCCATACTCTTCCAACCCTAACAAGACATCTGGAAGACTTTGAAAGAATTCACCAGGACTCAGAAGAAGAGCATTGATAGTAGCTCTAGTACCCACCACTAAGGGTTTTACCATGGTGAAATCAATATCTTGTTTTTGAAAACCACGTGATAAGGCAGCTAATGGTGGAAGAACATCTGAAAACATATAGAGAGCAGCCACAGTTATATTTCTTTACAAAGGAAGCGAGCCCAGCAACCTCAGCATTGTTGCGCTCCTGAGCTTCCCTTTCCAAGCTAACTATCACTGAGGAGAAACACTTGCGAAGGTGACTGACTGCCCGGTCATGTGATAACCAACGGACATCTTTTGCCTGCTTTTGCCTGAGTTAGATTAAGCCTAGGGTCATTCAGAACTTCCTGAATATCTTTGAGCCCCGCAGTTCGAACAGATGAATACTTATAGAACCGGTACAGTTGGTCAACAGTGCTCTTAAACAGCTTGAGAAAAGAAATCTCATTAGCTGCTTGTCCACAAGCAAGCACTAATCGGTGTGCAATGCAGTGATTCGAAACATGGACTTTAGCAACTTAGAGCCTCCACCACTTTTTCCCAACATCACTGATGCTCCATCACTACCCAAGCCACAAAAATGATGCATATTTAATCCCAGGTCACTACAGAACTTAATTAATGTGTCAGTTATATTAGCGGCAGTACCATTTTTAGTTCCAGTACAGGAAGGAAGCTTGTCTCCACTTGACCTGCTATGATGTACGACCGTATACTATAAGTTCCTTGGTGAAAGAAATATCAGTGGTTTCATCCACACACAGCAAAAAAAGGAGACTTAGAAAAGTTAGAAGTGATGGGCTCAGCTACAGTTTCTCCTAGACACTGCACAATCTCCTGCATGAAACGCTCTGATGTGTAGTGTGCATTTCCACCCAGGTTCAGGTCTGTAAGGTAAGATGCTCCCAATGACTTACCTAGCTCCATGAGAGGCCCAAAGTTAGTAGTATGTGCTATCTCCCTGTGATTCAGGAAGTACATACATTTCAGTGCTCCAACAAAGGCCTTTCTCTTAGCTGAAACTACTCCTTGGAGAGCCATTGCTATGCCACCATCTCTTTTAGAGCAGCCCAGATCAGCCTCCATCTTGACTCCCGTGACAGGTGACTCGCTTTTGGCATGTTTGACCAAGCTCTCCCTAGTCAATGTCTTGCATGGCAGGTCTACCCAGGTCGCTCGTCCAACGTTAGCTCTATTAGGCCTGCGACTATGTTTCCTACAAAGAACACACATCTTCCAACTCCAATAGCCACGGAAACTCTTCCTTCCATTTCGGGTTAATGCCGGTCTTTCGGTGCTTGCCAAAGCTGCTGCAGCCAACTTCACTTGAACGTCCACGCTTTGTCATCTTTTCAGCGACTGACTTGCGCGCAACTAAATAGCCATGCTGCAATTTTTTCCCATTAACCACACCTACAAAACGTTAGTTTCATTGTATTACATCATAGAAAAATATCATTTCAATTTGACCAAAATGAATAAAACAACCATATCTACCATGCACAGTGATGTTATGTATTATGTTAATGATTTCCTGTGACACCGGTGTCACAGGAAGGGAAAAAAAGGAAGAAAAAAAAAGAGAAAAAAAAGGGGGGGGGGAAAGAAGAAAAAAAAGGAAAAGAAAAAAAGGGAAAAAAAAGAAAAGAAAAAAAAAGTACTAATACAAGCATAGCGCTCGCTATCCTTAAAGTTTCAAAGGGATAGCGCACCGCTACCCTTAAATGCTCTGGGGAGAACTATGATAAGTATTGAGATGTCAAACTTAAAAGGTATGTGTGTACATGCATTAGCTCATGTATAAGTATAGAGATGCTAAACTTAAAGGGTATGTATGTACATGCATTAGCTCATGTATAAGTATTGAGATGTCAAACTTAAAGGGTATGTGTGTACATGCATTAGCTCATGTATAAGTATAGAGATGTCAAACTTAAAGGGTATGTATGTACATGTATTAGCTCATGTATAAGTATAGAGATGTCAAACTTAAAGGGTATGTATGTACATGCATTAGCTCATGTATAAGTATTGAGATGTCAAACTTAAAGGGTATGTAAGTACATGTATTAGCTCATGTATAAGTATAGAGATGTCAAACTTAAAGGGTATGTATGTACATGCATTAGCTCATGTATAAGTATAGAGATGCCAAACTTAAAGGGTATGTATATACATGTATTAGCTCATGTATAAGTATTGAGTTGTCAAACTTAAAGGGTATGTATATACATGCATTAGCTCATGTATAAGTATTGAGATGTCAAACTTAAAGGGTATGTATGTACATGCATTAGCTCATGTATACGTATCGAGATGTCAAACTTACAGGGTATGTATGTACATGCATTAGCTCATGTATAAGTATAGAGATGTCAAACTTAAAGGGTATGTATGTACATGCATTAGCTCATGTATAAGTATTGAGATGTCAAACTTAAAGGGTATGTATGTACATGCATTAGCTCATGTATAAGTATTGAGATCTCAAACTTAAAGGGTATGTATGTACATGCATTAGCTCATGTATAAGTATTGAGATGTCAAACTTAAAGAGTATGTATGTACATGCATTAGCTCATGTATAAGTATTGAGATGTCAAACTTAAAGGGTATGTATGTACATGCATTAGCTCATGTATACGTATCGAGATGTCAAACTTACAGGGTATGTATGTACATGCATTAGCTCATGTATAAGTATAGAGATGTCAAACTTAAAGGGTATGTATGTACATGCATTAGCTCATGTATAAGTATTGAGATGTCAAACTTAAAGAGTATGTATGTACATGCATTAGCTCATGTATAAGTATTGAGATGTCAAACTTAAAGAGTATGTATGTACATGCATTAGCTCATGTATAAGTATTGAGATGTCAAACTTAAAGAGTATGTATGTACATGCATTAGCTCATGTATAAGTATTGAGATGTCAAACTTAAAGGGTATGTGTGTACATGCATTAGCTCATGTATAAGTATAGAGATGTCAAACTTAAAGGGTATGTATGTACATGCAGAAGCAACCAGCTAATAGTGCACTAAAACTGCAGTCAAAAAGGCTAGGAGGCTCCATTTGGAGGATACATACAAAAAGTCAAAGGAAGGGAAAAAAAGTTAAAGTACTGCCATTTTTAAACTCATCCCTTCCTCATGTTCTCTCACTTGACGCTCTCCGATTGGATCGCACATCGAAGGACATCCTTCAAGAAAATCTGACCAATGGCCTTCCTGTCGCTGTTGTCCAAAAGGTTAAGAGATTTGTGCGTGATGGTCATTTCGATGGTCTGCGCTTCTCGTTTGTTCTTCACAGCTCGGGCAGTCACCACGCGCTGGATGGTGTCCATTATGACGGTGATGTCTAAAGGGGAAGGAACAAGGCAAGAGAGAGAAGGAAAGGGGGGGAAGGGAAAAGGGATCATGGAGGGAGGAAGGAGTGTGGAGTTACGGAGGGAAGTGTGTAAGAGGTATGGTAAAGGGTGAGTATGGGAGGACAGGGAATCATGGGGGAAGAGGTAAGTGAGTGGTCGGCAAGGAAGGGGTGGGGGGGGGGGAGGGGGGGAGGATCATAAGAGGGGGGTAGAAGAGGGGAAAGGATCATGGGAGAAAGAGTTATCTTGTGTGCAACCTTTTCTTTTTTAAATATCTTTTTCCAACTTTTCTTCCTATTTTCTTCCTGTCTCCCTCCCTATAGAAGCACCCCCCCCCCCCCCCCACCCAACTTTGCCTGTATGGCAATGATCTGACACAGTCATGTCGCAACTCAGTTTGGGTAAGATGTCCCAGCCATATCCTAAAAAGGAGGAGGGGGGAGGGAGAGGGGAGGGAGAGAGAGGGAGCAGGGAGGATTTGATGATTAAATCCAGCTTTGGAGTGTACGAGCCTCAAGGTAGTGCAAACTTCTTTCTTGAAAACTGCATGCGAGTAAAATGGTGACCGGATGTCTCGGTGTTTGGGCTAAACTTTTAAATTGTATTTTAGATTTACTATTGCCCCACGGGAGAGATATTATATTTTGTCTATCATCCATACAGCGCCTTTTTTCCTTCTTCGAGGAGCCAAATTCTCGAGGGTTTTGCAGACTTGATCCTGGACGCAAAGCTTGTGTCCTCCATTTATTTGGTACAAAAACCGGTCTGGCAAGGGCTCGAAATAACCTCGAAAATTATTCTGCGAGTTATAGCAATCCTCGAAACTTTAGCTCCTTTAGAAGAAGAAAAAGCACTATACGGCAGTCGTTTTTAAACTGATTTAAAGTTAACTATTTAATAGTAAGCAGGTGATAATCGACGCTCCATTGTAACAATATTAAGTTTAGCATCTATGGCACGTGCAAACCGGACCACAGTGCGTATGGCCTAAGAATGCGATGATTTCTTTAAGTTGATATAAAGAGTCGAGTTTTGTACGCTAGGGAAAGTCAGAGGAAGGAAAAATCTGTTAGTGCCACGCTTGTCGTACAACCCACAGTTTCCATGCCTAGCCTACCAGTCGTACAACCACAGTTTCCATGCTAGCAGCTAGCTAGCCTACCAGTCGTAACAGTTTCCATGCTAGCAGCC
The DNA here is from genome assembly GCA_028752905.1 of Cladorhizidae sp. MBARI D1340-BT2. Lineage (NCBI taxonomy): Eukaryota > Metazoa > Porifera > Demospongiae > Poecilosclerida > Cladorhizidae > Cladorhizidae sp. MBARI D1340-BT2. The sequence continues at coordinate 26,805,355 of JAQNBH010000001.1, forward strand.
AGCCAGCCTACCAGTCGTAATAGTTTCCATGCTAGCAGCTAGCTAGCCTACCAGTCGTACAACCCACAGTGTCCATGCTAGCAGCTGTAGCTAGCCTACCAGTCGTACTACCCACAGTTTCCGTGCTAGCAGTTAGCTAGCCTACCAGTCGTACAACCCACAGTTTCCATGCTAGCAGCTAGCTAGCCTACCAGTCGTACTACCCACAGTTTCCTTGCTAGCAGCTAGCTAGCCTACCAGTCGTACAACCCACAGTTTCCATGCTAGCAGTTAGCTAGCCTACCAGTCGTACTACCCACAGTTTCCATGCTAGCAGCTAGCTAGCCTACCAGTCGTACAACCCACAGTTTCCATGCTAGCAGCTACCAGTCGTACACCCACAGTTTCCATGCTAGCAGCTAGCTAGCCTACCAGTCATACAACCCACAGTTTCCATGCTAGCAGCTAGCTAGCCTACCAGTCGTACAACAACCCACAGTTTCCATGCTAGCAGCTAGCTAGCCTACCAGTCGTACAACCCACAAGTTTCCATGCTAGCAGCTAGCTAGCCTACCAGTCATACAACCCACAGTTTCCATGCTAGCAGCTAGCTAGCCTACCAGTCGTACAACCCACAGTTTCCATGCTAGCAGCTAGCTAGCCTACCAGTCGTACAACCCACAAGTTTCCATGCTAGCAGCTAGCTAGCCTACCAGTCGTACAACCCACAGCTTCTATGCTAGCAGCTAGCTAGCCTACCAGTCGTACAACCCACAGTTTCCATGCTAGCAGCTAGCTAGCCTACCAGTCGTACAACCCACAGCTTCTATGCTAGCAGCTAGCTAGCCTACCAGTCGTACAACCCACAGTTTCCATGCTAGCAGCTAGCTAGCCTACCAGTCGTACAACCCACAGCTTCTATGCTAGCAGCTAGCTAGCCTACCAGTCGTAACAGTTTCCATGCTAAAGCAGTTGGACGAATTTTATCTTTCCTTTATTTCGCTTCCTTTCCCTTAAAAACAGAAGCTTTCGGGAGAGGGAGGAAACATGACGACAGACGCAAACGACAACAGAAATGCCGTGGAATGGAGCAACTATGATGATTCAATATTTAATGCCAGCACTTCCTGTACGAATGGCAAGGTAATTTATTTAGACCAGGACCCATCCTCCAAACCACACCCACACATATTATGCCATTTCCCCCCCCCCCCCACTTACTCCTTCCTTCCTGGACTTCCATATGTCCGAGATACTTGACGAAGAACGTCTTAGAGAAGGTGATATTCTGCAGGCCAGAAGGGGATGCTCCCACGGTCAACCTCTCTGGCTGCAGGGGCGAGGGGAGGTTGGACGACTGGGGGGGCACCTTTGCCTCTCCTACGCCTCCCTCCCCTACTTCCTTCCCTCCCTTTTCAACCTCGATTGGTTTTGGAGTGGAGCTCCCCTTTTTGAAGAAGATGGGAGACTTCCTGTGTTGGGTGGAGCTTGAAGACGATTCGTCAGACTGGTTAGAAGAATCACGGAAGTTCAGGAAGGAAGGCAGCGAGGGGAACTGGGAGGAGGCCAGGGAAGAGGAAGGGGAGGCGGCGGCAGTCTTAGGGTGCTTAGGAGTGATAGGTGCCTTCTCCTTTTTTGGTTCTATCTCCTTGTTGACCCACGAGCGGATCTTTTCTCTCTCCATCCTGCGTCGATTGGGGAAAGTATAAAAGACGCCATTTTGTTTGTGGGGTCAAGCATACAAAGTGGGGGACAAAATCGTTACACAATTGTAATGGCAGGGGGGCAGGAAAACATCCTCTTTGTACGTGTTGTAGAAGCTTACACATGTAGCAAAAACAACAAGAATAAAAAACAAGTAACCATCACACACAAGATGTGTGTGTATATATACATGATGTGTGTATATATATATATACATGATGTGTGTATATACATACATGTGTGTATATATACATGTGTATATATATATATACATGATGTGTGTATATACATGATGTGTGTTTATATACATGTGTGTATATATACATGATGTGTGTATATATATATACAGGATGTGTGTATATATATTTATATACATGTGTGTATATATACATGATGTGTGTATATATATTTATATACATGTGTGTATATATATTTATATACATGTGTGTGTATATACATGATCTGTGTGTGTATGTATGCATATGTGGTGCATGTGTATGTGTATTGTATGTGCATACATGTAATGTATCACATGACCAGGCAGGGAACTCACTTGATGACTGCTTCATCTCTCTTGGCATTGGACTGGGACTAGTCATATATATAATGAACAGTGCATTATGAGCTCATCCCTTCTCCACACAGTGCAGTATGTGTAGCAAGAGGTACATGTACAAAGCAAAACTCTCCCAGCAGGTATCACATGACTTCATCATCCACACCCATCTCAACATGACTTCTTTGTACACAAGCAGACTACCAATACTGCATACTCATCTCCTTTATACAAGAGAAGGCTTCCCAGGAAACACACCAGGCTCCATATAGCACGCCCAAGCTGTAGCTAGTACACTCAAGTGCAGTTAGCACTCTCAAGTGCAGCTAGCACACTCTCAAGTGCAGCTAGCACACTCTCAAGTGCAGCTAGCACACCCACTGCAGCTAGCACTCTCAAGTGCAGCTAGCACTCTCAAGTGCAGCTAGCACACTCAAGCTGCAGCTAGCACACTCAAGTGCAGCAACTGCAGCTAGCACACTCAAGCTGCAGCTAGCACACTCAAGTGCAGCTAGCACACCCACTGCAGCTAGCACACTCAAGTGCAGCTAGCACACTGTCAAGTGCAGCTAGCGCACTCAAGCTGCAGCTAGCACACTCTCAAGTGCATCTAGCACACTCAAGCTGCAGCTAGCACACTGTCAAGTGCATCTAGCACACTCAAGTGCAGCTAGCACACTGTCAAGTGCAGCTAGCGCACTCAAGCTGCAGCTAGCACACTCTCAAGTGCATCTAGCACACTCAAGCTGCAGCTAGCACACTGTCAAGTGCATCTAGCACACTCAAGCTGCAGCTAGCACACTGTCAAGTGCAGCTAGCACACTCAAGCTGCAGCTAGCACACTGTCAAGTGCATCTAGCACACTCAAGCTGCAGCTAGCACACTGTCAAGTGCATCTAGCACACTCAAGCTGCAGCTAGCACACTGTCAAGTGCAGCTAGCACACTCAAGCTGCACTAGCACACTCAAGCTGCAGCTAGCACACCCAAGCTGCTATTTCACACTTGCTATGATTGAGAGATCATTATCAAATTTCCTTTGGAACCAAGAAACATAAGTAGACATCACATCTCGGAGTGTTGCGATACTAAAACTATTGTGAGAAGTTCTATGGTGTGCACGAGAAAGAAAGAAAGAAACAAGAGAAGATAAAAGAAATAATATTGAAGCCAAACCCGTGGCTCTTATGGGTTGTTTTCACTTACTTTTAAATGTCTGCCAGTTTCACTACCTTAGCAAAGGATTCAAGGTGTGCTGTAAGTACTTTTGGAGCTAATAATGGCAGAAAATTTAGGCAGCTACAAGAAGCTAGCCAGGGTGAGCTTGAGCTCTGATACATGTGTGTTTTCTTTTGGGCATTTTGGGAACTCACCATTTTGAAATGAGGGTCACCTGAATACTGAGAGTTTTAATATCTACATGCATACCTCCTGTAGTTAGTGTGACCAGGGCAACAACATTTGAAACTATGCTACTTATTTTCTTCATCCTATGGTCTTCAGACAACTGTTTCTCTACCAACCGGTGTGGTGAAGACCACATACATAGCATGGTAGACCACATGCATAGCATGGTAGACGATATACATGGCATGGTAGCCCACATACATGGCATGGTGGACCACATACATCGCATGGTAGACCACCTACATAGCATGGTAGACCACATGGTAGCCCACATACATGGCAGACCACATGCATGGCATGGTAGACCACATGCATGGCATGGTAGACCACATGCATGGCATGGTAGACCACATGCATGGCATGGTAGACCACATGCATGGCATGGTAGACCACATACATGGCATGGTAGACCACATACATGGCATGGTAGACCACATGCATGACATGGTAGACTACATGCATGGTATACCACATGCATGGCATGGTAGACCACATACATGGCATGGTAGACCACATGCATACAATGGTAGACCACATGCATGGCATGGTAGACCACATGAATGGCATGGTAGACCACATGCATGGCATGGTATACCACATGCATGGCATGGTATACCACATGCATGGCATGGTAGACCACATGCATGGCATGGTAGACCACATGCATAGCATGGTAGACCACATACATGGCATGGTAGACGACATACATGGCATGGTAGACCACATGCATGGCATGGTGGACCACATGCATGGCATGGTAGAGGTTATGCATGCACGTCACAACACATTACCTGAGCATGGCTTCTGTCCTGACCAATGTTGTTGATGGTCCACACCCACTGCAATATCGATAAAAAGAGAATAGTGTTGTTTACGAAGGCTGGAAAATGTCCTGGGGTCATCCTCGGCAGGTAGAACCCTAGCCTACTCTATCCCCATCTAGAACCCTCCAACTTAACCTTATCCATAACCCTATCCTAGTCCAAGGCTTAACCCTAACATAACCCTCCAGGCTTAACAACAATCATAACCCTATTCTAGTCCAAAGCTTATCCTAACATAACCCTCCAGGCTTAACCACAACCATAACCCTATCCTAGTCCAAGGCTTAACCCTAACATAACCCTCCAGGCTTAACCACAACCATAACCCTATCCTAGTCAAAGCCTTAACCCTAACATAACCCTCCAGGCTTAACCACAACCATAACCCTATCCTAGTCCAAGGCTTAACCCTAACATAACCTTCCAGGCTTAACCACAACTTAATCTAGACACAGACTCAGCCTTAACCCTCCACTCCCAGCCATAACTCTAGCCAGCCCTAATATGTAAAGGGAACATCCCAAACAGTCCCAAGGTCATCCTGGAAACAAGTTCAAGATGGACGGCATTAATAAGAAAGTCAATTCACAACAAGTTCCTTACATATAATTTGTAGGCTGAGTATCTACTTTGTTGATGGTCTTCCCCACATGCTATGGCATATAATGGTTACATTAATACCTTGTGCACACCAGCACACTAAAGCTGCTTCAATACTCTCAACACTGGCACTTTTTGGAGTGGTGTGTTAAATCTAAAAAAAAATTTTTTTTAAAGAAGTGTTGCGACACGAAACTGCCTTGGCACAAGTCCCAGTATGCCAGCACACAGAGGCCTATTTCACACATACACTCCTCCTCTAGTTTGCTATGGCAACTACAGAGCAACTCAACCAAGTTCTCCCACACATCACAGACTCGTCCTGAACAGCTCAAACAGGAAATGCATGACCTTCTATTAGAATAAGCCCTGCCCACAATTATATTCCCTTATCTCCACTGTGTGTTCATGTAATCAGAGTGCAGAGTGCAGATGTGTCACCACTCACACCTCTTCCTTTTGGAGCTCACTCTCAGCCAGCAGGTACAAAGGTCTAGAACAAGCAACAAGCAAAAATATATGGTAAGGATCACCTTGCACAAAAATGCACCAGATATTTTATTACAGAGCATGCTACTATATAGCAAGCCTAGGTTGGTACTAGAATGCAGAGCGTGCTACTATAGCAAGGTACTAGAATGTAGAGCGTGCTACTATAGCAAGCCTAGGTTGGTACTAGAATGTAGAGCGTGCTACTATAGCAAGCCTTTGGTACTAGAATGCAGAGCGTGCTACTATAGCAAGCCTAGGTTGGTACTAGAATGTAGAGCGTGCTACTATAGCAAGCCTAGGTTGGTACTAGAATGCAGAGCGTGCTACTATAGCAAGCCTAGGTTGGTACTAGAATGTAGAGCGTGCTACTATAGCAAGCCTAGGTTGGTACTAGAATGTAGAGCGTGCTACTATAGCAAGCCTTTGGTACTAGAATGCAGAGCGTGCTACTATAGCAAGCCTAGGTTGGTACTAGAATGTAGAGCGTGCTACTATAGCAAGCCTTTGGTACTAGAATGTAGAGCGTGCTACTATAGCAAGCCTAGGTTGGTACTAGAATGTAGAGCGTGCTACTATAGCAAGCCTAGGTTGGTACTAGAATGTAGAGCGTGCTACTATAGCAAGCCTTTGGTACTAGAATGCAGAGCATGCTACTATAGCAAGCCTAGGTTGGTACTAGAATGTAGAGCGTGCTACTATAGCAGGCCTAGGTTGGTTGCAGGGCGTGCTACTATAGCAAGCCTAGGTTGGTTGCAGGGCGTGCTACTATAGCAAGCCTAGGTTGGTTGCAGGGCGTGCTACTATAGCAAGCCTAGGTTGGTTGCAGGGCGTGCTACTATAGCAAGCCTAGGTTGGTTGCAGGGCGTGCTACTATAGCAAGCCCTGGTTGGTTGCAGGGCGTGCTACTATAGCAAGCCTAGGTTGGTTGCAGGGCGTGCTACTATAGCAAGCCTAGGTTGGTTGCAGGGCGTGCTACTATAGCAAGCCTAGGTTGGTTGCAGTGCGTGCTACTATAGCAAGCCTAGGTTGGTTGCAAAGCGTGCTACTATAGCAAGCCTAGGTTGGCAAGACGAGGCAGTCCAGCATTCTGACAACTGTATGGAGTTGGGTTACAGACAGGAGAAGAAAGTTTATGGTGGTGGAATCAGAGTACCCTCACTAGTGTGAATCAGTACCACCGCAAGCATGAATCTGTACCCCACATCCATTCCATGTAAAGGTACCCTTCAAAGTGGAAATAAAACAAAACAATTTTTGCCAACTTTCATTGTTTGTTGGAAAGAGGAATGTTTAAATGGTGTAAATCCAGAAATTCAAGCCGATTGGTCCATCTGGCGACCTATAACAACCTTGAAGTGGGTTAACCAGTCAAGTCCGTACCAGTGTTAAAATGTTCCATTCCAGTTAATTGGAATTCCTCAAGGGTTATTGCATCATCCACTTGTTATTGACATCATCCATTGGCAGCCATTACATCTCCTGTTCAAGTTCTATCAAGGTTTTGCCTGAAAGTTTTTAGAATTTCAGAACGTGAAAACTCCGGCAAAATGTCGTCACACGAGTCACACAAGTAAGTACATTTATTAATCTAGCTCTCTAATCAAGTGATAATTGCTGAGTGTCTCCTTGTAAGAGTGTCATTGCTATAGGAAGGAGTAAGAATAGCTAAATAGATTTTTATCATAGTCACCTATTGTCAGTGCAGTGCTTTCCTAATTTTATGTCACGCGAGTCACGTCACGCGAGTCACAGGATAGGGATATCATTCTTGCTACTTGATGATTGTTTATGGTCCATTCCACGATTCCATATCGTAGAACGCGAGTTGATGGAGAGTAAGGAAGGGTTAGCATCAAGACAACCCATTTTACTTGTCAAGGTGTCGCATAATCAAGTCAAGTTTGTTACCATGCTTCCAATGTACCAGGAGCTATTCTAGCCAAAGTTACTGAATTCTAAAGCATGAACTGTAGTAAGCAGAAAATAATGAAGACTTTTTTATTTCTTTTAGGCCTGATGATGGGGAAGACTGCAGCGAGACAAAGACGATATCGCACAAAGCTGAAGTGTGATACAGACCAGTATGACAAATACAAAGCTCGAAATACTGGATACTCCCGGGAACACCGAGCGAAGAAAACGAGCGAAGAAAAAAGAGACCTTGTCAGCTGATGCCCTCTGGAAGGAACGAGAAAAAGCCCGCATACGGAAACAGCGGTCTAGGGAGAAGAAGAAGGCCAAGATTGTTACTCCTTTGGCACAGGCCAGCCCCAAAGCTTTTTTTATCATCGCGGTCATTGGGAAAAGCGGTTAATAAGGCTAGGGGGGGCTCTTCCTAAAAGCCCTCGAAAGAAGAAAGCAGTTCTCCGGAGACTGGCAGATGACTTCGGTCTGGTCATGAAATTGCCTGAAAAAAAGACCAGGATGACACGTCTTGCAAATGAGACAGTGGAGTTAGTGCGAGCTGTCTATGTGCCAGATGATGTCAGTCGCATGGCACCAGGCAAACGTGATGTCATAATAGTGCGTTCTGAAATAGGCAAAGAGAAACTTCAGAAGAGACAACATGATCATCAACATTAGAGAGACATGTGCTCTCTTCCAAGAAGAGCATCCCAATGTAAAGATAGGTATGAGCAAATTTACTGAGCTCCGCCCCCATCAAGTCATGCTCAATTCGCACATGCCTGCCAACGTCTGTGTATGTGTTTATCCTGAGAATTTCATAATGGCAGTGGATGCTCTTCATAAGTTGTTCCCGGTTGTACCTACATATTCCAAGGATATGCCAAATTCGTGTCTTGTGTCAACAGCAGATGTTAAGTGTTGGTTCAGCACATGCAGTCATGATGAGTGTGGCTTTGCCAGTAGGTATCCGTTGCCTGAAAATGACGACCTAAAGAAGACTTCAGTGAAGTGGTTCAAATGGCAAGATGTGAATAATCGGATGAATAAGATTGAGGAAAGTGGAAGCCTGGAGGACTTGTATGGATATGTACAAGGTATGGCCCAAAAATTCCTGAGACATGTCTACATCAAACCTCAACAATCCAAGAAATATGAAGAGGATAAAATTGAATCAAGTGATCCAGTGTCAACGATGGCAGTTTTGCAAATGGACTTTGCCGAAAACTTCAAGTGTGTGGCACAAGATGAAATTCAATCCGCACATTCGAATCAGGGGCAAGTGACCGTTTTCACTTCAGTCCTTTGGGGTTCCGTGGTAATACTACATCACGCGTAGTCATCAGTGATTCTCTGGAACACAATAAAACTGCAGCCATAGTCTTCCTGGATGAAATCTTGCAATCAACATCTTTAGGTGGTTGCGAGCGCATCAGAGGGTGGACTGATGGACTCGCTTCACAATCGATAATCGGTACATCGCAAACGCACTGCCTCTTGTCAGCTCCAGACATGATGTTGGGCTGACTTGGAATTTAAGTGCCACAAGTCATGGCAAAGGCCCTGTTAATGGCATCGGTGGCACTATTAAGCGTATTGCATCAACCAAAGTGATGTCTCGTCGGTGGATTATTAACGGGCTCATGATTTTTATGAAGCCATTCAGGATTCTAGCATTGCCTCGAGTCTCATCACCACTGAGACTCTGAGGAGCTGGGCTGAGGAGTTAGGCCTCCAAACAATCTTCAATCATGCTCGGAGAATTTCCTCCTTCCATTTCATGGAAAATGATGGCGTCAGCTCTTAACCATCAACAACCATTCTTGTCAGCTGGAAAGGATGTGAAAGTGAAAGTCTATTCAGCTGAGGTAACTGATGGAGTGGAAGTGGTAGGAGGCACCGCTCTTAACACCCTTGGTAACATCGAGGTGAATGCATACTACAGTGTGTACTATGAAGAACCCCCCAAGTATTACATTGGACGTATTTTGAGCACATGTATACATGCAATGTTGTGGGTGAACAGCAACACTTTAAAATAAAGTTTCTCAGGAAAGATGCCCTCAATGGAACTTATACTTGGCCAAACACAGATGATACAGAGTGTGTCTCTCCAGTTTGGATCTTTGCAGGGCCCTTGGAACTCAATGACCATGATCCTTTCAACATAACTTGCGTGGATGACATAACTTGCGTGGATGACATAGCAAAGAAATTCCAGACGTTCCGTTGGGATCAGTCAAGTTGTTTGACCACCAACTAAGTGTCTTTTACCTGTTCTTTGCTGTAGGACCCGGATTGTTGCACATTAGTTACCCCATTATGTTTGTTTGATTTTGCTGTCTTTGTTGTATTGAACAGGTTTGTCCATACATAGTTCATATTATTGTGTGTTGCTAAACTTGTTCTAGTTCTAGTGCACACCCACTTAAAAAAATTATCTGGAGCCAAAGTCAAATGTTTTGAATGAATCTTGCCTTATTTGTTTTGAGGTTTAATTTTGTGGCATTTCAGTGAAGTACAGTCTAATTAGAGTACTCCTAAGATCATAATCTGAGACTCTGTCACGCGAGTCACATTTTTCTAGGAAGCCGTATACGAAGCTAGTTGACAATTTTTGCAAAGTGAGTTTTTTTTAGCTGTTGGCTAGTGTATCAGACTAATCTTCCAAGTGGTAGTTTGTTTTTTCCTGATACAGACTTGAGACAAATTGAGAGAAGTGTGAAATGATGTAGAGAAATCGGGTTTATGTCGGTCACGCGAGTCACACACTCTGAGGTGGTCTAGTGTTTTAAAGAAAAGTCGAAGAAAAATTATTTTTGGTGTCAATATAGAGGATCCTAATCAACAAAAAATTATGTTGTAAAAATCAGCTTAGTTTAAATGAGTGGTGCCATGTAATTAGCATTGTTGTCACGCGAGTCACAAATGGAATGGCTGCCCACTAGTGTGAATCAGTACCCCTGCAAGTATGAATCAGTACCCCTCTAGTGTGAATCAGTACCCCTGCAAGTATGAATCAGTACCCCTCTAGTGTGAATCAGTACCCCTGCAAGTATGAATCAGTACCCCACTAGTGTGAATCAGTACCCCTGCAAGTATGAATCAGTACCCCTCTAGTGTGAATCAGTACAACTAGTGTGAATCAGTACCCCCATTAATCAGTACTCCTATTACTGTATATCAGTACCCCCACTAGTGTGAATCAGTACCCCCATTAGTGTGAATCAGTACCCCACTGGTGTGAATGTACCCCACTGGTGTGAATTAGTACCCCCATTACTGTGAATCAGAACCCCCACTAAGTGAATCAGTACCCCCACTATTTTGAATCAGTACCCTCCACTAGTGTGAATCAGTACCCCCACTAGTGGCCCTAAACATTAACAGTACATGGCAATGGAACATATTTTGGAACATATTTATTGTGCAATACATGTGACACCTTTTGAGGGAGGAATGGCTGACCACAAAGACATAGCGACGATCGTCCATCTCGGCAGACACTGCCTCCGCCCCTTTCAAGTGAACTATCAACTCGGGAGGCTAAAGATAACACAAGTCGGATCACATGACGGGCAAGTGACATGGTAAACTAATAATTGGCACGAAATACATTTACAAGTTTTAGTCACATGATGTATTTAAAAAAAATGAAGTTCACAAGCATGTTACAACATCCCTATTATTGATCACATGACTGTCACATGATATAAATTAAAGATAACACACCAAACAAAGCGTCATAACATTGTACTATCATTTTGAGTGGTGAAATTTGAATGTTATCACATGACATATCACATGACAATACATGCCTACTTAGCAAAGCCCATACCTTTGGTGCCATGTGGATGTACAGGTAACCTTTTTTAGTAAAGAAGTACGCACGATCCCATTTAGAAGGAAAGCCAGTTTGCCTGCATGAACAGGTGCAGAGGTAGAGGGAGAAGAGAGCGAGGGAGGGAGGGGAAAGGGAGAGAGTGAGCAGTCTTTAATATCATCAAGCCATAAATATACATCGAAATAATCGTAAGGCTGGTGTAGAATTTTTGAGGGTTTATAAAATTTCCGTTTATTTTAATTTCTGTTTGTTGCAATTTCTGTGTGGTTGTTATGATGTAGCCACTCACTCACTCACTATGTATGTATGTGGCTACACAAAGTAGCAAAGTTCCTAGAAGCACATCAAGCATGGATATTCTCTACTTTCACCTGTCACTCCCCCCAAAAATATTCACATCAACAACATTGATTGTTTTCACAACCAGGCAATTATTAGCTCGTGGGACTGGTGGAAGAGGGTGTGGCACACTTGTCCAGGTGTGCCATGAAAGGAGTCTTCTCGGTACAAAAATGAGGTTCAGCATGTGAGAATTCTTCTCTCCATTGGGCTCCATTGGGGAGTGCAGTAGTTCACCCTATATTGGTTTGACCCCTATTTTAAAATGGCGGCAAAAAAGCAGCAAAGCTTACATCTCAGCTAAAACTCACTCTGTTCTTAATACCATAAATGGTGTCTTCAGTCGATCTTGACCTTAAAAACACTTCGAGCATGCTTTGAATCCTTCGTGAAGGTAGTCGACATGAAGCCTTAAAAAACCCCGTTAATTTTAATTTTAGTCAAAGTCTTGCATCCATCTTCTTTTCTTCCCACACATAGCCTGCATATAACATGTCCATTCATTATAATTTTAGTACCAGAAGACAAAAACTGTCCAACATAGAAAATAGGTAAGGATCATCACTTCCATAAACCCGTCTGGGTGTATACAATATTATCCAGTCTAGCCGAGCTGTCGGCAATGAGATGCATGTTTTAGTTCCGCGAAGTGATAAGGTTTCCTCAGAACTTTTGGGGGGAAATCTTCAACAAAATCAGGCAACTATATACTTTAAGTTGGTCCCTTCAGACCCGAGACGAGTTCACTAACTGCACCTTTTCTTACCAAGAAGTGATCAGTTGATTTCCTCAGAAGTCACCTTCAGCAAAACCAGGCAGCTACTTATAATGCGTGTGTCTCTGTGCATTATATGACATGTATATACTTTAATAATAAACATGGGAAACAGTAACATGTGATTGGTTTGCTCTGGTGTTACACTGAGTAACTTCTTGGAAACGGAAATCAGACCCCCAAAAATGTTTGAAAACAGCCAAAAAAAAATGAACGAAACAAGAAATTTCCCATTACCTAATATATAATGAAGACAGATACTGTTTTAAATATATATATATATTTGGAGTTTAATAGGTAAAGGGTCATCTAAAATGTACATGGCATGGGTAACTAATAAATAATAATTAGTCTTTCAAACCAGCGAGTTGCAGACAAAAATAAAAATAATATATATAAATTGCAAGTTGGTACAAAAAAATAATTATTATATAAATAAATACTCTTGTAACTATATAGTCAAGCAATACATCTTTTGTCTTGTCGTTTTCTTCCCACACAATTTTACTACCAGAAGACTACAAACTCATTGCAACGACTAACATTTCTTCATGGCCATCTAGCATATTCTCCACATACCCAACTTTGTACTTTGTATATGTCTGCTTGTCTATCAGGAGACTTCAAACTGTCCAATGCATTGCAACAAAAACAACACAACAACCCATTTCTTGATTCAGCACTAATCCGTTCTCTACTCGGCCCAACAACTTAATCTTGGTAAAGGATCGTCACTTCCATAAACCCGTTGGTTTTTTTGTGTGCGTGCAGTATTCTGAGTCAGTAGTCAGTTGCACATTGTCCTACCATGAAGTGATGTGATCAGCTGGTTTCTACCCTTGTGGCAACAGTCAACTGACAAAGCTTCAACAAAACCAGGCAACTGTAATGCGTGTGCATCAGGTGGTTCCTCAGAAGGTATGACAAGAACTGAGCCGAGTCACCAATGGCTGCACATATTGGTACCAAGCAGTGATCAGATGGTTTCCTAAGAGGTTGTGTGTATGTGTGTATCATATATGGCACTTATCTACTTGAGCTGGTAACTGATTAGTTACACTGAGTAAGTTCTCTTAGGTGGGTGTGGCTGCTCAACTAGAGAAAACAAGACAAAAATGCTTTTATAAAATATATAGATATATATTTTTATAAAATATATATCTATAGAGTCACAATATATATATATATATATATATCCACAAAATATATACATCTATAGAGTGAATAAATAAATATAATTATATATATACAGTAGATCTATAGTCACAATATATATATTTATAGAGTCACAAAATATATACATCTATAGAGTCAAATATACAGGGGTGTATTTAGGGGGGGGCGGGGGGGGGCATTCGCCCCCCCCCCTTGTATCATTCTCGCCCCCCCCCCCCTTGAAATTAGAGATATTTTTTTAAATAATGTCAAGAAAGGTGTAATACAAGAAAGGTGTAATACAAGAAAGGTGTAATAAGCTTATGATATCAGGTTCAAATGATAGGAATGTCAAACTGAGGTTCTTCTTGGTTTTCTCTGCCATACGTCCACAATCTCTTCAAGGTCGCTCTCAGAGAGTACTTCTGGTGCCTCTATAGCAATCCTCATAAGGTGAGAAAGGCTGCAGTCACTTAGAGAATTACGCAAACGAGTCTTGATCATCTTCATCTGTGAGAAGCTTCTCTCCACAGAAGCAGTAGAAACTGGAATCGATAAGCAGATGGAGGCAATCTTGTGCAAATTGGGAAACATGGCCTTGAGCATGTCGTTTGAAACAAGTTCTTTCAGCTGTGATGCAGTAGTATCCCGTGGTTGCTTGACTAACAGCTGGCGGAATGTTTTCCACTCTGTAAGTATTTCAGTGGAAATCATGGCTGTCTTCACTGTTTCTTCTCCATCCAATGTTTCTGCATCTCTATCTTCTCCGTAGTGAGCAATCAGTTTCTCAACAGACGTGTCTCCATAAGTGGGAAAAGATACTGAATCTGGTTTTGGAACTTTCCGTGGATCGAATATAGACAATGCTGATACAACAGCGTTGGATGAAGAAAATCGGCTTGTTATGTTGGCCTTTAAATCAGCAACAAAAGGCTTACCAACAACATTCTGGAACGAAAGTATTTTATCAGCGTCAATAGACACCTTTGTAGATGACTTCAAGTCTTCAACGTTTTCAAGAAGCTCCAACACCCAGTTCGCTCCAGGCAAAACTGCATCATCCAAGGATTTAACAGTAGCATCAACAAGGAATGATATCAACGAGAGGTCAAGCTGCTCTGCCTGAAGTGCTTTGCTGAGCTTGGCTACTTGTGGTAGAGTGAAATCAAGCAAATATATAGCTGCAATCGTAGACAATTTGCAGAGGGCACCATGGATTCCAAGAGCTTCTGGCTCGTGGGACGTCTCGTAGATGTTCCCAATGGTGATTACAATTGCAGAATAACTTGCTTTGACAGCTTTGACACACCTTTCATGTGCCAGCCAGCGTGTGTCAGATGGCTTGATCACTTTCATTTCTGGAAGTTCAAGAACGTGCTGTACCTCCTTCAGACACTCTGCTCGCTTGGGGGAATTGCGAAAATGCTTCCAAAGAGTAGTCAATGTTCTGTAAACATGAGCAATTCCAGGAGTTTTATTGGCAGCTTGCACACAAGCCAACTGCAGTAAGTGACAGTGGTAGTGTATAAACAGAGCGTGAGGAGTATGTTTCTTGATACGTGCCTGAACCCCGGTCTTTCGTCCAGAAAAAGTTGCAGCTCCATCAAATCCCAATCCAACTATTCTTCCGACTTGTAGACCTTTCTTCTTTAAACAATCGATGAGATTAGAATAGATGGTCTCTGCATCAGCCTTCTTCAATGGAATAAGCTCCAGAAAGCACTCTACTGGTACACCATCTTCCTCCCAGCGGCAAAACACAGACAATTCTTCTACGTTGGTGACATCTGTGCACTCATCTGCCATGAGGCTGTACATAGGTGCCTTTTGAAGTCGCTTCAGAATCGACTCCTCCACCCATGTCCCCAATGATTCGATGAATTCAACCACAGCCACTCTTGATGTGTACACAGCATTTCTTGGTGCAGTTTCTAAGAATTGCTTCAAATGTTGGCTGCCACATCGAACCACCACGTCAACCAGCTTCTCAAATTTTGTCGAATGTGCAACTTGTTCTTTCGTAAGAAAATGAGTGAGTAGGATCAGGCACTTCACTGCAGCTCTGTTCTGAGCTCTTTTGCGAGCTAAAACATTCTGGAGTTGCTGTACAACTGTTCCACCTTTGGCTGCTCCTTTAGCTGCAAAAAGAGCTTGAGTTGCATGGATATGGAAGTCACTTCTCGCATGAGCTTTCATTTTTTCAACAGCTTTCTTCCAATTTCTGCAAGGTTGTGTGACCCACACTCCTCCAGTACGCTGCAGACCAGATTGCTTGCAAACCTTGCAAAAGGCACCATCGCTATCCTCGTCATAATAGAGCCAACTGAAATCTTTCTCCCAGCTCTTAGAGTATTTTCTCTTCGTGGATACAGAAGAGCGGTGTTTGTTTTGCTTGCTTTTCTTTGAAGGTGGAGGACTAAGGCTAGGACTAGATGCCTCGACATGCTCAGAGCTATCTGTTCTGCTATCTTCGCTATCGCTGCTATTAGCATGAGAAGAGGCTTGAGAAGTACTTGCAAAGTATGAGCGAATATCCATATTAATATGAAGAGAAATCAGCTAGTAAGGTTTCTTTTATAGAGACTTTAAGACCATGACATAATGGACTGAGTTAAAAATACTGAGAGAGAGTGGGAAAGAAGGAGGGAACTGAAGAAGTGACAAACCTACAAAGGAGAACACGTGGTGGCGTGTGATGACATCATGTCTAAGATTAGACTTGAAGACCATGACATAATGGACTGAGTTAAAAATACTGAGAGAGAGGGAGTGGGAAAGAAGGAGAAACAAAAGAAGTGACAAACCTACAAAGGAGAGCACGTGGTGGTGTGTGATGTCATCGTGTCATGACACATGCTCTCCTTTTTCCAAGCAGCTACAATATCATGAGAAATATATACAGTCTAGCCATAGTTCGGTATAGCATAATGCCATTGGTAGTCAGTCAAAATAGCTATCCTCAGACATTGTAAAAGCAAAAAAAAATATGGGGGGATCTTCCCCCCAGACCCCCCTTTTACAACTTATGAACATGTTAAGAAAATATTAACAAAAATTAGGGCACCAAGTGACCAACCATTTCCACCCCCCCCCCCCCCCCCTAGAGAACTAGAGAAAAATTGTGTATGAAACCTGTTGTCCATGATTTTGTAAGAAAATGCATGGAATGCAACATAATTCGATTTCACAAAAGCCCACCTCCATTATACGAGTGACAAGTGACTATATCTAATCTATATATGCTGATTGCCGTAGCATGCAACTTCAGCAAATATTTAAGATGGAATGTTGTACTAAAGATTTTAGAAAAAGTGCATGCCATCATAAGTAGCAGCTATATATACAGTTAGTACTGCAAAAATACCTGTGGGTAAAACACTTTCGTACTCCACGCGGAAGCCCAGGGTGCACGTCCCCTTTCCGCACCATCCAGGCTCTCCGCCCCCCCCTTATTTTTCCATATCTCAAGTTCGCCCCCCCCTTGGCAAAATTTCTGTATACAACCCTGAATATATATCTATAGAGTCACAATATATCTATATATCTATAGAGTCACAAAATATATACATCTATAGAGTCAAATATATATATATATATAGTCACAATATATCTATCTATAGAATCACAAAATATATACATCTATAGAATCAATAAATATATATCTATAGAGTCACAATATATATATATATCGGAATTCCTCTCAAAGTGTAGGCACAAGAACAAGTTTCTCCTCAAGAGCATTTGAATTACCACACTCATCAACACCCATTCATTAACGCCCATCCATAGACTTGCATCACCCCACTTGCCTGCCCCACCTCATATATGCCCACATGCCACCTCAGTTGCTCATTGTCCCTGATGATTGCATTAGCATGAAACTGCAGTAGGACTAGCCATCCCAGTACTTTTCTATATATATATACATGTATATATAGTCCCAAAATATATACATCTATAGAATCAAATATATCTATATCTATCAAGTCACAATATATCTATATATCTATAGTCACAAAATATATAATCTATAGAGTCAATCTATAGAGTCAATAAATATATATCTTTATACTACATCACGTCATCTGTGGCTAATCTGATTGGTTAATAACTATAGGTTACATAGGCGCGTAACCTACACTTTTAAGCCGCAACCCTCCAGTTGGGGCTGAGGTTGATGGAACTCTTTAGATTATTTATTTATTTATTGTTCTTACTTACTTACTTAAAAGGACATTGTACTCTATATTGCATTGTACTATGTATGTCAGCATATTACAATAATTGAACGGAAAAAACAACAACACTTTTAACCGCATGTAGTTTAGCGCATGCGCAATGCAGTATAAGTAAGATAGCCTATACAAAAGAGTCGGTTATGCGCCAGTGTAACCTACTCGTTTGCTGTTACATTCCTCGGCTTCGCCTCGGGGTAACTGCAAACTCGGAGGTTACATAGGCGCATAACCGACTCTTTTATATAGGCTATCCTATACATATCTATAGTTACAATATATCTATATATCTATAGAGTCAAAAATATATACATCTATAGAGTCACAATATATATATAGAGAGAGAGTGAGTCACAAAATATATAATCTATAGAGTCAGGGTTTCATTTAGGGGGGGAAGCTGTCCCTTTTGCTCCCCCTTTGACAATTTTCTAAATGAAACCCTTAGTCAATAAATATATCTATCTATAGAGTCACAAAAAATCTATAGTCACAATATATGCATCTATAGAGTCGCAAAAGAAATGAACCAAGAATTTACCAATTGATGCAGGCAACAAACATTTGCAGGAGACCCTTTATCTTAATGAAGACCAAATTTCTATAATTCTGCTTCTTTAAAATCTGTATTATATTTGGAGCGCATGTATGTATGTTATATATTATGTATATATATACATATGTTGTATATACATACATTATACATATACACATACATATATATACACATATATTATACATATATACATATATATATCATTTTTGGCTTGTATCTCTAAGTAGCTTGTATCTCTAAGTACTATTAATGTAGCTTCCACTTGGCTATGTGCATATATATATGTACATACTGCAGCAGCTGCTTGGGAGGCTATCTGTATGTACACATGTAGCTACTGCATGTCCACATGTAGCTACTGCATGTCAACATGTAGCTACAGTTTGTCACATGTAGCTACTGCATGTCCACATGTAGCTACTGCATGTCCACATGTAGCTAGTTTGTCCACATGTAGCTACTGTATGTACACATGTAGCTACTGCATGTCCACATGTAGCTACAGTTTGTCCACATGTAGCTACTGCATGTCCACATGTAGCTACAGTTTGTCCACATGTAGCTACTGCATGTCCACATGTAGCTACTGCATGTCCACATGTAGCTACAGTCTGTCCACATGTAGCTACTGCATGTCCACATGTAGCTACATGTAGTTTGTCCACATGTAGCTACTGTATGTACACATGTAGCTACTGCATGTCCACATGTAGCTACAGTTTGTCCACATGTAGCTACTGCATGTCCACATGTAGCTACTGCATGTCCACATGTAGTTACAGTTTGTCCACATGCAGCTACTGCATGTACACGACTGCAAGGACTAAGAAAATGCCAGTTGATCAAAACAGTTCAAACTTCATTTCCATCCTCAAAGCTGCCTAATAGTCGGGGCCAAACTGTACCACCAAACCCCCAGATATAAACCCCGGGGGGGGGGGCAACATTTCTTGCACTCTTCCTCGGGCAGCTGGGCAGGGCAGGGCAGGGAGGGAGGGAGGGGACTTGTCGTATGAGCATGCACACAGGAGTGGTGAAAACAACTCTGCTCTTTATGGTGGTGGCATGCACAGCAGTTACCCTCACTAGGAGCCGTCTTATGACCTTTTACAACCTCCTCCCCCTCCCCCACCCACGCACATTCCTTCACCATTGTTTATTATCTGGTTTTTACAGAGTGCAGAGTACATAAAGACCCACAAAGTTCTCCCGGCTTGCAGTGCACCTCCTGAGAGCATTTAAGAGTATTGACTGCTAGCCCTTTAAAAACTGAAAGAGTCATCGCCTGATATGCCTTACCGTGTACTATTACAGTTCACAAGTTCATTTTTGCCAAACAATAGAGTTTGATTTATACGTATTGTAGGTGTGGTTGATGAAAAAATTTCAGCTCTACCGTAGTCCCTGTCTCGCGAGTGAGACTTTGCCGAAGCGTGGACGTCAGACGAATTTCCTTAGCATGCACAGGAAGGCTGGCATACTGGTGCTTGGAGTTGCAGGCATGTTCCTAGCAGCTCAAACAAGCACAGGAAGGCTGGCATGCTGGTGCTTGGAGTTGCAGGTGTGTTCCTAGCAGCTCAAACAAGCACAGGAAGGCTGGCATGCTGGTGCTTGGAGTTGCAGGCGTGTTCCTAGCAGCTCAAACAAGCACAGGAAGGCTGGCATGCTGGTGCTTGGAGTTGCAGGCGTGTTCCTAGCAGCTCAAACAAGCACAGGAAGGCTGGCATGCCTGTGCTTGGAGTTGCAGGCGTGTTCCTAAGCAGCTCAAACAAACACAGGAAGGCTGACATGCTGGTGCTTGGAGTTGCAGGCGTGTTCCTAGCAGCTCAAACAAGCACAGGAAGGCTGGCATGCTGGTGCTTGGAGTTGCAGGTGTGTTCCTAGCAGCTCAAACAAGCACAGGAAGGCTAACATGCTGGTGCTTGGAGTTGCAGTCGTGTTCCTAGCAGCTCAAACAAGCACAGGAAGGCTGGCATGCTGGTGCTTGGAGTTGCAGGCGTGTTCCTAGCAGCTCAAACAAGCACAGGAAGGCTGGCATGCTGGTGCTTGGAGTTGCAGGCGTGTTCCTAGCAGCTCAAACAAACACAGGAAGGCTGGCATGCTGGTGCTTGGAGTTGCAGTCGTGTTCCTAGCAGCTCAAACAAGCACAGGAAGGCTGGCATGCTGGTGCTTGGAGTTGCAGGCATGTTCCTAGCAGCTCAAACAAGCACAGGAAGGCTGACATGCTGGTGCTTGGAGTTGCAGTTGTGTTCCTAGCAGCTCAAACAAGCACAGGAAGGCTGGCATCTGGCATTGGTCACAAATGGAAGTTGAACCCTCTCTGGATGTTAGAGTTGGAGGATGGGTAAGGTGTGGCATGTTGGCTCTGTCGATAACATAATTGTAGACCTATAAAGGTTGCCATTGGCCAAGCGACGTGGATCAAATTGCCCCACGTGACTCTATCAAGGCAGAGCTTAGTGAAGCATGCGAAGAGCGAGTGCCATATCACAGCAGGCTGACTTGGGCTCGGGGAGATGGTGCAGTACCTGAGAGAGATAGTAGCGTAACCTTCACTTCAGGTTTCAGTGGACTATGTATGTCAATCGTTGCACTGCTTGTTGCATGATACTGCACCTCTTTTACATGTAGCAATATTATGTCTAGTCCAGTGCACCTCCTGCAGCCTGTAAAGACAGTAATGAATACAAGCCCCCCCCCCACCCCATCATGGTTTATTAGTCCGCTACTCCACCGATAACTGCCAATATCCCATACAAAAATCCTGGGGAGAAAGCTATCTACTATTACTAACAATATACTATTACTAATAATATACTACTACTAATAATAAACTACTACTACTACTACTAATAATAATAATATACTACTACTAATAATAATATACTTAATAATATACTACTACTACTACTACTAATAATAATAATAATAATAATAATATACTACTAATAATAATAATATACTACTACTAATAATAATATACTACTACTAATAATAATATACTATACTAATAATATACCACTACTACTACTACTACTACTAATAATAATAATAATAATATACTACTACTACTAATAATATACTACTACTACTACTACTATATACTAATAATAATAATATACTATACTAATAATATACTACTACTACTAAAAATAATAATATACTACAACTACTACTAATAATAATATACTACTACTACTACTAATAATAATATACTATACTATACTATACTAATAATAATAATATACTACTAACTATATACTCTACTATACTAATAATAATAATATACTACTACTACGACAACTATGACTACCACTAACTACTACGACTACTACTACTACTACTACTATGCATGCAGTACCAACGTAGAACAGAAGTAGGAGTGGATAGACTTACGTTCTGATGAAGAGATAGCTTGCTTTGGTAACCAGGGAGGTGTCTGCCATTATGGGTTGCTCTGCAAATGGGTCTGACGAAGAAGACAAGAAGCAGAAAAAATATTTAAGTGTACATTACACGCCTCCACTCACTGCCACAGCATCAATTACCAGGTACATACAGGAGAGAAAAGTTAACCCTCGTATGTAAGAGAAGCTAACCTCGTATGTAAGAGAAGCTAACCCTCGTATGTAAGAGAAGCTAACCTCGTATGTAAGAGAAGCTAACCTCGTATGTAAGAGAAGCTAACCTCGTATGTTGGAGAAGCTAACCTCGTATGTAAGAGAAGCTAACCTCGTATGTAAGAGAAGCTAACCTCGTATGCAGGAGAAGCTAACCTCGTATGTAAGAGAAGCTAACCTCGTATGTAAGAGAAGCTAACCTCGTATGTAAGAGAAGCTAACCTCGTATGTAAGAGAAGCTAACCTCGTATGTAAGAGAAGCTAACCTCGTATGTAAGAGAAGCTAACCTCGTATGTAAGAGAAGCTAACCTCGTATGTAAGAGAAGCTAACCTCGTATGTAAGAGAAGCTAACCCCGTATGTAAGAGAAGCTAACCTCGTATGTAAGAGAAGCTAACCTCGTATGTAAGAGAAGCTAACCTCGTATGTATGAGAAGTTAACCTCGTATGTAAGAGAAGCTAACCTCGTATGTAAGAGAAGCTAACCTCGTATGTAGGTGAAGTTAACCTCGTATGTAAGAGAAGCTAACCTCGTATGTAAGAGAAGCTAACCTCGTAGCTAACCTCGTATGTAAGAGAAGCTAACCTCGTATGTAAGAGAAGCTAACCTCGTATGTAAGAGAAGCTAACCTCGTATGTAAGAGAAGCTAACCTCGTATGTAAGAGAAGCTAACCTCGTATGTAAGAGAAGCTAACCTCGTATGTAAGAGAAGCTAACCTCGTATGTAAGAGAAGTTAACCTCGTATGTAAGAGAAGCTAACCTCGTATGTAAGAGAAGCTAACCTCGTATGTAAGAGAAGCTAACCTCGTATGTAAGAGAAGCTAACCTCGTATGTAAGAGAAGCTAACCTCGTATGTAGGAGAAGCTAACCTCGTATGTAAGAGAAGCTAACCTCGTATGTAAGAGAAGCTAACCTCGTATGTAAGAGAAGCTAACCTCGTATGTAAGAGAAGCTGACCTCGTATGCAGGAGAAGCTTACCTCGTATGTAAGAGAAGCTAACCTCGTATGTAAGAGAAGCTAACCTCGTATGTAAGAGAAGCTAACCTCGTATGTAGGAGAAGCTGACCTCGTATGTAAGAGAAGCTAACCTCGTATGTAAGAGAAGTTAACCTCGTATGTAAGAGAAGCTAACCTCGTATGTAAGTGAAGCTAACCTCGTATGTAAGAGAAGCTAACCTCGTATGTAAGAGAAGCTGACCTCGTATGTAAGAGAAGCTAACCTCGTATGTAAGAGAAGCTAACCTCGTATGTAAGAGAAGCTAACCTCGTATGTAAGAGAAGCTAACCTCGTATGTAAGAGAAGCTAACCTCGTATGTAGGAGAGGAGAATGTACAAATTTAGTGGAAGAGTTTGTTCTGTGGATGGTCATAAAGAACAACAGCTCACCTGTCCTAAATATAAATATAGTCACCCATTCTAAATATAAGGTCACCTGTCCTAAATATAAATATGAGTGAGTCACCTGTCCTAAATATAAATATGAGTGAGTCACCTGTCCTAAATATAAAGTATCTGTCCTAAATATAAATGAGTGAGTCACCTGTCCTAAATATAAAGTATCTGTCCTAAATATAAATATGAATGAGTCACCTGTCCTAAATATAAATATGAGTGAGTCACCTGTCCTAAATATAAATATGAGTGAGTCACTTGTCCTAAATATAAAGTATCTGTCCTAAATATATATATGAGTGAGACACCTGTCCTAAATATAAATATGAGTGAGTCACCTGTCCTAAATATAAATATGAATGAGTCACCTGTCCTAAATATAAATACCAGACACACCCACCTCACCTGTTGGATCAGGATCGGGAAGACAGAGGTTTGGGAAGCGAAGACGCACTTCTGCTTGTGTTTCAGCCGATGCCAGCACCTCTTTCTGGTAGTCACTGTAAATGCTGCACAGGCACACACATACAAACAAGAACTTGCTTTTACTACATCATGCGAAGAAGGGAAAATGGGAGGAGGACGAAGAAGAAATCCGGGGGAGAGAAGTGAGGAGGATGTGGATGGGATGGGAGGAAGAAGCAGGAGACGAGAAGGAGGAGAGCAAGGATGAGGAAGAGGAACATGCACAGGACAGAGTGTGGGAGGGGAAGGAGGAAAGAGGAGGGAGGGCGAGAGGTAGGACAAGGGACGTGATGGAAGACGGGGGAGGGAAGGAGGGGAGAAGGGGGAGGAGAGGAGAGGGAAGATGTGTGTACATACATGTACATGAAACTTGTGAATGGTGAAGAAGGAAAGAACGGTGAGAGAAAGATGGGTCAAAGAGGGTTAAAATTAGAGAAAGATGGGACAAAGTGGGTTAAAATTAGAGAAAGATGGGTCAAAGTGGATTAAAATTAGAGAAAGATGGGACAAAGTGGGTTAAAATTAGAGAAAGATGGGACAAAGTGGGTTAAAATTAGAGAAAGATCGGACAAAGTGGGTTAAAATTAGAGAAAGATGGAGAAAGATGGGACAAAGTGGGTTAAAATTAGAGAAAGATGGGACAAAGTGGGTTAAAATTAGAGAAAGATGGGACAAAGTGGGTTAAAATTAGAGAAAGATGGGTCAAAGTGGGTTAAAATTAGAGAAAGATGGGACAAAGTGGGTTAAAATTAGAGAAAGATGGGACAAAGTGGGTTAAAATTAGAGAAAGATGGGACAAAGTGAGTTAAAATTAGAGAAAGATGGGACAAAGTGGGTTAAAATTAGAGAAAGATGGGACAAAGTGGGTTAAAAGATCAAAGTGGGTTAAAATTAGAGAAAGATGGTCAAGTGGGTTAAAATTAGTCAAAGTGGGTTAAAATTAGGGACAAAGTGGGCTAAAATTTGATCAAAGTGGGTCAAAATTAGAGAAAGGTGGTCAAAGTGGGTTTAAATGTCACATTTGAAAGATCGTGGTGAAGGGAGATGAAAATTTGTGTGTGGTTGTGTGTAGAGTGGGGTGGGGCGAGGGGAAGTCCCCACGTGAATAAACTAGAAGCCGGAAACATTTCACTAGAGCACCATGCAGGGACTGACCTTTGTACTTCAACGTCAAGGTCAGTCAGGAAGTTGGCCAACTCTCGGTTGAGGATCTCGTGTCCCACTTTGAAGTACGCCATCTGAAGGAGAAGGGAAAGGAAAGAGGATGAGTTTGGTAAAGGGGTTACCTAAAAGTGGAAGAGAGAAGGAATGGAATGGGAAAGTGAGGACATGGAATTTGGGGAATGGGAATGTGATGAGAGCAGACTTTAATTCTTATTCTGCCAGAGGTGCACATCTCCCCCTCAATTTAATATTGAGATTTATGTCTAGTTGGTGAGGGGGTGTCTGTCTTCAAGAGTCCGATCCAGCCAACAGTAATGAGGTATGGCATAGGTACTCATCAGTCAGGAGAAATCTTCCTCCGAGGAACAGAAAGGACCCCTTAGCTTCCCATATGCATGTACATATCCATATATGCATATACACTAGTAATGCATATAATTATACTAGTAATGCATATAATTATACTAGTAATGCATATATACTTGTAATACATATATGCATATATACCAGTAATCATATATACTAGTAATACATCTATACTAGTAATCATATATACTAGTAGTGCATATATACTAGTAATGATATACACTAGTAGTGCATAGTACTAGTATTGAATACTGGAGATTGAGTGGCAAAGAAAAAAGCTAGAGCATGTTTGTGAACAAGTACCTACGTCCATCATCCCTCCCTGACAGCTATCAACCATGCAGCCTCTTCTCGCAGCCTGCGCAGCCAAAAAAAAGTTGCACGAGGGGCCTGAGTATGGGGGAGGTGGTCGTGGGTGTGGGTGTGGCTTGCGGGGGGTTATCAGGGTTGGTTTGTTGTTGTCCTATTTCAGGCTGGCTTGTCCTGCTACCTGGTAAGGGGTCTTGTCAGCTATTAACTGTTTCACCCATTCTCACTTGCACAGTCAGGTCTAGGCTGCTACCAATCGTTCTCTTCACGTGATGACCATTTCCTGTTTACATAAGCAGGCATTATTTAAGGCGGGTGACCCGTTCATATTTTTTTTACGGGTGAACATATGGTGAATAGATAGATAGATAGATAGATACGCCATGCTCGGTGATACAAGTTTTCCATCCAACTTTTCACTAATGGCTTGCAGGGTTTCATTTAGGGGGGGGGCTGAAATCTTTTTGCCCCCCCCCTTGGAAATTGTATAATTAAAATTCATTAGAAACGTTGTCACATCTTTAACCATCATGCCCCCCCTTAAACACTCCCACCACCATCAGTGCCTACAAACTCGACATCGCTCGCGTAAAAATCAATTAAAAATTATGCAAATGGCTACAGATTAAAAATTTTTTTACCAGCGAAAGATAACTCTAAACATTAAAAATACAACCAAAGAAAAATTCCAGGTACGTGATTCCGAACTGGTCATGGCAACAAAAATATATTATTTTGACAATGATGATGACTTTACTTCACTGTGACCGTCCCGATAGCTTCTGGAGGCTCTTCTTCGGTGGAAAGTTGCTATCAATCAAAATCCTACGGAGTAGAGAAAAAAGTCACTCCTGGATGGATCTCTGTTGTTAGTGACTTTTTTACTGTTGTAGACATAGAGATGCATAACTTTTGTTTGCCTGCTTCAATAGAGCTGATTCATATACCAAGTTATAGCTCTTTCAATTTGCAATCGAATGATATGCTTTGTTTCAAAATTTAATGGTTACAAAAAAAAGTTATGAAATTCAAAAAATTTTTTTTTAAAAGGTGTTGGGTCGGTGAAAGGGTTAATATCCAGATTCCTCCAGTTGCCTCCCCTTGGACAATTTTCTAAATGAAACCCTGGCTTGCCTCTCATGCAAAGTATACAGATTTTAAAAGCGGTACAATATTGTTGTACAAATGACCAAGGGTCGTCTAATTTTCTCTGCTTGTCCATACCTGTTTCCTTTCTTTTAGCAGTTACGCATCAAATAGAAACATTTTACTCTCAGTTGACATAATAATATATTATACAATAACCTTCTCAGTGATCAACTTCAAATTGTATAATATTTAAAAAAAATTTTAAATAACAATAAATTAAAAAAACATAAATAAATTAAAAATAATAAATAAATAAATTAATTAATTAATTGATTGATTAATTAATTAATAAACAAATGAATTAATAAATAGATAAATAATAAATAAATTAATAGATAAATAATAAATTAATAAATAAATAAATAAATAAATTTAGTAATAAACAAATAAATAAATTAAAAAATTAAAAATTAAAATTAAAAAATTAATCTGTTTGTACTTGTTTCAATTTAATGTGTTGTTCTGTAATTAGAGTTGCCAGATGGAGGACTACACAAGTGTGTGAGTTTCAGGGCTTTGAAACACTCTTTGTGACTAGTTTATTGTTGATGTACCCTCACATATCAGCACATGCCATGTCTGGTGTTGACTGTGCCCATGCAGGGCCAGCTACAGCCTCCTGCCAAGGACTTAGTGACAGTTCATCAGATGTTTTGGCTGAGACAGCATCAATAGTTGCTCTGGAGGGAAGACTCCACAAACCTAACTGAAGAACTGAGTGTGGGTCGTACATTCTTTTATAATGAAGCACATGCATTAGCTCGATTGAAGATTCACCACCAAATGACCAACACTTAATTCTCCAATTGAAAAGCAGGAGCAGTCACGGACGTGCATTGGAACATTCGGAGTCTTCTGGTACTAAAGTTTTTATGAAGGGACCTCTTGTATGAAGTTATGCGAGAGAGAGAGAGGAAGAAAAAGATATAGGGGTCGAGAGATTAGATAGAAAGATAGGGAGATAGAGAGACAGGTAGATCAATAGATGGGATAGAGGACGGACAGATAGGGAGATAGATGATAGGGAGATAGAGATAGAGACAGATAGGGAGATAGATGATAGGGAGAGAGAGATAGAGACAGATAGGGAGATAGATGATAGGGAGATAGAGATAGAGAGACGGTAGATAGCTAGATAGGTAGATAGAGAGTTAGAGATCGATAGGGATAGAGAGATTGGGAGATAGAGAGACAGTAGATAGATAGATAGGTAGAGAGTTAGAGATCGATATGGATAGAGAGATTGGGAGATAGAGAGACAGTAGATAGATAGATAGGTAGAGATCGATATGGATAGAGAGATTGGGAGATAGAGAGGCAGTAGATAGATAGGTAGATAGATAGAGAGATAGATAACCCTTGAAAATGATTTTATGGGGTTTTCTTACTTACAATGGGTTGTTGTTGTTGTTGTTATTGTTTTGGGGCCTGTTGACTGCCTGGTGAAGGAGTCGGCACCTGTGACCCGTTTTTACGCTAATAGCACCCGAAAACTACATTCAGGCAACTAAGACGGCTGATGCGAGTTTTAGCTGAGATATGAACTTTGATATTCCATGTGTACCATCCCTAACTGAGACTGATTGCGGCTGTGAATGAGTTCAAGCACCTGCTGGGAGGAGAACTAATCTGTTAGGTGCAGTATACATTTTTTTCTTTGGGGAGGGGACATAGGGGTGGGAGACTCCCCAGATGATTACCAAACTGCACGCACACACATACAAGTAGTAGGCACAGCAAAACTACATTAGGGGAAATATCTGCAACTATTTAAATAATCACGTTGGTCAGTTCCTCGTTTATTTCCCTGCGATTTGAAAGGTGATAAGTGGCAGCAATGATATGACATTCATGGGATATAACCCCACTGGGGGAGAAGTAATGATTATTGGACTGTATCCCCTACATCTTATCCCCATAGGGGAAGGGCGGAAGTACACATTGCTACGGGTACACCAAATCATTGCCATTGCACACGGGCAGCAAGTTGGAAATATAACGCTCTCTTCTCCTAATAAGGTGGGTGTAACATCATGTGATATGCATGTGACATACACATGATTAAACATTGATGTACAAGATGCCACATGTGACAGGCACATGATGTGCCACTCGTACGTGTACGTACGTACCTGTGCGTGCATGAAGGTCAGCAGTGGCTCCAGAAGGCTCAATTTCTTCTTGTGCTGGAAGCAGTTCAGCTCTGAATAGTAGTCCAAGGAAGTCTCACAGAATTTCTTGCGTGCAGTAAATAGCTCAGAGTTGGATTCAAATCTGGTCTGCATGCAGAGGGAATATCATCGGAAACACACACACACACACGGAAACACACACACACACCACACATACGTAAGAAAGTTTGTCAAGTGCTGAGTATATACATGTAGTAACTATTGTGAGATATGCAATTAACTTTTTCAATCTTTCTCAACCTCTTTTAAATATATCTTGTCTAAGCATGCACACATCTAAAATTAACATACACCAAATTAAAACCACAGTGTATGGCCATGAAGGACCTCTTTGCTACAAGGTCAAACTACGTATGTGTGAAATTAAAAGGTGAAGTTGTGGAGCCAGCCTGGTCCTGTACTGTGCCTCACTACATGGAGCCAGCCTGGTCCTGTACTGTGCCTCACTACATGGAGCCAGCCTGGTCCTGTACTGTGCCTCACTACATGGAGCCAGCCTGGTCCTGTACTGTACTTCACTACATGGAGCCAGCTGCCTCACTACATGGAGCCAGCCTGGTCCTGTACTGTGCCTCACTACATGGAGCCTGTTATGTGTGGCTGGGTATTATTTTTGTTGGTGAGCATGTACGTTGTGTGTACAGGTGTGTGTGTGTACGTGTGTTTGTGTTAGCAAAACAACACAAAAACAACTTGATGACCTTTACCAAACATGGTAGGAAGATT
The DNA here is from genome assembly GCA_028752905.1 of Cladorhizidae sp. MBARI D1340-BT2. NCBI lineage: Eukaryota > Metazoa > Porifera > Demospongiae > Poecilosclerida > Cladorhizidae > Cladorhizidae sp. MBARI D1340-BT2. Next base: position 26,835,113 of record JAQNBH010000001.1, read on the forward strand.
AACTGTGTAGCAGGAAGAAACGATCGACTAAATTTTGATGAAATGTCGCCGAAAGAGGTCAGAGTCACCAATTGGGTGTTGCCTGAAGACAGCCTGGCAGATTTTTACCAGGCCAACTGTGAACTACGGAACAACTCATTAAATTTATATAATCTTGAAGACCTCTAAGATTTATTTTAAAAGGAGCTTCACTTATTTTGGGTCCTTCCACCTACTTTTATGAGCACACCAAAGACACCCCCCCCTCCCCCCCCCCCCCCCCCCCCCCCAGCAAAAACTCATATACATATTGTACAGTGCACAATACATAAGTTTGCCAGTCATGCATAATTCATATTATGTTAACCACAACCGATTCTTGAAATGTGCACCCCCTTAAATGATCAATGGCTGGCACAGTTATAGTTGCCATGCATGCAACTGCATACCTTTTCTGTGTCCCTCTTCTTAGAAATGCGACTAAACTTGATGGTAGCTTGTTCGTGGTCTGCACAGAGAGAAAGGGAGAGAGTCAACATTGCACACCTGCTCATTGCAAGATGCTTGCTCGTGGATATGAATATGCTTGCTCGTGTGATGCTAGTGTGACTAACTTCAGGGGGGACTACACATACCAGCTCGTGGATATGAATATGCTTGCTCGTGGATATGAATATGCTTGCTCATGGATATGAATGTGCTTGCTCATGGATATGAATCTGCTTGCTCGTGGATATGAATGTGCTTGCTCGTGGATTATGAATGTGCTTGCTCGTGGATTATGAATGTGCTTGCTCATGGATATGAATGTGCTTGCTCGTGGATATGAAGGTGCTTGCTCATGGATATGAAGGTGCTTGCTCATGGATATGAATGTGCTTGCTTGTGGATATGAATGTGCTTGCTCATGGATATGAATGTGCTTGCTCGTGGATATGAATGTGCTTGCTCATTCATGGATATGAATGTGCTTGCTCACGGATATGAATGTGCTTGCTCATGGATATGAAGGTGCTCGCTCATGGACATGAATGTGCTCGCTCATGGATTATGAAGGTGCTTGCTCATGGATATGAATGTGCTTGCTCATGGATATGAATGTGCTTGCTCATGGATATGAGTGTGCTTGCTCATGGATATGAGTGTGCTTGCTCATTCATGATATGAATGTGCTTGCTCATTCATGGATATGAATGTGCTTGCTCATTCATGGATATGAATGTGCTTGCTCATTCATGGATATGAATGTGCTTGCTCATGGATATGAAGGTGCTTGCTCATGGATATGAAGGTGCTTGCTCATGGACATGAAGGTGCTTGCTCATGGACATGAAGGTGCTTGCTCATGGATATGAATGTGCTTGCTCATGGATATGAATGTGCTTGCTCATTCATGGATATGAATGTGCGTGCTCATTCATGGATATGAATGTGCTTGCTCGTGATATGAATGTGCTTGCTCATGGATATGAATGTGCTTGCTCATGGATATGAATGTGCTTGCTCATGGATATGAATGATTATGTGCTTGCTCATGGATATGAAGGTGCTTGCTCATGGATATGAAGGTGCTTGTTCATGGATATGAAGGTGCTTGCTCATGGACATGAAGGTGCTTGCTCATGGACATGAAGGTGCTTGCTCATGGATATGAATGTGCTTGCTCATGGATATGAATGTGCTTGCTCATTCATGGATATGAATGTGCGTGCTCATTCATGGATATGAATGTGCTTGCTCGTGATATGAATGTGCTTGCTCATGGATATGAATGTGCTTGCTCATGGATATGAATGATTATGTGCTTGCTCATGGATATGAATGTGCTTGTTCATGGATATGAAGGTGCTTGTTCATGGATATGAAGGTGCTTGCTCATGGATATGAATGTGCTTGCTCATGGATATGAATGTGCTTGCTCATGGATATGAATGTGCTTGCTCATGGATATGAATGATTATGTGCTTGCTCATGGATATGAAGGTGCTTGCTCATGGATATGAAGGTGCTTGTTCATGGATATGAAGGTGCTTGCTCATGGATATGAAGGTGCTTGCTCATGGATATGAAGGTGCTTGCTCATGGATATGAATGTGCTTGCTCATGGATATGAATGTGCTTGCTCATGGATGTTCGATCATTGGTATATAATGCACTCCAACACTGCTATGGATATGCTCTCATTGCTATGAATATGCTTGCTCACTCATTGTGTATATCCGATCATTGCTATGAATATCCATGCTCATGGATAACTCATTGCGATCATTGCTATGAATATGCTTGCTCATATGCTCATTGCCAATCCATAATACACTTACATTTTGCTATGAATATGCTCATTGCTATGAATATGCTCATTGCTATGTCACATTGCTATGAATATGTTTGCCAATATATAACTCATTGCCTTGTCCAATCATTGGTATATAATACACTTGCTCATTGCTATGAATATGCTTGCTCATGGATATGCTCATTGCTATGTCCAACCATTGATAGACACTTGCACATTGCGATGGTTATGCTTGCTCACTGCTATGAATATGCTCTGTCATCGTTATGAATATGCTTGATCATAGCTACGAATATACTTGATCATTGCTACAAATATACTTGATCATTGCTATGAATATGCTTGCTCGCTCATTGCTATGCTTGCACATTGCTGCTTAATCATTGCTATGAATATGCTTGATCATTGCTACGAATATGCTTATCATTGCTATGAATATGCTTGCACAGTGCTATGAATATGTTTGCACATTGCTATGAATATGCTTGCACGTTACTATGAATATGCTTATCATTGCTACGAATATGCTTGCTCATTGCTATGAATATGCTTTCTCATTGCTGTGGTCCACATGCTGCATGCAGCTGGTTGTTGCATACATACCCACAGAAGCAGCTTCCTGGCTCTCCTTCAGCTTCTCCAGTTTTCCAAAGTCAACAGAGAGGAACTGGGAGAGAAGATCAATGACAGCGTTCTGTAGTTGTGAGTTCAGCATCTCCTGGCAGGAGTGTAGCTGCAGCATGTACACACACATGGAGATGATGAGAGTGGTGGCAGTCATGACAACAGAGCCATGCAGACAACCACTCCACACACTATACTACTACACACTATACTACTACTTCTACTACTTCTACTATTGCTTATTACTACTACTACTACTACCAGGGCTTCATTTGGGGGAATACCCCTTGCTAGAATCTTGCCCCCCCCCCCCTCCCCCCCGAAACTCTCCAATGACCATGTACATACACATAAGTTAATGAAACAAACACATGTCAAGGTCAACTTAGACAGCTACTCTTCCTCCCTTTCTGTTCCATATATCTGATCTCTACGCTTGTTTCAAGATCACTCACTGTCTGTCACTGTTTCCGGACCCTCAATGGCAATTTTCATGAGGTGTGAAAGGCTGGAGTCTCTTAAGCTGCTTCATAGTCGAGTTTTTATTAATTCCATCTGAAAGAAGCGTCTCTTTACGGAGGCAAGTAGCAACAGGTGTGGACGGTCTGGAGAGAGCAAGTGTGCTCAAGTTTGGAAACATGGTTTTTTCCCTGGTTGACACTTCAAATCATCTTCAGGCTGCTCAGCCATGGAACTGATGAAGAGTTTTCCACTCCGTACTAATGTCAGGGGTTATCGTTACTTCTTTTACTGGTTCTTCACCCTGTAATGTCTCTGCAGATCTCTCTGTGCCATGGCGTGCACGAGGGAGTGTGCTAAGCGACTCTTCTCCATAGGAGGACAGATCGTTCGAGTCCACACTTGGCAGCACGTCCAAAGGCACTCAAGTGCTGACAAAACGGCTCGAAATGTTATCTTTCAGAAGACGAAAGCTTTTTCCTCTTTTTCCTGGAACGACTAGATGTCTGCCTGAGTAAAGTTGCTCCTGCCAGGTTCTCGCTTTCATCCAAAAGCTCTAGTACCCAATTAGCTTCTAGTACAACTGCATCATCCAACATGTGAAGGGTTTCATCGACAAGACTGGATATTTTGTCAGAAAATGCCAAGTATCACGCAGCAAGAGAAAAACAGAGTTTTATTGAAGGAATGATGGACAAGCCCAAATGCTGTCAGGAGTATTTTACTGAGTCTAGCTTCTTGTGTGTGTGTGTAGTCAAGCAAGAACATTGCTGCAATTGTTATCTGCTTACTGAGAGCTTTGCTAAGTCCCAATGCTTCTGGCTCATGTGTACTATCATGGGTCTTATCTAGAGCAGAAGCAATTTCAGAATACCTTACTTTTACTGTCTTTACTCACTTCTCATGTGCCAACCAGCGAGTATCAGAAGACTTGGTAATCTTCAATTCTGGCATATCAAGTATATGGTGGATTTCTTTAAGGGATTCTGTTCTCTTTGGGGAGCAATGGAAAAATTTCCACAGAGCCACGGGTGTTGTATAAACATGCTTATTCCTACTGCAACAAGTGGCAGTACACGAACAGGCATGAGGTGCAAGGGTCTTCATGTGGGGCTGAACTCCATAGCCCTAGCCCTAGCCCTAGCCCTAGATTTCTTCCCTGCAAATGTAAAGAAAATGTACTGGCTCTGTCAAATCCCATCCCCACAATTCTGCTTGCTTGAAGATTTTTATGTTTCGAGAGCAGAATAAGTACTCAGTGCATCAGCTTCCTGCAAGTGGGTGATCTCCAGGTAATGCTCCTCTGGAACACTGTCTTCTTCCATGCTCTCTTCTGATACTAAAAACGGTTGTATGGCTACAACCATACTCAAGGTACAGGCAGTCCAAGTTGGGGGCCTCAAAACCTGCATGTCCAAGTTTTCTGCACTTCTAACTCCTCATTGGAAAGTGCAAGAAAGTTGAAATTAGCACCAGTGGCTACTCCTCTAAGCAAGAAGTGTTAACATTAGGCACTAAAATGTATGTACTGGTCATTGCACTTGGTCAAGTGTGCGGGTGGAAAATTAATTTCCCACCAGGTTAGAAGTGGTCACGATGAATTTTAGAAACTTGTGGTTCCGACTTCAGAGCTCCATATATTCGTCACACTTTACTCTATGAACTTGATATATAGCTCAATACTTACTTTACCTGCAGCAGTGAAAGGGTTAATACTCAACTTTTGCTCCCCCCCCCCCCCACTATTTTTCTAAATGAAGACCTGACAACTACTACTGCTACTACTACTACTACTATAATAATACTACATCTGTCCTACTACCTACTAATACTGTACTAACTCTTAAGTATTAGTCAAAGCTATCTTGTCAGTCCTGAAGGTGACGTGCAAGATGCCGCAGGCTCTGTGCAGCTCAGCCAAGGGGTGGGGCTTGAGCGGCCACAGGTGTGCACACAATGGGAGTGCTCTTTGACGACATTGAAACAGAAGCAGCCATGCTCGTGGATGCCTCCAATGCACACACTGAACAGACAGGTTACTTTGCATAATGTCCAGCACATCTGTCCACCATTGTTCTCATCAACACCTACAGAGAACCATCCAAGCTCTTCATGGATGGCAGTGTACTACTCTCCGGGGAGGGTACCACACAAGGAGACCCCCTGGCCACGCCTATGTACGCCAGAGTCACAATCCCTCTTATCAAGAAACTCCATGCAAAGGTCCATCAGACATGGGTATGCTGACGATCCAGCTGGCGCAGGGAAGCTAGTGGACCTCCGGTAAGTGGAAGGATGAGATCAGCCGCATGGGGCAGGTCATGGGTATTTTACCAACACCGCCAAGACCTGGCTCCTCACAGGAGGAGCCTATGAAGCTGCAAAGGAGGCATTTTGTGGGACGGATGTGAAGATCACGAAGGAGGGAAGACCACACCTTGACGCTGCCTTAGGCTCCATAGAGTTCAAGCGGAAATTCCTGAAAGACCGAGTAGAGGGATGGTGTGAGGAGACAGACTCGCTACGAGCAGCATTTGCAGCCTGCACCCACGGGTTCACCAGCAAATGGTCTTTTCTGTCGAGGGCACATGTAGTTCCAGACAGAGGAAAACATCTACAACCACTTGAGAATGTAATTCGCTTGAAGCTACTTCTGATCTTGACAGGTCGCCCACCACTCAACGACCTTGACCGCCAGCTGATGGCTCTACCAGCAAGGTTTTGGCATATTCAATCCAGCTGAGCATTCCACACTGGGGCTTGAGGCTTCACTCAAAGTGACATAACCTCTGATTGAAGTGATCCTGCAAGAGAAGGGATGATTACTTTATAGCCAGCCAGATCTCTGCAAAAGCAGAAGTTGCCTCTGCTAGGAGAACAACTTCAAAGATGCTGAAGCCAATCTGAGAGACTGTCTCCCAGGCTCACTAAGGAGAGCTTTGGAACTGGCACAGGAGAAGGGCTCGTCCAGCTGGCTAACAGTCTTATCCATAGAGGAGGATGGGTTCTTCCTGCTCAAAGGTGCATTCCTGGAAGCCATCGCAGTGAGGTATGGCTGGACTCCCTCTCACTCACTACCAAGCTGTGCATGTAGCTCAAGGGAGCATGCGATGTCTTGTTCCAAAGGTGGCTTCCCGTCGATAAGTCACAACGAGATCTGTGACCTCAGAGACGACCTGCTTGCGGAACTCCATTCAAATGCCTGCATGGAGCCAGAGCTACAGCCACTGCCAGGGGGAACACTGAGTTATAACACTGCCAACACAGAGGACCAAGCATGCCTAGACATCGCGGCTAAGTGTGTGGAGTGACCGCTTTGAGAGAACAGTTGTGGTCGTATAAGTGTATAACCACATGCTCCACCCACAGCAACACCCCCTCACCCACATGCTCCACCCACAGCAACACCCCCTCACCCACATGCTCCACCCACAGCAACACCCCACACCCACATGCTCCACCCACAGCAACACCCCCTCACCCACATGCTCCACCCACAGCAACACCCCACACCCACATGCTCCACCCACAGCAACACCCCCACGCTCCACCCATATTAACACACACACCCCCACACCCACACACCCAAACCCACAGCAACACCCCCACACCCATATGCTCCACCCACAGCAACACCCCCACACCCACATGCTCCACCCACAGCAACACCCCCACACCTACATGCTCCACCCACAGCAACACCCCCACATCCACATGCTCCACCCACAGCAACACCCCCACACCCACATGCTCCACCCACAGCAACACCCCCACACCCACATGCTCCACCCACAGCAACACCCCCACACCCACATGCTCCACCCACAGCAACACCCCCACACCCACATGCTCCACCCACACCCACATGCTCCACCCACAGCAACACCCCCACACCCACATGCTCCACCCACAGCAACAACCCCACACCCACATGCTCCACCCACAGCAACACCCCCTCTAGTCTTGTTACAGGAGGCATGAGAAAATGAAGAAGAGAGCGTGTAAGGGTACGGGAAGTTGAACACACCTCATTCACTCCATCGTCCTCTCAGCAACGGGTGGGGATAGTCAATGAGGCAACTCACATTCACAAGAGAATGGCATCCCACCTAGCTACGAAGTGGGGTCAGCATTGCAGCTCCACAATGTCCTGGCTCTGCTGCCAGATAACATTCTCCATGCCAAGATCGGCCATTATCAATGCCTTCAAGGTGCAGTTCCAGTGCCAAACATGCCCAGAGATTTATCCCCCCAATAGACCATGTGACCTCGGACTCACTAATACCTAATACCCCTAGATTATTCATTAGCTGGCAATGTTATTTTCTTCCCATGCAATACACAATACATTCAAAATCTGCACTCTCATGTTCTGCTTTGTTTAAAAATAATAATAAAATAAAATAATTTTTTTTTTAAATACTAATACTCGACTAACTATACTACTATTAGTATTACTACTACTGTACTACTATTAGTATTACTACTACTATACTACTACATGTATTAGTATTACTACTACTATACTACTATTAGTATTACTACTACTACATGTATACTACTATTACTAAGTACCGATTATATGTATAGTAACTACAACTACATTACATGTATTAACAACAACAGAAACAAGTAAATCATCAAAAGCAAACAATAACAACAACAACAATGGAGGGAGGAACAACAGAAGGGAGAGAAGGAATTCTTCAACTTTACCTCACTAAGATATTGACTTAGACGCGCGAAAGTCTGGGGCATCAGCTTATCCGGATCACCTATGGCCTGAAGGCATGCATGCGAGGAAGAATGGGAGGGGAGGGGGAGGGGTGTGTGGGGGGTGAGAGGAAGGATGAGGGGAGAGAGGTTGAGTGGGAGAAAGAAGTGAATACAAATGTCATAACTAATAGCTGGCAAGAAGAGAGAGAGGAAGAGAAAGGAAGAGAGAGAGGAAGGGAGAGGGGGGAAGGAAGATGAGAGAAAGGGAGAGAGGGGAAGGGAGGGAGAGAAAGGGGGAGAGAAAGGGAGAGAGAAAGGGAGAGAGAAAGGGAGAGAGAAAGGGAGAGAGAAAGGAAGAGAGAGGAAGGGAGAGAGGGGAAGGGAGAGAGAGGAAGGGAGAGAGGGGAAGGGAGAGAGAGGAAGGGAGATGAGAGAAAGGGAGAGAGGAAGGGAGAGAGAGAAAGGAAGAGAGAGGAAGGGAGATGAGAGAAAGGGAGAGAGGAAGGGAGAGAGAAAGGAAGAGAGAGGAAGGAAGAGAGAGGAAGGGAGAGAGGGGAAGGGAGAGAGAGGAAGGGAGATGAGAGAAAGGGAGAGAGGAAGGGAGAGAGAAAGGAAGAGAGAGGAAGGGAGAGAGGGGAAGGGAGAGAGGGGAAGGGAGAGAGAGGAAGGGAGATGAGAGAAAGGGAGAGAGGAAGGGAGAGAGGGGAAGGGAGAGAGAGGAAGGGAGAGAGAGGAAGGGAGAGAGAGGAAGGGAGAGAGCGGAGAGAGAGAAAGGGAGAGAGAGAGGAAGGGAGAGAGAGGAAGGGAGAGAGAGGAAGGGAGAGAGAGGAAGGGAGATGAGAGAAAGGAAGAGAGGAAGGAAGAGAGAGGAAGGGAGAGAGAGGAAGAGAGAGGAAGGGAGAGAGGGGAAGGGAGAGAGAGGAAGGGAGAGAGAGGAAGGGAGAGAGCGGAGAGAGAGAAAGGGAGAGAGAGAGGAAGGGAGAGAGAGGAAGGGAGAGAGAGGAAGGGAGAGAGAGGAAGGGAGAGAGAGAGGAAGGGAGAGAGAGGAAGGGAGAGAGAGGAAGGGAGAGAGAGGAAGGGAGAGAGAGGAAGGGAGAGAGCGGAGAGAGAGAAAGGGAGAGAGAGAGGAAGGGAGAGAGAGGAAGGGAGAGAGAGGAAGGGAGAGAGAGGAAGGGAGAGAGAGAGGAAGGGAGAGAGAGGAAGGGAGAGAGAGGAAGGGAGAGAGAGGAAGGGAGAGAGAGGAAGGGAGAGATAGAAAGGGAGAGAGAGGAAGGGAGAGAGAGAAAGGGAGAGATAGAAAGGGAGAGAGAGGAAGGGAGAGAGAGGAAGGGAGAGAGAGGAAGGGAGAGAGAGGAAGGGAGAGAGAGGAAAGGAGAGAGAGAAAGGGAGAGATAGAAAGGGAGAGAGAGGAAGGGGGAGAGAGGAAGGGAGATGAGAGAAAGGGAGAGGGAAAGACGAGGTTAAAAAACAACAGGACACGTGTTGGAGTTGAAAGGAGGAGAGAGATCAGACCTGCTGTGCCACACACTCACCTCTCCTTGGTAGGAAGACAGAAGCTTAGACAATGCCTCAGAACTTTCACATGCTTTTTTCTAAATGCAACGAGAGGAAAAAAATCGGTAATTGACAGTATTACATGGGATCTGGCAGAAGTAAATCGCATAACTCTGAATGGTAAGGATCTCCACACTAATAAACTAGCAGGAGTTTATCAAGTACTAGCTGCTCCCTAATCACAGGCATGTGTGTGTGTGTGTGTGTGTAGTTGCAGCATGTTACTTCTGCTGCGGAGGATGCATTCTAGTGACAAGATTTACACCACAAGGAGGATTGATAAAAAACCTGTTTCTAATTGGTAAGTTTCTAGACCAGGTTGTCGTTGAGCATGGACAGGGCAAGTACGACGTATTCATGAGGGAACAGCTTCTGTCCCAGCCCACCATAAGGCAGCAAATTTAAGATGATTTTCATTAAGAACATATCGAGAACAAGAGCCTACAGTCTATTCAAATGTCCTTCCAGTTTGCGAGAAATCCTGAGCACAACAGCAACTGTCTTCCTGAAAAGTGCCTGCTTCATCTTCTCCGGCATTTAAGATGCTTGTCTGGTACGGCATGGGAGCCCAGACAAGCTCTTCAACTAGGAAGTGCATTCTGCCCCTCAATGACTCTCACATAATTATGGGGAAACAAAAGACGGACTATGTCTGCTGGAAGAGCTTGCTTCCTCACACGCAGTGTTGATATGTCAGCTGCAGAGATAACCACCTTGATGGTGTAGCTGACATCCCCCCCCCCCCCAATACCATTTCCCCCCATAAATGCTCTCTATGAACTTGATATATAGCTCAAAAGATAGCTCTCTCTGTGTGCTCTCTTTTGACAATAAAAACTGTTGCATAGCTACAGCTAGAGTCCCTGTATATATAAGAGTAGTGCCATGACCTTTGACCGGAAGTAATACGGCAGCCATTTTGGACCCAAAATAGAGCCAGCTGTAATAGACTTCAAATAGCGTGAATGCCGTCCTGTAGTGCAGTTGGGTGCACTAACCGTGCAGAGAGAGGAGTTAGACTGTTTCGCTTCCCGGCAGATGCTAACAGAAGGAAAATTTGGGAACAAAAAGTCAGCTGTGTTGGTTGGATCCCGACTCAGCAGAGTAGACTGTGCGAGGTATGTTTAATACAGCTTTATAATTATATAGCTAGCTAATTATTAACTTAACAACAATTTGGATTAACAACAATTTGGAGGCAGTAAATGGCAGCTTGATCAGATATATACACTTGAAAACAGAAGTGAATATCATTGAGGGACATTACTGGGGGTGGTAGCTAAATGTGTTGAGTTTGAGAGCATGGACAAATGAAGTGAAATGAGCAGGGAGAAGTCAGGGGGATTAAAATTGGTGGGATATTTGATGGTGTTTCTATTTTGAGCTAGCTAGAGTTTTTTTCCTTCTTTTTTTTTCAGGAACACTTTGATGAACAACAGTTTGAGAATAAGAGGGCAGATGGGATACGGAAATTGAAATCAACAGCTGTTCCCACCATCTTCATCCATCGCACAGCTGCAAAGCTAAGAAAGCCTCCCATGAAACGGAAGCTGTCCTACACTGAAGATGAAGTCTCTACTGTATTGTCAGACCATGCCGCTTCATCAAGTTCATGCAGTCAAAGTGTGCTTGGTAAGTTATAAATGTTATGTTCCGAATACATTATCTCCTGTCTTATATCTATATGTTCATCTTCATAGATACATGTTGTGGGGAGGAAAGTTCCATGGAAGATCTAGATCAAGTGCATGTTCCAGATTTACAAGGAGGAATCGATAAAATGAAGATGGAACTGCTACAGGCCAAGAAGAAAATAAAACAATTGGAAAAGGCCAAAAGTAGACAAGAAGCAAAGTTCGCTGGACTATTCAGATCAGACCAGCTGGAATGTTTGGATCGAGGTGGCATGAGAGGAATAGAGTGGTCTTCTCCTACAGTGAAGAAGGCGTTACAAAAATTGTTTGTTTGTGGAACGCCAGGTTATAAGTTATTGCTACAAGAAGGATTCCCCCTACCGTCCATCAGAACTCTTCAAAGAAGGATGCAGACAATTCCCTTTCAACCAGTTGTATTGAAACATGTATTTCAATATTTGACTATCAAGATTGAAGGCATGCGAGAAGAGGAAAAGGTGTGTTGTCTGACGCTCGATGAAATGAGCATTACGCAGTGCTTGGAATTCGATGTTGAAAGTGGTAGTCTTATCGGGGAAGTCACACTTCCACATCATGATGGAACTGCTACCCATGCATTGGTTTTTATGCTGGGTGGCATCACCACTAGGTGGAAACAAGCAGTGGCTTATCATATTACTGGAAATTCTACCAACGGAGCTGTCATAAAGGAAATAATATTAGACATTTTGAAGGAGGCACACGGCATAGGTCTTAATGTGAAAGTTGTGATGAGTGATATGGGTGCTTCAAACAGAGCCATGTGGCGAAGTTTTGGTGTCGGATGTGATCGCACAAGATGTATCAACAAGGTTGAACACCCACTAGTGGCAGGAAAATATCTTTATTTCATGGCAGATGTGCCCCATTTGATGAAGAGCATTAAAGCCTCATTTACAAACCATGACACTGTTACTCTCTCTGCTGACACTGTTGAAAAGCACAATCTTGACACACCAATGCTGCGAAAAGACCATTTTATTCAGCTTGTTGAGTTTCAAGAGAATTTACCCTTAAAGCTGGCCCCAAAACCCAAAAATCACAGAAAAGGCATTGAATGCCAAGAATTTTAACAAAATGAAAGTGTCAAACGCCACAAGTGTTATTAGTCATGATGTCAGCTGTGCTCTGAAATATATGGTGGAAGAAGAAGGCAAGAGTCCTGATTTATTGACAACGGCTTGGTTAACAGAGGTTCTAAGCCACTGGTTTGCACTCATGACTAGCAGAAGTCCACTCACTGCTCTGAGTCTAATGAACCCTGTCAAGTTTAGTGAGGCCATAAACTTCCTTCAGGGTGTTGTTGAAATTTTTCGAGGTCTTCGTGTAGGTAAGAGAGGTGAATGGAAACCCATTCAAACAGGTCTTGTCTTGTCTACTATTTCTGTCATTGATATAGCTAAGGAGTTTTTAGTGGACGGATTTGTTTGTTTTCTCACATCTAGACTTGGACAAGATTGTCTGGAAAACCTATTTTCTCTCATCAGAGTCAGAAAGCCAATTCCTTCACCTCTTGAGTTTCGTTATGCCCTCAAACATGTGTCTGTTGCACAACTCTTGACATTACCTTGCTCTGGAAATTACCAGAAAGATGATGGGGAATACCTTGCAGATTTTATTGGACAGCCAGTAAAAATGCCTGCTGAACCGGAAACAGCAGAATGTCCAATCTTTTCAGACTGCACTTCTCCTGATGATCTTTCACAGGCTGAGCGCTGAGCTCAACAGTTTGTACAATGTTGCTGGATATTGTGTAAAAAGTGTACACACATGCGAGAAAACCTGTGAGCTCTGTATAAAGAAGGCACTCAAAGAATCCAGTGATGCCAACCACCCAGCTTCAGCTCTAACTCTGTTGAAGGAATATCAAGTAGGGTGTCTCACCCATGTATCATCTGATGTATTTGATATGTTTATGCAGGTTGAAATGATATTTCGCTCCATGGAGAAGGAATTATTGGTTGTGCATAATGTGAAGAAAATGCTTTTGGAAAAGGCCGAGTTTCAAGTTGCAAACATTCACCTGCCAAATTGCCATAAATTAAAACAAAACTTTTGTCCAAATTTATCAACACCAGGTTACATTTTTACTGCAAAAAGAAGAACATGACACGTATACAAGGAAGCAAGCTCTGGTGTGAGATGAGCAGTAAAAGTATGGCCATGAGAAAACTTGTTGAAAATATGGCTTAACTTGTTTGTGTTTTTCCCCCCTCAATTCTTTAAATCAAATTGCTGTATATATGATGAAAAACCAACTATTATTTATTACACATAATAGTGAAATATAACAAGATCAAATAATGGCCCTAGATCTACAAGGTCCCATGAGAAGTCAAGTCTCAGTGCTTGGCAAGGGCACTAATAAAATGGTGTTAGAGCAGAGCTATCAAATGTCTGTTGTTTGGCCATTCCAGTTGATCCTGAGCATAGAAAATTGCTTGTGAACAAGTTATTGCTAGCTTCCCAGCGTCTAATACAATAATGTAATTTTACTGAGTTGCTGCTTCCATACAGAATGTCACTTCTCTCTCAAAGAAAAACAATGAAACAGAAGTCTAGCACGCACCGTCAATTTTTTGGGTCCAAAATGGCGGCCGCCGCTCAGTTGGCACTACTCTTATATATACAGGGACTCTAGCTACAGCCATACCCAAGGTACAGGCAGTCTAAGGTGGAGAACTTGAAACCTACATGCTGAACTAGCTCCTAATTGGAAAGTGTAAATTAGTGTGGCTTACTCTACTCTATATGTTATTCATTAGGCACAAACGCAAGTACGTGGTGTGTGTTGGTTGGTTGAAAAAAATTAATTTGCCACCCACACGCTAAACCACGAATTCACGTTTTAGCGCCTATGAAAACACTCATTGAGCTTCCTCTAACCACTGGTAGGAGCTAGACCTCAGCATTCAGGTCCCCAACTTTGACTGCCTGTACCTGTACCTGGGATATGGTTGTTTTTAGTACCAAAAGAGAGCACACAGAGGAATCTATCTTTTGAGCAGAATTTAAGGAGCTCCAAAATCATAACCACAGTTTTAACACTTTGTAAAAATATTCCCCCACACCCCAAGTCAATATGCGGCTGTGTCTCAGAGGCAGTGCTAACAGGCCTGCTGCAAAGATAACCCTCCTTGATGTTTGTAGCTGAAGTTAACATGCCACAGGTTGCCATGGATTTCTGATTCCTCCCTCATCTTTAAACCACAACCGCAACAGGCTGTGAGGGCGGCTGTCATCCAGGATGTCTACAGAAATGTGCTGTACCTGAAGAGAAAACAAGACTGACCTGTTTCCATTCCTCACAAACCAGACCACTCTAATGAAACTGAGTGCCAGATTATCAGCACACACCAACCATAATGATGTCCTCTGTAAACAGCCAGAGATGTGGCCAGACTAGCTCCACGCAGCTATTAAAGAGGAGAAATACGTGATTCTTGTTTCAAGGAAGGACACAACCAGGATCCAGTCGATCCTGATATACCAGTAGCTCAGAGCCTTACTATTCCTGAGCTATGGGTGGTCTTTTGCACAGGAAAGAATCTTTGCTATTTTGGTTGTTTATGTGATGTTTCAGGCTCTTCGCCCTGACAGATGCCTTGCCTCGCACATGTAGCGATCCTTTACCAGCTATGACACCGGTGCCTTCATTATGATTATGTGGTGGTGGTGTGTTGGGGGGGCTGGGAGAGAAGAGCTGCTTGACCACCCGCTGGACCATCTGCTTAGAGACACCTGCTTGACCACCCGCTTGACCACCTGCTTGACCACTGGGGCTACCTGGAAGGCAGTCAATGAAATCACACCAGGTGTCTGCACTTTTAACAACAACACTCCTCCACAGATAGCGTTATGAAACAGCTTTGATGTAGTGTTGTATAACTGCACTACCCGGCTAGACTGGGTCAATGAGCAAGGGAAATGTTGTTCGCCCCAAAGGGCAGACGAGTCTATCAAATACCCTACAAAGGCAGAGATCGGCTGCAAAACTTAAAAAGGCAATGTACATCACAATAACCAAAGGCAATGTACATCACAATAACCTTCTCGATAATCAACTTGCAAGACATGCCAGTACATGTGAACACACACCAACTAGCAAGACATGCCAGTACATGTGAACACACACCAACTAGCAAGACATGCCAGTACATGTGAACACACACCAACTAGCAAGACATGCCAGTACATGTGAACGCACACCAACTAGCAAGACATGCCAGTACATGTGAACACACACCAACTAGCAAGACATGCCAGTACATGTGAGCACACACCAACTAGCAAGACATACCAGTACATTGAACACACACCAACTAGCAAGACATGCCAGTACATGTGAACACACACCAACTAGCAAGACATGCCAGTACATGTGAACAGACACCAACTAGCAAGACATGCCAGTACATGTGAGCACACACCAACTAGCAAGACATGCCAGTACATGTTTGAACACACACCAACTAGCAAGACATGCCAGTACATGTGAACAGACACCAACTAGCACGACATGCCAGTACATGTGAGCACACACCAACTAGCAAGACATGCCAATACATGTGAACACACACCAACTAGCAAGACATGCCAGTACATGTGAGCACACACCAACTAGCAAGACATGCCAGTACATGTTAACACACACCAACTAGCAAGACATGCCAGTACATGTGAGCACACACCAACTAGCAAGACATGCCAGTACATGTTAACACACACCAACTAGCAAGACATGCCAGTACATGTGAGCACACACCAACTAGCAAGACATGCCAGTACATGTTTGAACACACACCAACTAGCAAGACATGCCAGTACATGTGAACACACCAACTAGCAAGACATGCCAGTACATGTGAGCACACACCAACTAGCAAGACATGCCAGTACTTGTGAACACACACCAACTAGCAAGACATGCCAGTACTTGTGAGCACACACCAACTAGCAAGACATGCCAGTACATGTGAACACACAACAACTAGCAAGACATGCCAGTACATGTGAACACACACCAACTAGCAAGACATGCCAGTACATGTGAGCACACACCAACTAGCAAGACATGCCAGTACTTGTGAACACACACCAACTAGCAAGACATGCCAGTACTTGTGAGCACACACCAACTAGCAAGACATGCCAGTACATGTGAACACACAACAACTAGCAAGACATGCCAGTACATGTGAACAGACACCAACTAGCAAGACATGCCAGTACATGTGAACACACCAACTAGCAAGACATGCCAATACATGTGAACACACACCAACTAGCAAGACATGCCAGTACATGTAAACACACCAACTAGCAAGACATGCCAGTACATGTGAACACACACCAACTAGCAAGAAATGCCAGTACATGTGAACAGACACCAACTAGCAAGACATGCCAGTACATGTGAACACACACCAACTAGCAAGACATGCCAGTACATGTGAACACACACCAACTAGCAAGACATGCCAGTACATGTGAGCACACACCAACTAGCAAGACATGCCAGTACATGTGAACACACACCAACTAGCAAGACATGCCAGTACATGTGAGCACACACCAACTAGCAAGACATGCCAGTACATGTGAACACACACCAACTAGCAAGACATGCCAGTACATGTGAGCACACACCAACTAGCAAGACATGCCAGTACATGTGAACACACACCAACTAGCAAGACATGCCAGTACATGTGAGCACACACCAACTAGCAAGACATGCCAGTACATGTGAACACACACCAACTAGCAAGACATGCCAGTACATGTGAACACACACCAACTAGCAAGACATGCCAGTACATGTGAGCACACACCAACTAGCAAGACATGCCAGTACTTGTGAGCACACACCAACTAGCAAGACATGCCAGTACATGTGAACACACAACAACTAGCAAGACATGCCAGTACATGTGAACACACACCAACTAGCAAGACATGCCAGTACATGTGAACACACACCAACTAGCAAGACATGCCAGTACATGTGAACACACCAACTAGCAAGACATGCCAGTACATGTGAGCACACACCAACTAGCAAGACATGCCAGTACATGTGAACACACACCAACTAGCAAGACATGCCAGTACATGTGAGCACACACCAACTAGCAAGACATGCCAGTACTTGTGAGCACACACCAACTAGCAAGACATGCCAGTACTTGTGAGCACACACCAACTAGCAAGACATGCCAGTACATGTGAACACACACCAAATAGCAAGACATGCCAGTACATGTCAACACACACCAACTAGCAAGACATGCCAGTACATGTGAACACCAACTAGCAAGACATGCCAGTACATGTGAGCACACACCAACTAGCAAGACATGCCAGTACATGTCAACACACACCAACTAGCAAGACATGCCAGTACATGTGAGCACACACCAACTAGCAAGACATGCCAGTACATGTGAACACACACCAGCTAGCAAGACATGCCAGTACATGTGAACACACCAACTAGCAAGACATGCCAGTACATGTGAACACACACCAACTAGCAAGACATGCCAGTACATGTGAACACGCACCAACTAGCAAGACATGCCAGTACATGTGAGCACACACCAACTAGCAAGACATGCCAGTACATGTGAGCACACACCAACTAGCACGACATGCCAGTACATGTGAACACACACCAACTAGCAAGACATGCCAGTACATGTGAACACACACCAACTAGCAAGACATGCCAGTACATGTGAGCACACACCAACTAGCAAGACATGCCAGTACATGTGAGCACACACCAACTAGCAAGACATGCCAGTACATGTGAACACACACCAACTAGCAAGACATGCCAGTACATGTGAGCAGACACCAACTAGCACGACATGCCAGTACATGTGAGCACACACCAACTAGCAAGACATGCCAGTACATGTGAGCACACACCAACTAGCAAGACATGCCAGTACATGTTAACACACACCAACTAGCAAGACATGCCAGTACATGTGAGCACACACCAACTAGCAAGACATGCCAGTACATGTTAACACACACCAACTAGCAAGACATGCCAGTACATGTGAACAGACACCAACTAGCAAGACATGCCAGTACATGTGAACACACACCAGCTAGCAAGACATGCCAGTACATGTGAGCACACACCAACTAGCAAGACATGCCAGTACATGTGAACACACACCAACTAGCAAGACATGCCAGTACATGTGAACACACACCAACTAGCAAGACATGCCAGTACATGTGAACACACACCAACTAGCAAGACATGCCAGTACATGTGAACACACACCAACTAGCAAGACATGCCAGTACATGTGAACACACCAACTAGCAAGACATGCCAGTACATGTGAACACACAACAACTAGCAAGACATGCCAGTACATGTGAACACACACCAACTAGCAAGACATGCCAGTACATGTGAACACACACCAACTAGCAAGACATGCCAGTACATGTGAACACACCAACTAGCAAGACATGCCAGTACATGTGAACACACACCAACTACAAGACATGCCAGTACATGTGAACACACACCAACTAGCAAGACATGCCAGTACATGTGAACACACACCAACTAGCAAGACATGCCAGTACATGTGAGCACACACCAACTAGCAAGACATGCCAGTACATGTGAGCACACACCAACTAGCAAGACATGCCAGTACATGTGAACACACACCAACTACAAGACATGCCAGTACATGTGAACACACACCAACTAGCAAGACATGCCAGTACATGTGAACACACACCAACTACAAGACATGCCAGTACATGTGAGCACACACCAACTAGCAAGACATGCCAGTACATGTGAGCACACACCAACTAGCAAGACATGCCAGTACATGTGAACACACACCAACTAGCAAGACATGCCAGTACATGTGAACACACACCAACTAGCAAGACATGCCAGTACATGTAAACACACACCAACTAGCAAGACATGCCAGTACATGTGAACACACCAACTACAAGACATGCCAGTACATGTGAGCACACACCAACTAGCAAGACATGCCAGTACATGTGAGCACACACCAACTAGCAAGACATGCCAGTACATGTGAACACACACCAACTAGCAAGACATGCCAGTACATGTGAGCACACACCAACTAGCAAGACATGCCAGTACATGTGAACACACACCAACTAGCAAGACATGCCAGTACATGTGAACACACACCAACTAGCAAGACATGCCAGTACATGTGAGCACACACCAACTAGCAAGACATGCCAGTACATGTGACCACACACCAACTAGCAAGACATGCCAGTACATGTGAACACACACCAGCTAGCAAGACATGCCAGTACATGTGAGCACACACCAACTAGCAAGACATGCCAGTACATGTGAGCACACACCAACTAGCAAGACATGCCAGTACATGTGAACACACACCAACTAGCAAGACATGCCAGTACATGTGAACACACACCAACTAGCAAGACATGCCAGTACATGTGAACACACCAACTACAAGACATGCCAGTACATGTGAACACACACCAACTAGCAAGACATGCCAGTACATGTGAGCACACACCAACTAGCAAGACATGCCAGTACTTGTGAGCACACACCAACTAGCAAGACATGCCAGTACATGTGAGCACACACCAACTAGCACGACATGCCAGTACATGTGAGCACACACCAACTAGCAAGACATGCCAGTACTTGTGAGCACACACCAACTAGCAAGACATGCCAGTACATGTGAACACACCAACTAGCAAGACATGCCAGTACATGTGAGCACACACCAACTAGCAAGACATGCCAGTACATGTGAGCACACACCAACTAGCAAGACATGCCAGTACATGTGAACACACCAACTAGCAAGACATGCCAGTACATGTGAGCACACACCAACTAGCAAGACATGCCAGTACATGTAAACACACCAACTAGCAAGACATGCCAGTACATGTGAACACACACCAACTAGCAAGACATGCTGTACATGTGAGCACACACCAACTAGCAAGACATGCCAGTACATGTGAACACACCAACTAGCAAGACATGCCAGTACATGTGAACACACACCAACTAGCAAGACATGCCAGTACATGTGAGCAGACACCAACTAGCAAGACATGCCAGTACATGTGAACACACACCAACTACAAGACATGCCAGTACATGTGAACACACACCAACTAGCAAGACATGCCATTACATGGGAACACACCAACTACAAGACATGCCAGTACATGTGAACACACACCAACTAGCAAGACATGCCAGTACATGTGAACACACACCAACTAGCAAGACATGCCATTACATGGGAACACACCAACTACAAGACATGCCAGTACATGTGAACACACACCAACTAGCAAGACATGCCAGTACATGTGAACACACACCAACTAGCAAGACATGCCAGTACATGTGATCACACACCAACTAGCAAGACATGCCAGTACATGTGAACACACACCAACTAGCAAGACATGCCAGTACATGTGAACACACACCAACTAGCAAGACATGCCATTACATGGGAACACACCAACTACAAGACATGCCAGTACATGTGAACACACACCAACTAGCAAGACATGCCAGTACATGTGAGCACCAACTAGCAAGACATGCCAGTACATGTGAACACACACCAACTAGCAAGACATGCCAGTACATGTGAACACACACCAACTAGCAAGACATGCCAGTACATGTGAACACACACCAACTAGCAAGACATGCCAGTACATGTGAACACACACCAACTAACAAGACATGCCAGTACATGTGAACACACACCAACTAGCAAGACATGCCAGTACATGTGAGCACACACCAACTAGCAAGACATGCCAGTACATGTGAACACACACCAACTAGCAAGACATGCCAGTACATGTGAACACACACCAACTAGCAAGACATGCCAGTACATGTGAACACACACCAACTAGCAAGACATGCCAGTACTTGTGAACACACACCAACTAGCAAGACATGCCAGTACATGTGAACACACACCAACTAGCAAGACATGCCAGTACATGTGAACACACACCAACTAGCAAGACATGCCAGTACATGTGAACACACACCAGCTAGCAAGACATGCCAGTACATGTGAACAGACACCAACTAGCACGACATGCCAGTACATGTGAACACACACCAACTAGCAAGACATGCCAGTACATGTGAGCACACACCAACTAGCAAGACATGCCAGTACATGTGAACACACACCAACTAGCAAGACATGCCAGTACATGTGAACACACAACAACTAGCAAGACATGCCAGTACATGTGAACACACACCAACTAGCAAGACATGCCAGTACATGTGAACACACACCAACTAGCAAGACATGCCAGTACATGTGAGCAGACACCAACTAGCACGACATGCCAGTACATGTGAACACACACCAACTAGCAAGACATGCCAGTACATGTGAACAGACACCAACTAGCAAGACATGCCAGTACATGTGAACACACACCAACTAGCAAGACATGCCAGTACATGTGAACACCAACTAGCAAGACATGCCAGTACATGTGAACACACCAACTAGCAAGACATGCCAGTACATGTAAACACACACCAACTAGCAAGACATGCCAGTACATGTGAACACACACCAACTAGCAAGACATGCCAGTACATGTGAACAGACACCAACTAGCAAGACATGCCAGTACATGTGAACAGACACCAACTAGCAAGACATGCCAGTACATGTGAACAGACACCAACTAGCAAGACATGCCAGTACATGTGAACACACACCAACTACAAGACATGCCAGTACATGTGAACACACACCAACTAGCAAGACATGCCAGTACATGTGAACACACACCAACTACAAGACATGCCAGTACATGTGAACACACACCAACTAGCAAGACATGCCAGTACATGTGAACACACCAACTACAAGACATGCCAGTACATGTGATCACACACCAAATAGCAAGACATGCTAGTACATGTGATCACACACCAAATAGCAAGACATGCTAGTACATGTGATCACACACCAACTAGCAAGACATGCCAATACATGTGAGTACACACCAACTAGCAAGACATGCCAGTACATGTGAGCACACACCAACTAGCAAGACATGCCAGTACATGTAAACACACACCAACTAGCAAGACATGCCAGTACATGTGAACACACACCAACTAGCAAGACATGCCAGTACATGTGAGCACACACCAACTAGCAAGACATGCCAGTACATGTGAGCACACACCAACTAGCAAGACATGCCAGTACATGTGAGCACACACCAACTAGCAAGACATGCCAATACATGTGAACACACACCAACTAGCAAGACATGCCAGTACATGTGAACACACACCAACTAGCAAGACATGCCAGTACATGTGAGCACACACCAACTAGCAAGACATGCCAGTACATGTGAACACACACCAACTAGCAAGACATGCCAGTACATGTGAACACGCACCAACTAGCAAGACATGCCAGTACATGTGAGCACACACCAACTAGCAAGACATGCCAGTACATGTGAACACACACCAACTAGCACGACATGCCAGTACATGTGAACACACACCAACTAGCAAGACATGCCAGTACATGTGAACACACACCAACTAGCAAGACATGCCAGTACATGTGAGCACACACCAACTAGCAAGACATGCCAGTACATGTGAACACACACCAACTAGCAAGACATGCCAGTACATGTGAGCACACACCAACTAGCAAGACATGCCAGTACATGTGAACACACCAACTAGCAAGACATGCCAGTACATGTGAACACACACCAACTTGCAAGACATGCCAGTACATGTGAACAGACACCAACTAGCAAGACATGCCAGTACATGTGAACACACACCAACTACAAGACATGCCAGTACATGTGAACACACACCAACTAGCAAGACATGCCAGTACATGTGAACACACACCAACTAGCAAGACATGCCAGTACATGTGAACACACACCAACTAGCAAGACATGCCAGTACATGTGAACACACACCAACTAGCAAGACATGCCAGTACATGTGAACACACACCAACTAGCAAGACATGCTAGTACATGTGAACACACACCAACTAGCAAGACATGCCAGTACATGTGAACAGACACCAACTAGCAAGACATGCCAGTACATGTGAACACACACCAACTAGCAAGACATGCCAGTACATGTGAACACACACCAACTAGCAAGACATGCCAGTACATGTGAGCACACACCAACTAGCAAGACATGCCAGTACATGTGTGAACACACACCAACTAGCAAGACATGCCAGTACATGTGAGCACACACCAACTACAAGACATGCCAGTACATGTGAACACACACCAACTAGCAAGACATGCCAGTACATGTGAACAGACACCAACTAGCAAGACATGCCAGTACATGTGAACACACACCAACTAGCAAGACATGCTGTACATGTGAACACACCAACTAGCAAGACATGCCAGTACATGTGAGCACACACCAACTAGCAAGACATGCCAGTACATGTGAACACACACCAACTACATGTAGCATGCCAATGTAGGGATGCTCCTCCAGAAGGCAGAGGGGAGCATAGATAGCTTCCTTTTAGGGCCTCCGAGATTATTTTGAAGTTATTTTGACTGCTTGAAGTCAAGCCTAGTCCACAACCCAACACAGCATGGCAGTGCCAGCTAGTATGCCAGTGGAATCATGGAGTCTTTTTCCCAAACATCGCATTCTGCCGGAACTCTAGCTAAATTCTCCCCTTCTTCATAATATCACAGATCTAGAACTTACATCAATTTTAAGGACAACTTTTTATCACTTTTGAAAAGGTTTAGCCGGCGTGCTCTCTGCGTTGACACAGAGTAAGCGTAGATAGTGCCCGCTAACATGCCAGCCAAGTACTATAATTATACAGTAGTCAGATTGCTGTTGTGAACCTTTCCTTATCATATTATTATAGGTAGCTGCTTGGAAGGGAGGATCTAGCCCCTCCCCCTCCCATCCCTCTCGTCGGTAATTAAGTGAAAAGATACCATATTTATGTACCCTATAGTTTGGAAATTATTTTTATTGTTAAATTAAGTTTGTGGTAGAGTTCACCGTCCAGTATGTCATTCAAAGAACGAATAGTCACCAATGACTCTGTGAACCATTTAATAACCAATGGTGGCGTCCATGATGCACTGGTGATAACCTCTATCCGATGGTTAACAAGGGGAGAGGTCCACAGAATCATCACTTCTCATGAGTTCGATTGTAGGGACTTAAGGTTACAAACTTAATCCATACAGCAAATTAATGTCTTCCTCCACCCCCTCCCTCCCACCCCCAACCAGGTCTGGGGCTAGCTCGTAATTTTTAGGCATAATGTTGGCGATACTGCTACACATGGCACCTTTGGGAGAGCTTTCATCAGTAATCGGAGAGACAAGTTTAATGGAGTTTCATAAGTAATGGGAAGAGACAAGTGTCAATGGAGTTTCATCAGTAATGGGAAGAGACAAGTGTTAATGGAGTTTCATCAGTAATGGGAGAGACAAGTGTCAATGGAGTTTCATCAGTAATGGGAAAAGACAAGTGTTAATGCAGTTTCATCAGTAATGGGAAGAGACAAGTGTTAATGGAGTTTCATCAGTAATGGAAGAGACAAGTTTTAATGGAGTTTCATCAGTAATGGGAAGAGACAAGTGTTAATGGAGTTTCATCAGTAATGGAAGAGACAAGTTTTAATGGAGTTTCATCAGTAATGGGAAGAGACAAGTGTTAATGAAGTTTCATCAGTAATGGGAGAGACATGTGTTAATGGAGTTTCATCAGTAATGGGAAGAGACAAGTGTTAATGGAGTTTCATCAATAATGGGAGAGACATGTGTTAATGGAGTTTCATCAGTAATGGGAAGAGACAAGTGTTAATGGAGTTTCATCAGTAATGGGAGAGACAAGTGTTAATGGAGTTTACTGTTTGTTATTGACATTTGTAGTAGATCATAATTGGCGGTGTCCATGACAATGAGAAACTGGTATGCGTGTCCCTATAAAGTTATAGTCACGAACTATTTCCCCTGAGCTGTCACTGTTAGTTTATGAACCATTTTGAGCTCACTTCATCTATTGACCACCAGACACAAACTCAAACTCATTCAGAGAATGAAGCGAACCATGCACTCTATAAACACCGGATTCTCACCCGCACATGCCCAGTAGAGTGGGTTTAAGAAGGGAGCAAGGAGTGAACCTAATATATTTATGGCTGGCGATAGAAACTGCCTCCTTTATGCAGTCTCTTCCAGGCCTTTGCTGCTAGTTTCTGGAACAGGGAGGCATTTAGGGGGGACGGGGGGAATTAGCCCACCCTTGCTGATCCTCTGGCTCCCCCCCCCGTTTACAAAATACTACTTTTGCCCCCCCCCCCTTCAACTCAATCCTAAATGTAGCCCTGTGGAAGCTCTTTTAGAAACTTCCTCCTTTGGATGGTCTCTTCCAGGCTTGTTTCTGGAAGCCCTTTTGTGGAGGAGAGCTGCACAGGAATCAATGTAAATGCTTAGCGGAAATCACTCAGAATTCCTATGCTCTCCAGAAAGGAGACTTTCTCGGACGGATGAATCTCTTTGCTGTAATCTTTGTTGTAGACATATAGTGCAAGCATGGCACTGCGAGGCATTTGTTGAACCAGTTCATTGTGTTTGCATTGTTAAATATTTGGAGTGATTACTGCAGGGGAGAGGGGAGAGGGGGGGAGGATAGCTACAAACTTAAAGAAGGGAAGACACTACAGATTAAGTTGAGGGTCAACCACGTTACAGGTGGGAGAATTGTGTTTTTTTTAATGCTAACAAAATCTTGTGGCTACGACTTTGGAGCTCCATAGATTCTGCACACTTCACTGTACGAACTAGATATATAGCTCAAAAGATAGCTCTCTCTGTGCATTCCATTTAGAAATCTAAAAAAAATGTTGCATAGGTATAAGTGTGCCAAGGCTACCTGCAGCCAAAGTCGGGTACCTCAAAATCTTGAAGACATGATTTTGCTGCAGGTGTGGCTGCTGGTTGGAAAGTGCTCAACAGTTGATATTGGTATCTGTGGGAAGAGGAAGCTCAGCTCAAGTGGTCAAGAGTGGGCACTGGAAATAAATTTTCTAGCGCTGGTGTCACAGGGTATATGGGGATATGTTATCCCCGTGCCCAATACCCTAGTGGATTTGGCATCCCCGCACCTCTTGCTGGTATAGTTTCTCGCACCTCCGGCTCAGAGCTTGTGTATACAACACACAGCAGACAAAATGCATGATGGCATCGAACCAGGGGTCATGGAGTTCAGTGGTAACTAGCCCATCGCTAAGCCATGTCTAGGGAGTAGTGGAAGCAAGTGAAGGCCCTAGCCCTAGCCTCAGCCCTAAATCAGAGCTTATGAAGAGCGTGGAAGAGGTACCGCGACAGAGTTTTTAGTTCGATATTGTGCCATCAAAGGATTTCGAAGCAATGCTGAAATACCTAGTTTTGATTCTCTTCCTAGTCCTAGCCTTAGACCGATCCCTTCCAAACCCTAACCCTAGCCCCCTGGAGGGGATGCGTGGCTTGGGAAGCAAAAAAGTGGGGATGCATAATTCCCTGGGACAGCAGGGGGAAAAAACGATTTTCAACTGGCACATTGACCACCTACACATGTATGTACTCACACTTTAGTGCCTAATGAAAACACTCTTCCGGTAGAGCAGAGCTTCCTCTAGCCACAGATATCAATATCAACAGTCTAGCACTTTCCTACCAGGAGCCCCCACTTGCAGCAAATTCAGGTCTTCGAGATTCTGAGGTAACCCACTTTAGCTGTAGATAACTTTGGCACAGTTTATGCAACATTTTTTAGTATCAAAAGAGAGCACACAGAGAGACCTATCCCTGGAGCTATATATCAAGTTCATTCAGTGAAGTGTGGAGCTCCAAGGTAATAACAAGAAGATTTTGTAAAATATGGCATTTGTAAAATATATATATACGGTTTTAAGTTAAAAAAAGGCGAATAAAATGTTATCATACACTACCTCCACTACCTCCTAAAACTAAACCAATTTAGCTTGGAGCATTCCATACATGGGTGGACTAATGAGAGGCCACTTGCCACTCCGGTGGGGCTGCTGACACGAAACTCGGCACATGCGATTAAAAATGGTGCCCACCTTCAACCAGCCACTTATTTTTTTAATTTGTTGATTTAAGGGGGCGCATGCAATAGTACGTAATTGTAGCAGTGTACTGCTATTGACATACTTGGTGGTTGCCACACACTTGTAAGGTGTCGCGAAGAAGAACCGTGAACTCCTTAAAGGGAGCCAAATCCTTCTCCACTTTGTTCACTTGAGCACGGACCTGTACCAAGCAAAACACGGCCATGTTAGCATGCAAGTAGTGGATCTTGCCTTATCCAAGACCCCCCCCCCCCCCCAGACACCCACACACATAAAACACAACCAGGATACCCCCCTTGTCTTCTTGGCAACTTCTTGGATTTCTCATTAGAATTAAAAAGAAAAACAAATTACAACTACACATTCTATTACTAGCGTTGTAAATTTCTAAGCGTTATAACTTTATAAGGCACATGCCTCCTGCATGGTCAGGGTTTCATTTAGGGGGGGGACTGCCCACTTGGAACCTTTTTGCCCCCCCCCCCCCCCTGGAAATTGTATTATTAATTAAAATTCACTAGAAAGTTTGTCACATCTTTAACCATCTCTTAATATCCAGATTCCTCCAGTTGCCCCCCCCCCCCCCCCCCCTGGACATTTTTCTAAATGAAACCCTGATGGTGGTCCAAACACGGCTCTTTAGAGTTCGGCCTACTCCCCTACTCCCCCCCCAACTGAAATAAATTTGTGGGTGCTTTGAACCTCATGGATATTGAGAAGATACATATTTGGGAAAGAAACAAAAACATTATAAGCTGATAAGGAGAAACACTTAAAATACACATCACGACAGAGCACAGAGAGACTGAACATTTGTGGGTTAACGCAGCAGTGTGGGTGTGGCTTCCACTTCATGTACACAACCCACGACCCCTCCCCCCCTCCCCCCACAAATTCATCTGTTAGAGTCACATCAGCAAATACTTAACCACTGGAAAATGTCCTGTATCGGTGGTAGCACCCCATCCACCAGGAGTCCAGGTTTCCATGGCATTCAGAGGCAGAGACATTCACGGGTGCATGCAGTCACAAGCACGTGCAGAAAGGCCACCACTAAAAGCCTCGAAGAGTCACACCACATAACCTAGGAATAGGGTGTCACAGTTTTAAAGCGGCAACAAGCAGGTGTGGAGGGACGATGTTCCGCCAGGTTACTGCCTCAGCAAAGGGATCGTCGAGAAGACCCACTGGGAATATTTCTGTAGCTAAAAGCAGCGGCAGAAACAGTTTGTGATGTAGAGAAGCTGCAATGTGAGTCTTAGCTAAACACTGTATGAAAGTCCCCGTGAGGCACGCCAATTTTAATCTCTCGATTCAACCAAAGATAGTTTACTAAGAGCCAGAGGGAGCACCTTATGGGCCTTGAGGGAGCACCTTATGGGCCTTGAGGGAGCACCTTGTGGGCCTTGAGGGAGCACCTTATGGGCCTTGAGGGAGCACCGTATGGGCCTTGAGGGAGCACCTTATGGGCCTTGAGGGAGTACCTTGTGGGCCTTGAGGGAGCACCTTATGGGCCTTGAGGGAGCACCTTATGGGCCTTGAGGGAGCACCGTATGGGCCTTGAGGGAGCACCTTATGGGCCTTGAGGGAGCACCGTATGGGCCTTGAGGGTTGCACGGCGAGCTTCCAAGCGTAAGTGAAGACCTGCAGTCAATCAGCAAAACTCTGTCTGTCCGTAACTGCAGCTCACTTCTGGAACAAAATAAGCGGGCGATGAGATGCAAAATATGGCATTCACTCTGCTATTGATAGCGCAAAATTTCACAGTTTGTACTGGTGCTCCAAACTTAAACTAATTCCTATAATGGCCTTCCAGGGTTATCATCTTAAATTTGCTCACTTGATGTTTCAGCTACATGCTCTAGCCTTCAATAGCAATAATAATTATTACTGTTGAAGGCTAGAGTGTGTAGCTGAAATGTCGAGTTAGAAAATTTAAGTTGATAACCCTGGAAGGTTGATAACCCTGGAAGTCATTATATTTGTACTGTGTCAACTGAGAGTTCGTTGAAACCCATGGTGAACATCCTAAATAATGCACACTAGTGGGTTTTACTACTGTGCACAACCAACATCCCTTGCCAATCAAAAAATTGTCGGTCCCAGAGTTGAAACAAGTCATCTATTGAGACTTAGTCATGTGGGTGAATGTTGCCATGGTGATACAACATTACACCCAATGGGTGAGACGACTACGAGATCATAACAAATAACAAATAGGCAATTAGGTCACACTTCCTCACAACAAGACTACAAAGTCATGCCATTTTACTGGGTGTCCATTGGCAGTTCCAAAGGTGGTTCCGTGGGTTCCGAGAGTTCCATGGACCTCCTTTCTGATGGTCTACATTGCATATCATCATAACCTTTACCTCGGAATCTAATTAAAAATGGTTCTACTAGGGAAAGGAGTCTAATTAAAATGAAATGAGAAAGTTAAACCACAAATAATCCAAGTAGACCATCAGAAAGTGGGGTTCCGTGGAACTCTCGGAACCCCCTTTAGGACCACCAATGGACGTCCTGCAAAATGGCACAACTTTGTGGTCTTGTGCATCAAGATCCCCAACCCACAACTTCAGGCCTTGCTTTCATGCCCTGTAAAGGCTCCTCTGACTTACACTTCGTCATTTGGAACACTTTTAGTTTTAGCTTTAGCGTTAGCCCTAGTGTCCCTTTACAAAATCCTCTGTGCCCCACTGACATCCGTCAACAAAACACTTCATTGGAGTACATACTCCTTCTCTGCATGTGCAAACTGGTGGGGAAAGCTGTGAACAGAACTCCATTACTTGGCCTAAAACCTCATTGCATTGCACCCATGCCTTATATGGGTAAGGTGTGGTCAGAGGAAAGATAAACGGAACTCAAGCTCTAGAAGAAGAGTTGCTCAAGCAGAGGTGAACATCTGTCAATTTTTGTTAGTTTAATTTTTTTATATAGTCACCTTCTCACGACGTTTTGAAACGTCGAGTGAATACAATTTGAAGTTGATTATTGAGAAGGTGACTATAATGTTTATGTCAATTGAGAGTTCATTGAAATTATTATTATTATTATTATTATTATTTTTAGTACCATTAGTACCATGCTTATAAAGTGGTTGACTTGGCCACACATGAACTGGTCAAGTTACAGGACTCACACAACCTATGTATGGGCATACTGCTTGTGCACACTGATAAAACTGCTCCTCGGAGGCAACGAGTCCATCACAACTGTTGCTTAGCAGGCGTTAATTCTTGACATTAGCCAAAATAGTCAACAACAACACACTCGGCTAGTTGGATTACACAGTCGCTGATAGATATTGAGAGGAGTGACATTCTTGCCTGTTCAGTGTGCTAAGTGCTCTGTGCACAAGGCAGTATGCCCCTATACATACATATGTAAGTCCTGTACCTTGACCAGTTGTGTGTGGCTAAGTCAGCCACTTTATAAGCATGGCACTTAAAAATAATTAAAATAATAATAATAATAATAATAATAGTGTTTGTAGAACAGAAGCCCCTGGGGTGTGCGAGATTTCCTGAGCTGCATCTAGGTGACCTTGGCAATGTGGCAGGACATTGGCATACCTCCCACAAAGGTAGACTAAATACCAACATGGAGATAGATAGATTAGATAGATTAGATAGATAGATAGATTAGATAGATAGATTAGATAGATAGATTAGATAGATAGATTAGATAGATATGTAGATAGATAGATAGGTATATAATTGGTAGATACAGTAGATAGATTCGTAGATAGATAGATAGATAATAGAGATAGATAGATAGATAGTAGATATATAGATATGTGATAGATGATAGAGAATCGATAGGTAGGTAGGTAGATAGATAGATGATAGAGAGATACATAGATAGATAGATGATAAAGATAGAATAGATAACATAGACAAGACACATTTACACGGACTCCTTTACCTAACCACTCCTCTTTGCCCTCCCCCTTTTGGGAGTCTGGCGACCCACGCACACTAGATCTGTTCAGCAGCTATGAAATGAAATAAAAACTAGCTAGTCATAGACTGCTGGGCTATGTAGTTCCTCTGCCACAGTATAACTTAATTTAAACATGGTTAAAGCTATATATATAGTACTTCTGGCCTTGATTTATCTTTCTCTCCAAAATATAGAACCCTTGGTTCCGATTGCAGAGGAAGAAGTGATGCCGGTCAAAGATCAGAGGCCAACAAACATAAGCTTTATCCTGCAGACTGTGGGATACTTATAACATAGCAACCACACCAGAGACATTTGCTTGATCACACATACACACAAGCCAGGGTTTTATTTAGAAAATTGTCCAAGGGGGGGACAAATGAAGGAATCTGGATTCGGATTCTAGGGAGGAGGGGAGATGTGACATAATACGATTTCCAAGAGGGGAGGGTAAAAAAGCTCCAACCCCCAAATGAAATCCTGCAAGTTCTCTCACTGCATTTTCAGCCACTGGTGCTGATTATTAGTGCTAAGTTTCTGTGGTTAGTGTGTTAACTGTTACTATATACACAAGGTTTAAAGCTTGCTGTCTCCCAGACCCTCTTCTTCTAGGAAGATGGAAAGGGTCACCTACATGAGACTAGACTTGACCATACTTCAGTGCAACACATGGCTAGGTAAATGAAGACTTACAGATGCTGGGCACACACATCAGAGAGGGTAAGAAAAGTATAAGCTTGATCTAGCGTAACTTAAGATTTTTTATTTTTAATGAATAGCATTATCAATATACAAAAAAAATCACCCGTAACTTGATCTAGACTTTATGACAAGAGTGAAATCTTACCGGAGGCGAGTCTGTCAGCCCCTCCTCCAAGTCCACCCTCTCTTCCGGCATCTCTTCCCTTGAGAATCCTTTCTACTAACAACGGATGGCCTGCTTTGAAACAAAAGTCGAATGCTTGTCAGAGACCCAAATTTGCCTGCACTTTTTCCCTTAGTGAATAACCACGCCCTATTTTAGACATTGACTTTGACGACCACCCACTCCCTAGCTTCCTCCGTCTTTAAATGCCAAGCACAGAAATGGGTCTAGGGCTCTAGACAAGTTTTTGTGAGGATCAACAGGAATGCTGGTGCAGTTTCAGTTAAGAAAAGTCACGCGAATCTGCGTTGGTCCCGCACTACACAAAACGCTACCCTTAAGGGGGTAGTTCACCCAAAACTGGGAAAAAACGTCTGTTGACTTTGAATGCCCATAACTTTTTTTAATAATTGGTTTGTGTAGATAATGTTATGCTCAAATTGTTGCTTGTTCTATGTGCTTTCCAATGATATATAAAATATCTCTAGAGGCATGTTTTGTCAGAAGATGCATGCAGAAATGCATGCATCTTCAGAAACAGGGACCCTCCTTCTCTTGGCAGACCCCCACTACTCATTTTTAAAAATCAAAAGCTGTAAATTGGTTTGTGGCTTGTCAAAGCTAACAGCTGTGATATGGATGATTTTACATTGCAATAACTAAAGTGGTTGTTGAATGGCAACGTGCCGTATTTGATTACGCGCTAAAATTGTATTTTTTGCGCGTAATCAAATACGGCACGTTGCCATTCAACAACCACTTTAGTTATTGCAATGTAAAATCATCCATATCACAGCTGTTAGCTTTGACAAGCCACAAACCAATTTACAGCTTTTGATTTTTAAAAATGAGTAGTGGGGGTCTGCCAAGAGAAGGAGGGTCCCTGTTTCTGAAGATGCATGCATTTCTGCATGCATCTTCTGACAAAACATGCCTCTAGAGATATTTTATATATCATTGGAAAGCACATAGAACAAGCAACAATTTGAGCATAACATTATCTACACAAACCAATTATTAAAAAAAAGTTATGGGCATTCAAAGTCAACAGACGTTTTTTTCCAGTTTTGGGTGAACTACCCCCTTAAGCTGGTCCATGGGACATCTAACCCAACCTACCGATTCACTTGGAAAAAGTGGTCTTCCCGCAACGAACTCGTCGTACAGAATGAGATACAATGACTTTCTCGATAATCATATTTAAGTTGGGAACGAGAAAGTCCTCTTGATGCTTGGCAAGTGATCGAGAAAGTCCAATGCTTGTCCAGTGGCTGCCTTGGTCAGGAGAACTGTTAAGGCTGAGTTTTTGTTCAAGAAACACGTGGCCCAGAGTGGTTGATGGAGCCTACAAACAATTCATAACTTAAGAAGTTGGAGTTGGCACTGGATAGGAGATAGGAGATTGTTGGGGGCAGGAGATTGTTGGGGGCAAGTAATTAGCAATTTCGACTGAGGACTGCATCAGCTGGATAAGAGATAGTTAGGGATGAGAGGTGTATAATGTGTGATGTGGAGCAGGGGAAGATGTGGAACATTTCTGGTGATGTGCGGGGAATCTGAGAGGGATCGGTTGGTACTGATATGAAGTGCGCAGAATTGTAGGGGCAGGACAGTGGCTGGATGAATTTAGAAGAGTGGGTAAGGATGGAAAGGTGGCATTGCTTTTGGGGAAAGATGTGGAGGGAGTAAGTGATACAGTGATGGAGGAGTGTATTATGTATTGGGTAGGGAAGTGGTGGCAGAGGAAAAAGAACTGGTGTATGGTGAGCTGAGGAATGATCTTTGGTCCCCCACCTTGACCAATGGGACGCTCATAACTTAATATTGTGGACATTTTTATTAATTAAGTACTGTTTTTTTTAATATAGATTGTTATTAGTGTTAGTTACTACATAGTCCCATATTGTGCTGTAACATGGGATGGCCTTAACAGGCTCAGCAATAGCAAGATCATTAGCAGAGGACACTCTTAGCAGTATTATTCCAACTATTTATTAAGTACTGTCATTCTTGTTAACAGCATATAGGTCCTAAGGATGTTAGTTTATTGTGTCACAATGTACTGTTTATGTGGTGAACTTAACAGGCTCAACAGTATTAGTTATTAACAACATGATTAGTCCTATACAGGTGCCAAAATTTCAGGACTGACATTGGTGATGTTTGATTCCTGAGCAAATTTGATCGATGCACTGCTGATGCCATTGAGGCCTATATATCCAGACATCAAATCCTATTTCTTTCTGCTGGCAGGAATGGCTAACCAGCTGTATATATGTGTTACATGTGGACAAGTCAATGAAGGAAGAGGTACAAACTTATGTTTTGATGTTGACTATCCATGCAATCCTTCCAACCCATCACAGAGAGATTGAACTTTTAGACATAACTACATAAATTCCTCTTTCCTCCCTTACAGTTTCTTCCTTTTCTTCAATTCATTTCTTTTTTTCTTGATTTTTTCCTTCCTTCCAGTCATTTCTTTTTTCCTCTTCCTCCAGTTTTCATTTATACACTGCAATTTTCCTTCTTCAGTTGCTGAACCTCATGGTCTGACAATTGTGCACTGATTGATACATTACTTAGTCATGGTTAGTTTTTGTGTATCACATGTATGTGGTTATTAGCATTATGGCAAGAAAAGAGGTTTGTTGATGGATAAAAATACTCATCCAGCCTTCATTGATACTGGATTCAAAAATTAGAGGTAGGCATGTGAGTGTTTTGAGCAGCATAATCTTAGTAATGCTCATCATGACACCATTTAAAAAATTGAATTGCTTGAACCTTCTCTGGGTACTCGGTAAAGAAGGAACAAGAAATTAGGCAAAAATATGTTTTTATAGAATCAATCTTGGAAACATGAATGTCCTTAATAGAATTCATGTGGGAATGCATGCTCTAGACATGTTAATGGTGTAGCAAAAGAACCTGCTGCTATTTGTCTAACACACGCACTAAACTTTGCCTTAAAAATGTCAGTTTATGCTTTAGATTTAGTCATGGATAATCCAATTTTCACCAAACAATTAAAACATTTCAGGCACAATTATGACCTGGCCCTAGCCCCCCCACCCCCCCTTTTATCATAATTTATTATAGCTAGGTAAAATTCTCTCATTCAACTTCCATCTCTTCTTCTAAGTTCCTTCATTTCCTCTCTTCAAATAATTTTCTTTCTGCTTCAGATTAGTGCATGTGAATGAATACTTTGTGTGTGTGTTAGTTTTTCAGAGAAGACAATATGCCGAACCTTCACTTGCGGGGGGCAACATGGAGTGTGAAATATTTTTGTTTTCGATCATCAGTCTGTACAGTCGAGGACGTTTTGGAGTGTGGAATTCCACAAGTGTTGTTGGTGCTAGTCTACCTGTGAGTTTGCTATTAGTTCTTCTCAGAACTCATTGTCAGACAGAAGTTCACCGTTTTGTCTAAGGGAAGAGCAGTAAAATCAATCAAACATCTTGTCCAGCTACCAAAGTTTTGCAGCAACTAAGGATTTTCATCCATCAAACCAGAGGAACTACAGGTTGTGCCAGGAATAATGGAGTGTCTTTGTTGCTCTGCCAAGCTTCGGAAAGAGTATATGTCCTCAATATTTTTGTACGAAGGACTGTGTTCCAGATCATGATCCCTCTATTGTGGTAGTATATAGTTACTCATCCCACAAACATAAAAATTCAAGAAATTTCATCACAGTTTTTACTTCATGTGTGCTGTACCCTAAGATAGCCCTGACGGGTCTCAGCAGATTAAAATTTCAAATTGTTACAATACTTCTTGATAGGTTTTTATCCTGAAATAATTTGTAGTGCTACATATAAAGCCTGGTCTTGGAGAAAAGAGGCCATTTGCTTTATTACTTCAAGCTCCTGTCCTTCCAAAGACCAGTGGTTTTCTCACAGCTCCTGTGAGAATTCTCCATGCACCTCAGCTCCAGCCATCGTCTGCTACGTCTACCATTACGCGCGCAAAAAAATTATCCAGACTATTTCTCTGTCCACAAACTATACTAGTGAGCAGGGGGGGAAACGTGAGAGGTCCAATTATAGTAGGGTCGGAATGCTAAATACTTGTGGTTTCCTCTTTATAGCTCCATAGATTCTGCAGCTTCATGGTATGGACCTGATATATATAGCTCAAAAGATAGGTCTCTCTGTATGCTCTCTTTTGGTACTAAAACATTTTTCATAGGTATAAATATATGGAGCTAAAGTGGGGGTACCTCAAAACCTTTGCCTGATTTTGCTGCATAAATATCTCCAGATTGCCAAGTGCTAGAGAGCGAAATTAGAACCACTGGCTAGAGGAAGCCTCTACTCTATACAACGACTTTCTAAAACTTATGTGGTGGTCAAGCACCCGGTTTCGTAATTTAATTGTTCTGTTGAGCCTTGAGATAGGCCATCACAAACAATAAATGACAATGACTACTAGAAAACAACAACATAAATTAATGATTATTATATTTCCTCTTCTCCCGCACATTTCCCATTAAAATTCTGTCTACCCTATCCAACACCTCTTCCTTCACCCTTGCTACTGATCTACCCAACATTAGGCCTACTCTCCCTTCTTCATCTTCATTTCTCCATTCTCCCACCCACTCTTCAGACCCTTCAATGCCCTCAACCATATCCAATACTCTTCCTCGATCACCAGAAAACTCCCCACAGTACAACAGGAAATGCACAACATCTTCCACAACACCATCACATAGCTCACATCTACCATCCCGGCACATACCACACCTCACCATGTCGCCCAAGAGTCCCGCTGATGCCGTCCTTGACCTAAATCTCAGCCTCACTTCCCCTGTGTTACTGAATCCTCTTACATATCTTTTTCCCTCCTACTTCTTCCCGCCACTCTTCCTTATGAACATCCCTTACACAATTCCTCCATGTTGACTTGAGCCTACTATCTCCAACGCTCCTTCCCCCCCAAACTTCCTTTTCAGCTCACAAAACTCTACCCGCCAACCTGGATAATCACTTCACAGTGCCACAACTTTTTTCACTAGCCTATCTTCACTAACCTCCATCCAAATAACACTTTCTTTTCTTCCCTTCTCTGCTCCAGCCTCCTCCAGCCCAGGTCCCCTCTTACTGCCACCCCTGCAACTGTATTACTCCCTCCAACCAGTTTCCTCCCAATGAACCCCGCCCGTACCCTCTCATTTCTCTCCACACAGTATCA
Organism: Cladorhizidae sp. MBARI D1340-BT2; assembly: GCA_028752905.1. NCBI lineage: Eukaryota > Metazoa > Porifera > Demospongiae > Poecilosclerida > Cladorhizidae > Cladorhizidae sp. MBARI D1340-BT2. Next base: position 26,872,664 of record JAQNBH010000001.1, read on the forward strand.
TATGCCTTGCTTACATCCAGAAATGCTTGAAATGTCTGTCGCCTCTGTGACCTCATTATATCACACACCTCAACAGTTAATTTCCAACCACGTGCTTGACCACGTACTTAAGTTTTAGCGCCTAATGACATTATAGAGTAGGGCTTCCTCTAGCTACTGGTTCTAATTTCAGCTCTCTAGCACTTGGCAGTCCGGAGAAAAATATGTTCCAAAATCAGGCACTAAGGTTTTGATGTACCCACCACTTTAGCTCCAGTAACTTGGGTATAATTATAGCTATGAAAGTATCAAAAGAGAGCACTCAGAGAGACCTATCTTTTGAGCTATATATAAAGTCCCATACCATGAAGCTTGCAGAATATTTGGAGCTATAAAGAGGAAACCACAAGTTTTTTAATACTTACTACTATATACTTCCCCCCCTAGTATGCACTATGGATTTGAGTGCTTTTTTTAAATTTTATGTATTTTGTCTCTAGTTCAGTATAGCAATAAAAATCAACTTCATTAATGAGTGAAAATAGTGGAAGCATAAAAGACAATGACTGTATGAACTCTCTGGTCTTTTTGTTTTGATATTATTTTGTTTGTAGAAAAAGATCTGGGTATGTTACTTGCAGCCAGAGTAACACATTTTTATTGTACTGTTGAAGTAATGTGTGTGTCTGGTGCCTTTTTGTTGTAAACTATTGTATGCAAGCCATAGACATGCAGGTCAATTGGTGATAATGGTGTCGTCTGATGTGTGCTCATTGTGTTGATGTGTAATATGTGTGCAGATAGTGTGGCATGTCTGTGCTGATAGCGATATGATGCATGTGTGTTCATCTCCAGGTAAGCATGAAGAAGCAGTCAATATAGCCAGAATAATGCTGTTTCTGCTGAGACCCACGAGGAGGTATATATGAACAAATTTGCTTGATACCTAAAGATAAAAGGATAGTCACTAAAATTAATAATACTAGCTATATATGTGACTCAGATTTATGAAACTGTAAGGTACGCTGATGAAAGTGGTGGATTATGGAGCCAGCAGAAGGAATACATAGTCTCTGCCGAAAGTCGCCCGATGCTACTGATGACCTCTGCTGCACTAGAGCTCCAGCCACTAAGGGACTCCACAACTATTGGGACAAAGGTGACATGCACAGAATGGCAAGCCTCTGCATGGGCGCTCATCTTATGATTTTCTCCCACAGAAAGAGCTTGACCTTGGGAAGACACCCTGTGGACAGTCCTCTGCTGAAGGGTTGAAATCATTGACACAACGATGTGCGTGTCACGAAGGAATATTATGCCCTTTACTCCTGTGAGCACTGACACGGTACCATCACTGATCCCAAGATCTTGCAGTCATCCTGCTGATGTGTACCTTCCCCATTGGAAGTGCAGCCAACCAGCTGTAATAATTTGAGCTGCCTAGCCGCAGTTACTATTTGAGGAACACTCGAGCTAATATGTTAAGTTTGTTTTGTGAAACCCTTGTGAACATGTAATCATCAAGTTGTTCAGTCTTTCTGTGACAGAGAAACATAGACAAGATTTCACTCAATGTGTTTGAGGAAATACGGTAAGTTTGTGTGTGAAACTCTTGTGAACATGTCGTTCCGTCTTTGGTGTTAGCCAGACTGCCTCGATCATCGGAACCGCAATTGCAGTGCCGTATGACAAGTTGTTGGCATGTGCATCTACAGTGCCGCTGTAGTTGTTGAATTGTGCAGAAATGTAGCAGGAATAATAGATTAAGTACTCAGTGAACAAGTACTGTTGATAATATAGTTACTGTTACAGTCTCACACAGTGCTGTAGTGTATGTGGTGACCTTGAACAGGCTCAGCAGTAGTATCAAGATGAATAAGAGAACAGGGTGGAACCAACTGAAAGCTGTTTTTATCAGACCCAAGGGTAATGAAGAAAGATTGAAGACCAACTCTGGTGGAGCAATAGAGGGGGAAGATGATGTTTTAGAGGAGATGGCGACATTGGGAGGAAGTTGGCAGAGAGAGAGGAGTGTCTACAACACCTATATAGTTTGGGTGAAGGATGTCAGGGTGGCAATGATATGGGAACAGTTAAGATGGGGAGAAGTGGTGGAGAGTCTAAAGAAGGGAAAATCTCCAGGACCAGATGGAATTCTCAATGAGATGATGATGTATGGAGGATGGTAGAAGTGTTTGTGTACTTGTTGAACATGGTGATGAGAAGAGAGTGTTGTCTGGAGGTTTGGATGAGGAGTTTGTTGGTACCACTCTACAAAGACGGTGATGCAGAAGTGATTAGGAATTATAGAATTAGAGGGATATCATTGGGGAGTTGTATAACAAAGGTCTTTACTCGGTTGATGGCAGAGAGGTTAGAGAAGTTTTGTGAGGAACGAGTTTTCATGGAAGCACAGGGAGGTTTCAGAAGTAAGAGATGTGCAGACCAGTGGTTTGTCCTAAGGGGTATATGTGAAATTCAGAAAAGGGAGAAGGGATTGCTTTTCTATATAGACATCAGTAAGGCTTACGACAGTGTGTGGAGGGATGGTTTGTGGTATATGAGACAAGCAGGAGTGGAGGAGAAACTTGTATGAATGTGTGAAGGCTTCTACAATGCTAGGAGAACAATTTCAAAGATGCTGAAGTCGAGAGACAGTGGCATTTTTGCTTGGGGAGGAGGTGGAAGGTATGAGTAATCGGGTGATGGTGGAAGTGTGGGTGCATTTTGCATTTTAGTGAAGTAAGAGGATTTATGGCCTCGCCCCTGCCACAGCATTGCAAACATTAACTTAATATTTATTATATGAATGTCACAGTATTATGAATGTCACAGTATTTATTACAGCACAAGTCATCTTACCTCATTTACTGTTTTATTATTTATTTTTGTACTGTACTCACTGGGATGCGATGGTCCCAAGTGATTAATTATAGGCTAAGTTACACTGCTGAGGTCAGAATGTGTGGCGGTATCATTGGAATTATGAGTACTAGCGTGTTGCTCGAAAATGTTTCTCTGGCTACTCCAAGAAGTGTTCAATGAACATCACAACTGAAGGAAAACCCCACAGGTTGCACTAGGAACCCAGCCGTACATCTATAGTATGTGTGTCACAAAGTGGCATACTGAACTCATGTTAGAGACTTTGTCCTAAGGTGAAACCCACCCCCATTGATGGTTTGGCTAGTAAGTGGACCTCCTTTCCAGACCACTGCCAACATTTGTGAGCTGTTACAACTGCTGGAGGACACAATGTGGTCAAAGCTCATCCTGCCTTAACAGGAAGGATTTTCCTAATGACGCTGAGTGCAACCTTCCTTCAAGGGGAAGGCAGAAACCCAGAAGAAGCTACTCAAACAATCTATCAGATTTTGTCAACCTTCAATCTAACCTCCCCACTTCTCTGTAGTGAGTTATGGTGCTAGCACAGGAAAAGCGGCTCAAGCTGGCTAACCACCCTGTCTGTTGACGACTTTGACGACTTTGGATTCATACTCCAAAAAACTGCCTTCTGTGACACTTTATGCCTACGGTACGGTGGCAGTCTTCTTGCACTCACATCAACTGTGTTTGTGGTTCCCAGTGTCCATCTGCTTTGCCCTCCTGAAGGTGGCTTCCCTCAATAAAGCAAAGCAAAGTTCGTGACCTTAGTGCAGGCCATCTTTCTGAAGTCTGCAATGGTCTTTGCATTGAGCCACAGATACAAACACAACCTATCACAAAAGGTACTTTTTTCTGCTGCTTCTGCTAACATTCTGCTAACATTCAAGAAGGTAAACGCCTATATATAGCTGAAAATGGACTACGGAGAGGCTGTTTCGAGAACATACTTTGATGTCAGGATCTTCAATCCACATGCTACTTCAAATTGGCCTTCCAATCCCTCTTCATACAACTGGAAACATGAGAATAAAAGAAGAGTTGTATGAGAGACGTTGAGAACTTTTCATTTACTCTTCTGGTCATGTCAACAAACTACAGGACTTGCAAACGGGAGCACCATCACCCTACAAGCTTCTCTCCCGGTAACTAAGTGGTAACCAGCCTTACAGCTCTGATGAGTAGGATAGGAGATATAGTCTTTCCTACTCCCTTCTGTGCTCCTCCATCCAAGCTATTAAACGTGAACATTCCGCCATCTAGGCTGAGAAATGTACTCCTGGTGATAAAAACAACATGTAGGACACTGCGCATGCTCACCGCGGTCTTCCTGTGACTTTGTCTATTCAGCAAATTTTGATTGTTGTCCTTCCCAAGGAGCTTCATGCAAAACCCTGTTTTTTGGTTTATTGCGGTGTGCACCCAGCTCTTTATGATGGTAGCTGTGGGGAACATCCTCTTGACTCTCCTTCCGCAGCTATTTCTGAATTTCCAGCAGAAAGCAAACGAAAATTTGACCCGTGCTGTTCCTTACTCGGACCTGGTTCACAGGCCTTTCTCTGAAGAGAAGAGGATAGAGATGAGAGAAGAGGCGAGGAAGATGTTCTACTGGGGCTATGACAACTACATTAATCATGCATTCCCATTTGATGAGCTCAACCCCATCAATTGCACTGGGAGAGGACATGATTGGGAAGACCAGTGCGTTCAATATATCACAAGTATTCAGTATGCTAATCTCATAGAAATACATGTTTGAAATACACCAGCTAAAGCCACTGCACTTGAATTTCCTGTTTCTCATTCACCTACCAATAGAAAATAATAAAGCTAACTATAATATTTCTCTCGTGTAGTGGTCCATATTCAATATAAGCTTGTGAAGAACAAATTAGTCTCATCATGCTTTTCCCTTGCCATGTTGAATGGGGAACAAGAAACTGCAGTAGTGGAATGCTGCGGGCTTGGTGTGTGTCTGCCAGACAGTTTGCTGTAATGATATATTTCCCCGCCAGAAGTAGCGTCCTAGGCCACGCAATGACATACACATTTTTTGTGGTTGCTACGGGTGTCCCGTCTTCTCTGCTGAACTTCACTTGACCATCCTACAGTCTCCAGCAAGCATAGGACCCTAACGAGAAGCATGAACACGAACAAATGATATACCAGAGGGTTCAAACTTTTGCTCTTGTTGTTTATGACTGTATGCCTGCCTTACCTTGTGTTCTTGACATTGTAGCCTTCTTTCACAATGGCAGCAATAAATAATTTTTTTAAATTTTTTAATTTTTTAAATTTTTTAATCAACGCTCTAACCAGAGACATAAGGTAAATATGTGCAATGTTGTAATCGCAATCTCTGGAGGCTGAGATGACCTCTGATCTATCACAGATTTCCCCTCTAGGCATGTGGCATCCGTTCGTAAGATTTGTCTAGGTGGTACCTCCATTCTGCATTAGCACGGACGGTAAGAAAATGCATGCGCAATAAAAAGTTTGCCCTTAATTAGAGGTGTGATCTAGCCAAGCAATGTTTACACTAGTGTGTTTGTTTTGTGTGAATGTTGTTTTTGGCATGCGCACGTGGTAGAGTGAAGGAGAAGGAGGGAGGGGGTGGGGGAGGGAATTTGCCTGATGAACTGAAATACTGTTTACTAAGCATGTTCGCCAGACATTCGTCTGTTATCTCGCTGTGAGGCATTGAAAATACAAATTGCGCTTTGGTTCTGCATGCATGTATAGCATTGTCATCGCCAAGCAGATGTATTTTTTTATCAATGATCTTACTAGAATAAAGAACTATCATTTACGTCCATGCCTGTTACCATAGTTACCATTGTTCCAGCTTCTAGAAGAGCTTCTTGTTGGCAGGTGTGACTGGCAGGTCCGTGTAACTCTTCTTCCTCCTTCACGGGCCTATGGATGTTCCAAAACTCTTCCTTGTTGACCGTGGCCAACGATTCTATCTGCCTCATGGATTGCTCTCATCTTGGACTAAACCAACTGGTGAAAGGTGTTCAAACGGTTTTTAAGACATGCTGATAAATTTTTGAGAGTGAAGCCACAGTTGCAAGAGAGGTCATCTTTAAGTGCGAATATGCACAAAGCCTGGTGACATAACCGAGTTGTCCAACAGTGTGTGTGTGTATGTGATAAAAAGAATCAGGAATATCCACTTTTTACCTCGGCTGGGTCCACTTCAACTGAAACGACACCTGAGAAGTCTTTATGGAAAGTCCCCATAGCTGAAGTTTTATTCAGCTATTCTCACCCTCCCTCCCCTCCCCAATGACATCACGTCTAGTGCAACAGCTGGAAGTTCAAGCTGTCTCAAGCCACTAGTCCTCACAGCTGGAGGTTGTCTGCACTATTGTTTCAAGCTGTCTGTCTCAAGCCACTAGTCCTCACAGTTGGAGGTTGCGTGCACTATTGTTTCAAGCCTGTCTCAAGCCACCAGTCCTCACAGTTGGAGGCTGTCTGCACTATTGTTTCAAGCCTGTCTCAAGCCACCAGTCCTCACAGTTGGAGGCTGTCTGCACTATTGTTTCAAGCCTGTCTCAAGCCACTAGTCCTCACAGCCAGAGGCTGTCTGCACTATTGTTTCAAGCCTGTCTCAAGCCACCAGTCCTCACAGTTGGAGGCTGCCTGCACTATTGTTTCAAGCCTGCCTCAAGCCACCAGTCCTCACAGTTGGAAGTTGCCTGCACTATTGTTTCAAGCTGCCTCAAGCCACCAGTCCTCACAGTTGGAGGCTGCCTGCACTATTGTTTCACAAGCCACCAGTCCTCACAGTTGGAGGTTGCCTGCACTATTGTTTCAAGGCTGCCTCAAGCCTCCATCCTCACAGTTGGAGGCTGTCTGCACTATTGTTTCAAGCCTGTCTCAAGCCACCAGTTGGAGGCTGTCTGCACTATTGTTTCAAGCTGCTTCAAGCCACCAGTCCTCACAGCTGGAGGTTGCCTGCACTATTGTTTCAAGCCTGTCTCAAGCCACCAGTCCTCACAGTTGGAGGCTGTCTGCACTATTGTTTCAAGCTGCCTCAAGCCACCAGTCCTCACAGCTGGAGGCTGTCTGCACTATTGTTTTAAGCCTGCCTCAAGCCTCGCAGACTTCTGGGACCAGTTGTGCTAGCAGATGGTGTTGACATGTGGCAACAGAGACAGCTGATCTCTGCCACATCTATGATTCCTATTACACCCCGCCACCCGTCCACACCTATGAATATGATTATCTCTGCCACGTCCTACTCTCTACTTGTTCTAGCAGAACTTCTGGAAACGGAAAAAGCTCTGGCAACATTAGTAGAGTCAAGTTGCCACTCTAGAGGTGACCAGAGCATACTTGTGGTCTGTGCAGGAGCGAGCATCCTTCACGAGATGCCCCTGTCGTTCCAGTCATGTGGAGTAGACAGCCCAAACAGAACACGCAAAACCCCCCATCTTTTCATCTCTATTTAAGAGGTTGACTGTACCATGCTGTCGGCAGCCCCATGTAATTACATTCCAGCAGAAATTGTTTTAGTGTGCTAGTTTTCTCACGGAAGGAAAGAACCGCTGATGCCAGACTAGAGTTTTATGTTGGCCTGTGGCCAAAAGCACTATTGGTTTTTATTTGTTTGTTTGTTTGTTTGTTATGGCTCGTCAGGTCCAACATCAATGTTAATGACGTGCTAGGGGATTACTGCCTCACGCTGGTCGACACACTGGACACCCTGGCCGTAAGTGACACCATGCTAAACTTTGTGTTGTCAAGTTGAATGTCAAACTTCAGACTGGTAGTCAGAGGAAAGCTGCTATATATATATGATCAAGGAAGGTTATGAATAATGGATGAGAGATCCTACAGTACTTATTGCTGTGTACTGGGCATAGTTGACAGTCATCTTGTGTTCTGTCCACATTATGTTTTGCTATAAATATTGTGATCGACTAATTTGTTATTCAAAACATTGTGGCTAGTTGCTTATCAACCAACACTTAGCACTGTGTTTTGGGTATCCCATAGACCACGGTTGCCAGGGACTTTGAACACTTGACCCTCAATTTGTAGTAAATCAATTATCCAAACACCATAGCATGGTTTCATTTAGAAAATTGTCCAAGGGGGGGCAACTGGAGGAATCTGGATATTAAGGGGGGGGGCATGATGTCAGGCATTTATCAACTTCAATAAGAATTTTAATACATGTAATACAATTTCCAGGGGGGGGGGGGCAATAAATGAAACCCTGCATAGGTCTGGAGTGTGTAAATGTTTCTGAACTTCATTGTGGAAATGTTTTCAGCTTGCCCTTGCCCTTCAAAAAATCGAAACGTCTACTTTCCAACATTGTGTTCTGCCGATGCTCCAGCTAAACTCCCCCCCTTCCTCACAAAATCATAGATCTTGAGCTAACCTCCATATTAATGACAGCTTTTTACTCTTTTGAGTAGGTCTAGCCGATGCTCTCTGCTTTGACACAGGAATAAGAATCGAAAGAAACTACCTGAGATTCATTGTTAGATGAGCGGGCCATTGCATGCAATGCGCAAAGGGATTTTACATGCGAAATGAGAAAGAGGAGTAGTACTCTGTAGAATGTAGCCAACACAGCCGCCGGAGGGGATTCTTGTAGCATTCAATGTGTTGTCCTACCTGTACTGTCATGCTAGTTGGTGTGCAGTCCTACCTGTACTGTCATGCTAGTATGTGTGTAGTCCTACCTGTACTGTCATGCTAGTTGGTGTGTAGTCCTACCTGTACTGCCATGCTAGTTGGTGTGCAGTCCTACCTGTACTGCCATGCTAGTTGGTGTATAGTCCTACCTGTGCCATGCTAGTTGGTGTGCAGTCCTACCTGTACTGCCATGCTAGTTGGTGTGTAGTCCTACCTGTATTATGCTAGTTGGTGTGTAGTCCTACCTGTACTGCCATGCTAGTTGGTGTGTAGTCCTACCTGTACTGCCATGCTAGTTGGTGTGCAGTCCTACCTGTACTGCCATGCTAGTTGGTGTGTAGTCCTACCTGTACTATCATGCTAGTTGGTGTGTAGTCCTACCTGTATTATGCTACATAGTTGGTGTGCAGTCCTACCTGTACTGCCATGCTAGTTGGTGTATAGTCCTTACCTGTGCCATTCTAGTTGGTGTGTAGTCCTACCTGTACTGCCATGCTAGTTGGTGTATAGTCCTACCTGTGCCATGCTAGTTGGTGTGTAGTCCTACCTGTACTGCCATGCTACAGTTGGTGTGTAATCCTACCTGTACTGCCATGCTAGTTGGTGTATAGTCCTACACCTGTGCCATGCTAGTTGGTGTGTAATCCTACCTGTACTGTCATGCTAGTTGGTGTGTAGTCCTACCTGTACTGCCATGCTAGTTTGTGTATAGTCCTACCTGTACTGCCATGCTAGTTGGTGTGTAATCCTACCTGTACTGTCATGCTAGTTGGTGTGTAGTCCTACCTGTACTGTCATGCTAGTTGGTGTGTAGTCTTGGATAACTGAAGTTTGGATAACTGACTTCCTACTGTAAATCAAGGTTAATGACAGGGTTTCCTCATTGTTGTCTAGGTAATGGGAAACCAGAGTGAGTTTATGAGGGCGGTGAGATTGATACTGGACAATGTTTCCTTCAGTGGCCCCTGTACAACTGTGCAGGTCTTTGAAGCCACCATCAGGTACAGTTCAACTGCAGTGTGTACGTACAGTTGCCCTAGCATTGGGTATTAATTATTTATTTATTTGTTTATTTTTTTCTTTATTTGTTGTTTGTCTGTTTGTTTAACTCCGCCTCTTCATCCATCTCCTTCTCCACCTCCCCCTTCCCTCCTCTACCTCCTCCTCCTCCACCTCCTCCTCCACCTCCTCTTCCTCCTCCTCCTCCACCTCCCCCTCCACCTCCTCCTCCACCTCCTCTTCCTCCTCCTCCACCTCCCCCTCCCATGAAGAGTCTTGGGCTCCTTGCTCTCTGCTCATCTCCTGATAATTAACCCGTCAGAGCCATTCGGCAAGATCTCTCCGACAGGTTACAAGGGAGAGCTACTGGACTTGGCTCGCGATCTTGGCACGAGGATTCTTCCAGCTTTTGAGGGCACATCTACTGGCTTGCCACACCCTCGAGTAAGGCTAGAAGTTGTGCTATACAGAACCACAGATAGTAACAAGTTATGCCTGTATACATGTATGCACATTTGCCCTGTAGCACATGCACAGTGTCCATACATGCACATGTACCACATGCATTAACACATACACCTATACTGCATATATGTGCCACATATACCCATACATGCACATGTACCCCATACATGCATATGCTCATAAATGCACATGTGCCCATACATGCAATGCGCCCATACATGTGCACATGTGTCCATACATGCAGTGCCCATACATGCACACATACCCGTACATGCACATGTGCCCCCATACATGCATGAGCTCAAATGCACATGCCATACATGTAATGTGCCCATACATGTACATGGCTCATATATACACATGTGCCCATACATGTACATGTACCACATACATTCATGTGCTCATAAATGCACATGTGCCTATACATGCACATGTATACCCATACATTCAGTGCCCTTACATGCGCATGTTTCCATACATCCACATGTGCCCATATATGTGCTGTGCCATGCATGTGGATGTACTGCTGCATTTTTAGAAAAGAAACCACATGTTCTACTACTCGACATGTCTAAATTAAGAGATTTGGATTATTATTTAACCACACCCAAGCAAAAACACCATGGCCTCTACATACAGTATAAGCCGTATCCGTAGTGAGGGTACTTGACCCACACCTCAGGTTTATACACAGACATACATGCCTGGCTCCTTCTAAGCGAAAGAAGCGCTACACCTCGAGGATCTCAAGGTGTCTTTTTAACTCAAAACAACTGATCCGTTGCTGTATTGGAGGAACATTTAAGTGTTGTTTATGCTTTTCCTTGTCCTACAGGTCAACCTTTGCCAGGGCCTGCCAGATGAAGATCATCAGGACACCAACACTTGCACGGCTGGAGCTGGAACGCTCACTTTGGAGTTCACACTCCTCAGCCGTCTCCTTGGAGACCCTGTCTATGAATGCAAGGCCAGACGGGCTGTGAGGGCCATATGGGAGAGACGACACCATCACACTGGACTAGTTGGTTAGTCCTGGCACCAGTCCTGGCTAGACTACCAGTCCTGCATAGACCACCAGTCTTGGCTAGACCATTAGTTCTGGTTAGACCAGTCCTGGCTAGACCATTAGTCCTGGCTAGACCATTAGTCCTAGTTAGACCACCAGTCCTGGCTAGACCACCAGTCCTGGCTAGACCACCAGTCCTGGCTAGACACCGGTCCTTAGACCACCAGTCCTGGCTAGACCACCAGTCTCCTGGCTAGAACATTAATTGTGGATCGACTGCCAGTCCTGGCTAGACTACTAGTCCTGGCTAGACCACCAGTCCTGGCTAGACTACTAGTCTTGGCTAGACCACCAGTAGAGCCTCTGTTTTTGTTGAAAAACAAAGGCATTCAAGGAAGCTACTGTATGGTTAGAAACTGAAAGGGGATTACAAAAAGCAATCTACCTATTTCCTCTATTAGGGAAAAACAGGTTAGTAGCAATCTACAAGAGTTTAGGTTACTAATAGTAGGGTGGAAAGTGGTTTTAGTAAGTGGTTAGTATTATGTAAGTTCCAATTTCAAATATACCAGGTGTTACAATTTGAGGGGTTCCTGAATTCTACATGACATGAACCCCAAAACCTCCTGCTATTGACTGTCCTCCAAGCAGGAAGAAGCCTAGAAGGGGTTCCCCATTACCTAAAATAACTCCTAAAGCAAGAGCTAAACAGTTCAAAGAGGATTTGTACTTTGATGGCGGTGTCTTGTTTTCCAAGATTTGTTAGACTTGGTTAGAATTGATAGGATCATCTCAAGTCTAAGAAGCATCTTTCCAGAAAGGAGGCAGAGATAAAGCATCCTGCATGCAATTCCTACAAAGCTGTCGGTATTTGTGACCCTCGCCAGCTGCCTATCGTTGGACACGACATCAGTGACTATGGTGATGCTCTGCACAACCTTCCACAGATTTGTTCGAGGAGTGGTTGATATATACCAGGTTTAAAGAAGATGCTATCCCCACCCCTTAGATCTCCCTAAATTCTGGCATGGTATGGTTTGTCTTTTGCTGCATGTGAAGTTCATTGAAGCACTGGCTGGTGTGGATTTGAATTCAGTTGTTTTTTTAGACTGGGTGTGCTTTTATTTCAACTAGTGTGCTCTGGACTTTAAGTTAGTTGCAAGTATATAATATTAATAGCTCCAACGGTCATGGTTGCCATCATACTATACATACATTTGTACATACATGCAAACATGCATACATACAACGTAATAATACTTTTGTTGATGATGACGATGATAATATTTAATTAGAAGTGTAGAAGATTAGAAGTCTGTAGAAGTATGTGGTAGTAATTTTAAATAAAAACAGCAACAATAATAATAATTTACCTGTCTTTTCTCCTAACCTCCCCATACCCCATCCTATTCTTCCCTTCCTCCCCCTGGTCTTCGGTCTTCTCAATCCTTCTGACCCCCCACCACCTCTCCCCAATCCCTCTCAATTCTCCCCCTCTTCCCCTGGTCTTCTCAATCTCCCTTCTCCCCCTCTTCTCGTCCGTCCCCCCTCCTTCCCCATCTTCTCCATCGTCCTCCCATCTTCCTCCTATTGTAGGCAATGTGATCAACATTCATACCGGTCAGTGGACAGGTAGGATGAGTGGAGTGGGGGCCGGAATTGACTCTTTCTACGAGTACCTGTACAAGTCTTACATATTGTTTGGCGAGAGGGAGGACCTGGAGATGTTCAAGGGGATCTACACAAGCATCATGAAATACATCAGGAAAGGGTAAGGGATGACACACTAGAAGGTGTGGGTCTTTAAAGCGCCATCTGCGATGTGTGAACTACATAGGGAAGATAGTTCTAGGACAGGCACATGATAGTGTGCTCTTGTGAGTATGAGATGAGGACAAGAGTTCTAGGACAGGCACATGATAGTGTGCTCTTGTGAGGGATGAGGACAATAGTTCTAGGACAGGTACATGATAGTGTGCTCTTGTGAGGGATGAAGACAATAGTTCTAGGACAGGCACATCATAGTGTGCTCTTGTGAGTATGAGATGAGGACAATAGTTCTAGGACAGGCACTTCATAGTGTGCTCTTGTGAGGGATGAGGACAATAGTTCTAGGACAGACACATCATAGTGTGCTCTTGTGAGGGATGAGGACAATAGTTCTAGGACAGGCACATCGTAGTGTGCTCTTGTGAGGGATGAGGACAATAGTTCTAGGACAGGCACATCTTAGTGTGCTCTTGTGAGGGATGAGGACAATAGTTCTAGGACAGGCACATCGTAGTGTGCTCTTGTGAGGGATGAGGACAATAGTTCTAGGACAGGCACTTCATAGTGTGCTCTTGTGAGGGATGAGGACAATAGTTCTAGGACAGGCACATCGTAGTGTGCTCTTGTGAGGGATGAGGACAATAGTTCTAGGACAGGCACTTCATAGTGTGCTCTTGTGAGGGATGAGGACAATAGTTCTAGGACAGGCACATCATAGTGTGCTCTTGTGAGGGATGAGGACAATAGTTCTAGGACAGGCACATCGTAGTGTGCTCTTGTGAGGGATGAGGACAGGCACATCGTAGTGTGCTCTTGTGAGGGATGAGGACAATAGTTCTAGGACAGGCACATCGTAGTGTGCTCTTGTGAGGGATGAGGACAATAGTTCTAGGACAGGCACATCATAGTGTGCTCTTGTGAGGGATGAGGACAATAGTTCTAGGACAGGCACATCGTAGTGTGCTCTTGTGAGGGATGAGGACAGGCACATCGTAGTGTGCTCTTGTGAGGGATGAGGACAATAGTTCTAGGACAGGCACATCGTAGTGTGCTCTTGTGAGGGATGAGGACAATAGTTCTAGGACAGGCATGCTGTAGTTTATTGAGAGAAGTAATTTGTTCTGCTGTCAACTCTAGGCCGGTTCACAATATGTTGCAAGACCGGCATGTCAGGTTGCTTCGAACTATTGAAATTGAACTATTATGAAGCCACACCCATCAATTAATGAACCTTGAACCTCTAAATGACTTGTCAGACACATAAGAAAGCTCCTCATTGCCTCTATTAACCTTCCAGGGTTTCATTTAGGGGGGGGGGGGGGGGGGGCGAAATTGTATTATTAAAATTCATTAGAAACTTTGTCACATCTTTAACCATCATGCCCCCCCCCCTTAAAATCCAGATTCCTCCAGTTGCCCCCCCCCTTGGACAATTTTCTAAATGAAACCCTGCCTTCCCACATTCAATCTCTTCCTTGATGAATTTTTTTTTTGGCGTAAACACAACTAAAGCACACCAAGTTGGCTTTATGTGTGTGTAGATTTGGTGATGGATGACGATGCAGGAGGACTAGCTTCTCTTTTTTGCATCCTTGTTCTCCATCTCCTCTCATAACTCAATGTATTTGATAATAGCTTCAGCATTCATTATAAACAATGCCATATGTACAAGAATAACCATAGTCATATATATGCGGTACCATAGTGGCAAAGAGTGATAATCATATTCACATATGTGACAAAGAATGATAATCATATTCATATATATGCGGTACTGTGGCAAAGAGTGATAATCATATTCACACGTGCAGTACATAAGGCAAAGAGTGATAATCATATTCACATATATGTGGTCATAGTAGCAAAGAGCGATAACAATATTCATATATATGCGGTACATAGTGGTGATCATATTCACATATATGCGGTACATAATGGAAAGAGTGATAAGCATATTCATATATATGTGGTACATAGTGGCAAAGCGTGATAATCATATTCATATGTGGCAAAGAGTGATAATCATATGCATATATGCATTACATAGTGGCAACAAGTGGTAATCAGCAACAAGTGGTAATCATATTCATAAATGTGGTACATAGTGGCAAAGAGTGATAATCATATTCACATATATGCGGTACATAGTGGCAAATGAGTGATAATCATATTCATATATATGCAGTGGTGCATATTGGCAAAGAGTGATAATCATATTCATATATATGCAGTGCATAGTGGCGAATAGTGATAATCATATTCATATATGCGATAGATAGTGTTAGATAGTAGCAAAGAGTGATGTTTTGTTGACAAAGGACAATACACAACAAAGGACAATACACATGCAGACAATATGATACAAAAATTCAATACCTATAATAGCAATATTTATGTGGTGGACATAGCGACAGTAATGTGCTTGCTTCGTCTTGAATACCTTAGCTATTTATATCCCTATACATATATAATTATGCATAAATACATAAGCCATGCACCGACAAGACCAAGTTTTCCATCCAACTTCCCGTGAGGGCTCGCTGCTTCTCTCGCCTAAACTTTAACCTGTAATCTTGTAATCTAGACAAGTTACCAAAAAAAGTGGGTAAGTATATAACTGTAGATATGGTAAGTCATCTGCCAAGTATATTAGCAGAGAGCTATTAATGCCTATTATACTTTGGGTGAGTGTATTAGCAGAGAGTTATTAAACTTTGGGTGAGTGTAATTACCGGGGAGCTATTATTGATCTTAGCAGAAAGCTATTAGTGATTATTATACTTTGGGTGAGTGTATTACCGGGGAGCTATTAGTGATCTCTATACTTTGGGTGAGTGTATTAGCACAGAGTTATTAGTGATTATTATACTTTGGGTGAGTGTATTACCGGGAGCTATTAGTAACCACTGTACTTTGGGTGAGTGTATTAGCAGAGAGCTATTAGTAATTACTATACTTTGGGTGAGTTTAACAGAGATCTGTTAGTGACTACTAAGTGTATTAGTAGAGAGCTATTGGTAACCACTGTACTTTGGGGGAGTGTATTAGCAGAGAATTAGTGAGTATTAGTGACTATTATACTTGGGTGAGTGTATTAGCAGAGAACTACTATACTTGGGTGAGTGTATTAGCAGAGAACTATTAGTGACTACTATACTTTGGGTAAGTGTATTAGCAGAGAATTAGTGAGTATTAGTGACTATTATACTTGGGTGAGTATATTAGCAGAGAACTATTAGTGACTATTATACTTGGGTGAGTGTATTAGCAGAGAGCTATTAGTGACTACTATGTATACTTTGGGTGAGTATATTAGCAGAGAGCTATTAGTGATTACTATACTTTGGGTAAGTGTATTAGCAGAGAATTAGTGAGGATTAGTGACTATTATACTTGGGTGAGTGTATTAGCAGAGAGCTATTAGTGACTACTATGTATACTTTGGGTGAGTATATTAGCAGAGAGCTATTAAGACTCTGATTACTAGACTCTGGGAAAATTTCAGTGGTAATTTTAGGAATTTAGGGAAATTATAACCTCTTGTACTTTGCCCATTAGTCTTTGCAAGATAACCCTTTACCAAATTGCTACGCAGAAGAATGAAGATTCGGTAAAGTGTCATGTCTCACGAGAGTGTTTGGACACATAGAATTGCTAAGTTTTTCTTTGGCAAGGCAACACTTCGCCAATTAGCCACTGCACACGAGAGGCTGGAAATAGGTTTGGTTAACACATGGATTTAATAGGCATCGAGCATCTTAGAAGAACTGAAATCACATGCACACACACGCATGAACACACGCATGAACACACACATGCACACACACATGCACATACACACACACTGAATGTAGCAGAATAAAAATTTCTGTGATAAATATAAAAAATTCTGCCATTGAAAACCCACCCATGCTGTACAGTATAGCAGTACACACCCACCCATGCTGTACAGTATAGCAGTACACACCCACCCATGCTATACATACAGTATAACAGTACACACCCACCCTGCTGTTCAGTATAACAGTACACACCCACCCTGCTGTACAGTATAGCAGTACTCACCCACCCTGCTGTACAGTATAACAGTATACACCCACCCTGCTGTACAGTATAGAAGGTACACACCCACCCTGCTGTACAGTATAGCAGTACACACCCACCCTGCTGTACAGTATAGCAGTACACACCCACCCTGCTGTACAGTATAGAAGGTACACACCCACCCTGCTGTACAGTATAGAAGGTACACACCCACCCTGCTGTACAGTATAGCAGTACACACCCACCCTGCTGTACAGTATAACAGTACACACCCACCCTGCTGTACAGTATAACAGTACACACCCACCCTGCTGTACAGTATAACAGTACACACCCACCCTGCTGTACAGTATAGCAGTACACACCCACCCTGCTGTACAGTATAGGAGTACACACCCACCCTGATGTACAGTATAGGAGTACACACCCACCCTGCTGTACAGTATAACAGTACACACCCACCCTGCTGTACAGTATAGCAGTACACACCCACCCTGCTGTACAGTATAGCAGTACACACCCACCCTGCTGTACAGTATAACAGTACACACCCACCCTGCTGTACAGTATAACAGTACACACCCACCCTGCTGTACAGTATAGCAGTACACACCCACCCTGCTGTACAGTATAGGAGTACACACCCACCCTGATGTACAGTATAGGAGTACACACCCACCCTGCTGTACAGTATAACAGTACACACCCGCCCTGCTGTACAGTATAACAGTACACACCCACCCTGCTGTACAGTATAGCAGTACACACCCACCCCTGCTGTACAGTATAGCAGTACACACCCACCCTGCTGTACAGTATAGAAGGTACACACCCACCCTGCTGTACAGTATAGAAGGTACACACCCACCCCTGCTGTACAGTATAACAGTACACACCCACCCTGCTGTACAGTATAACAGTACACACCCACCCTGCTGTACAGTATAGAAGGTACACACCCACCCTGCTGTACAGTATAGCAGGTACACACCCACCCTGCTGTACAGTATAACAGTACACACCCACCCTGCTGTACAGTATAACAGTACACACCCACCCTGCTGTACAGTATAACAGTACACACCCACCCTGCTGTACAGTATAGAAGGTACACACCCACCCACCCTTCTGTACAGTATAGCAGTACATACATATTTTGCTAAAGCTGAACCTTACCATTTCTTATACCTCCACCAGCCGAAGCTGCCGTGGGATGTTCAATGATACGGGGATCAAGGACCACACCTTCTTGTATGCTAATGTGGACTATGCCACTGGCCACACCCACAACTACTGGCTGGATGCCTTGTCAGCATCTTTTGCGGCCCTGCAGGTTTTGGCTGGGGATCTGGAGGAGGCCATATGCACCCACGCCCTCTATTACTCCATATGGAGACGCTACGAGGCCTTGCCGGAAAGATTTGATTGGAAGCTCAAATCCCCCAATGTGCGATTCTACCCGCTCAGGCCAGAGCTGGTGGAGTCAACATATTTCCTCTATCAAGTGCGTGCGTGTATCGGTATGTGTGATGTGGTATGTGTGATGTGGTGTGTGTGTGATGTGGTATGTGTGATGTGGTGTGTATGTGTGATGTGGTGTGTGTGGTATGTGCGGGTATGTGTGATGTGGTATGTGTGATGTGGTATGTGGTATGTGTGATGTGGTATGTGTGATGTGGTATGTGTGATATGGTATGTGTGATGTGGTAAGTGTGGGTATGTGTGATGTGGTATGTGTGATGTGGTATGTGTGATGTGGTATGTGTGATGTGGTATGTGTGATGTGGTATGTGTGATGTGGTATGTGTGGTGTGTATGTGTGATGTGGTATGTGTGTGTGGTGGAGGTGATGATTACAGTAACATTACTGACTGATGGTGTTAATAATGACGCTTATGAAGCACTTTATTACACAGACCGACTGAACGCATGACTTATTTGTGGTGGTTTATTGTAAGGATTATATTTTTAGCTGTGATTTTATTTTTCAAGGATAAACTTCTCAAACTGTTCACATATCATTAGAATGGAAATCAGGGTTTCATTTAGATAATTGTCCAAGGTGGGGCAACTGGAGGAATCTGGATATTAAGGTATTAAGGGGGGGCATGATGGTTAAAGATGTGACAAAGTTTCTAATGAATTTTAATAATACAATTTCCAAGGGGGGCAAAAAGGTTCCAGGGGAGGGGGGGGGGGGCAGCTGCCCCCCCCCTCCCCTGGAACCTCCCCCCCCCCTAAATGAAACCCTGGAAATACAATAAGCTGCAGTTTGGTGCAAGAATCAGCTCCGTTGAGGTAAGCAAACTAAAGCTACGCAGCGCTACATGGCTCTGTGTCTGCAACAAAACGTACAGCAAAGAAATCTATCCAGGAGCGACTCCTTGCTCAAGAGGAAGGAATTCAGCAGCAGGAAAGGCTAAGGCAGAGACCGTTCACGAAGGCAGTTGCAATCGTCGGTTCTTGTGAGTAGCACAATAGCTAGCCATCTTTTTAATCATGGTGGCTGGCCCAAAAGAACCAAGCTCACATTCAGCCAAAGCTCACATTGAGCTGCCTGATTGGCCGGTTTGAGCTGCAAAAAGATTCCTAACGAGCCGAATCCTTCGCTAAGTTAGTAAACTGGCAGCTCAAAAACAAACAGAAAATCCACTGAAAGTGTGTGTGTTGGGGGGGGACCTCTTGGAATTCATCTTCAGGGGTCTGGATGTGTTTTCTATCTTTGTTTTGCCATTCACACAACTTGTGTACATACAATACACAACACAATACACAATAGTATACACGATGCAATACACAATACAATACACAATACAATATACAATAATATACACAATACAATACACAATACAATACAAGCCACAATACACAATACAATACACAATACAATCCACAATACAATCCGCAATACAATACACAATACAATACAATCCACAATACAATACACAATACAATACACAATACAATCCGCAATACAATACACAATACAATCCACAATACACAATACAATATAATACAATACACAATACAATCCACAAAACAATACACAATACAATATAATACACAATACAATACACAATACAATACACAATACAATATAATACAATACACAATACAATACACAATACAATCCACAATACAATCTGCAATACACAATACACAATACAATACAATACACAATACAATCCACAATACAATACAATCCACAATACAATTCACAATACAATACAATCCACAATACAATTCACAATACAATACAATCCACAATACAATTCACAATACAATACACAATACAATATAATACAATACACTCATAGAAGCTTCAGTGTCACATGACACCACAGATGGTGTGGCACTTGGCACCACAGATGGTCCACAGATGGTGCGGCCACCACACATGGTGGGTGTTGCACCACAGATGACTCCAAAAGCATGCCCACAACTCATTGGTAAAGGTGTGTGGCTGGTGGTCCTTGGTGATGATGTAATCAAGCTACTAGGTAGCTCATGTGATGTTTTATAGTGTCAAGACCGCATGTGCTGTAAGCAGAACAAACGACCCATACCCAGTTCTGCTGTTTGGATTGTGGAGTTGTCGCTCCTGGGAAACTGTGACCAAGTCCAGAGGCAGCTGTAGCTTATCCTCTACCAAAACATGTGCTGTTTGGTTGGTGGAGTATTCTTCTGTGCAACTGTTGCCAAATCCAAAGGAAACTATACTAATAAAAAAACATCTGTTGTTTGGTTGGTGGAGTTCTCCTGTGCAACTGTTGTGAAGTCCTTGAAAGAGGCTGTCGCTGATCCTACAAGGGTGCAGTTAGCAATAACAACAAGACATGGCACGTGCTTATATGTGCCGTGTACAACAACAATTATAAAAAGGTTTTTAAAGCCTTGTAATGGGAGTTTGTTAGTATGTGTGTATACATGCATGCACACTAGCTTAGCTAGTACATGTGTGTATACATGCATGCACACTAGCTTAGCTAGTACATATGTGTGTATACATGCATGCACACTAGCTTAGCTAGTACATGTGTGTGTACATGCATCTAGCTTAGCTAGTACATGTGTGTATACATGCATGCACCAACTTAGCTAGTACATGTGTGCGTACATGCATGCATACTAGCTTAGCTAGTACATGTGTGTATACATGCATGCACACTAGCTTAGCTAGTACATGTGTGTATACATGCATGCACACTAGCTTAGCTAGTACATGTGTGTGTACATGCATGCACCAGCTTAGCTAGTACATGTGTATACATGCATGCACACTAGCTTAGCTAGTACATGTGTGTGTACATGCATGCACACTAGTATGTGTATACATGCGCACACACTAGCTTAGCTAGTATGTGTATACATGCATGCCACACTAGCTTAGCTAGTATGTGTATACATGCATGCCACACTAGCTTAGCTAGTATATATATATATGTACATGCATGCACACTAGTATGTGTGTATACATGCATGGTAGCAGCTATAACAAACCTCTGCTCCACCAATATGTGGCTGACCTCCATTTTCTCTCAGTGGCTAGTACATGCACCATCACCTGACCTTGTACATGCCACACACTTCACAATTAAACCTGTTGTAAGTGTATTCATTGTTTTGTCCAGGCCACTCAGAACCCGTTCTATCTGCACGTGGGTAGTCATATTCTGCAGAGCCTAGAGAAGCACGCCAAAGCCAAGTGAGTGCATGCTGATGTTATTGCTGTACTACTACTACTATTATAATTACTACTATTATTATGAGTTGTAATCATTATTACTACAATAACTTTTATTATTATTATTTATTATTATTATTATTATTATTATTATTATTATTATTATTATTATTATTATTATTATTATTATTATTATTATTATTATTATTATTATTATTATTATTATTATTATTATTATTATTATTATTATTATTATTATTATTATTATTATTATTATTATTATTATTATTATTAATGCTATTAATGCTAACTATAGGTAGATTGCTTACGCATGAAACTCTAGTAGGACCAGTCAATTCCAAAATTGTCTCTACTATTATTCTATTAGAAGGCCACTTATCCGAACATGCCGGTCAGCCAAATGCTACAAGAAACTCCATCCCCTGAAATTCTGGCTACATTCAATGTACTGTACTATAGAAAAATTCCTTTACGAGTGGCATTACGAATATACCGTTCGCCAAACAGAACTTTGTCCAGCAGTTTCTTTTGATTCTTCTTGCTCCATGTCAAAGCAGAGAGCATAGTGGCCAGACCTCTTCAAAGACAAAAAGAAAAGGCTAGAGCATCTGGTCGAAATGTCAAGAGAATTCAATTTGAAGTTGATTATTGAGAAGGTTATTGTAGAATTGACCTTAATATCCATTTGAGCACAAGATCTGTGATGTTGTGAGTAGTGAGAGAAGCTTAGCTAGAGTAGAGGTGGAATGCAATGCTGGAAAGTGGACTGGCTATATACCATTTTATGTGGAGCAAGGACAAGATGAAGACCTTCCACACTGAAGTTCAGTTAGAACACCATCCAGTCCCAACGCAATCGATAGTTCCTCTCTTACATTACTTACATTATTGTTATTATTATTATTATTATTATTATTATTATTATTATTATTATTATTATTATTATTATTATTATTATTATTATTATTATTATTATTATTATTATTATTATTATTATTATTATTATTATTATTATTATTATTATTATTATTATTATTATTATTATTATTATTATTATTATTATTATTATTATTATTATTATTACTATTACTATTATTATTATTATATTATTATTATTATATGCTGTGATCTGAGAAACACAGGTCAAAATTTGGATTCTTAAAAAATGGATTTCCAAGTATTACCTTTCAGTACTTATCCCCTGCCTTCAAGCTTACATATTCTTGTGTTGGATGGGTTTACCAGCTGATTTCTGTAGGTAATTATGTTTTCTTTGACTTGATACCAATAATCAAGTTTGATTATTCTGTACAACCCTATTACATATAATATCTTCTACAATGACTTTCTCGATAATCAACTTAAATTTTTCTCTTCGACATTTCAGCTAGGTGCTCTAGAACGTTCATAGCCTTCATCAAGCTAGCATGAAGGCTACAGTATCTAGCCGAAACGTCGAAGAGAAGATTTGATTATAGTATGTATGTATACTATGTCAACTGACAGTTCATTGAGAGTATATTTCTTCTCTCTGCATTTGCTTTTGGTATTCCTCCCTTCCTTCCCCCAAACACACACACACAACACACACACACAACACTTACACACAACACACACACACAACACACACACAACACACACACAACACACACACTTCCCCCTATCATTTTCTTTGTTCAAGGTGCGGCTATGCCACACTGCACGACGTGGAAGACAAGACACAAGAGGACAGGATGGAGAGCTTCTTTCTGAGCGAGACATCCAAGTATCTTTTCTTGGTGAGTGGTGTTGCTGCCCCTAGAGAAACAGAGCTCGGGTCCAAATGACTACAAAACTGCATACGTGCAGCCATACTTGAGGCTAGCTTGAGGAGGGGGGGGGCAGTCGAGGGTGCAGGCTATAGGCTGGTTCACAATATGATGCTTGCCGAGTATACTGTATCATATGGTCGTATTGTGTATCATATGGTCGTATTGTGTATCATATGGTCGTATTGTGTATCATATGGTCATATGGTCGTATGGTGCATGGTTCTGAATGTAACGTTTTATCGTTACAGAAGCTATCTTCAATCTTCGACTCCACTCAATCCACAGGAGCAGCAGCAGCAGATCCAGCTGGTACACTAGGGCGGTGGTGTGCGAGAAGTTATTCTGCTGTGGCTTCGTAACATCGCTACTAACCAGCTAGTAGAGCTATAACTAACTAACTACACCAGCTAGTACTACTAACTAACTAACTACACCAGCTATCACTACTAAGTAACTAACTAACTAGTTGAGCTATCTCTACTAACAAAATACACCAGCTAGTAGAGCCATCACTACTAACTAACTAACTACACCAGCTAGTAGAGCTATCACTACTAACTAACTAACTACATCAGCTAGTTGAGCTATCTCTACTAACAAACTACACCAGCTAGTAGAGCCATCACTACTAACTAACCAGCTGGTAGAGCTATCACTACTAACAAACTACACCAGCTAGTAGAGCCATCACTACTAACTAACTAACTACACCAGCTAGTTGAGCTATCTCTACTAACTACAACTACACCAGCAACTAACTACACCAGCTAGCTATCACTACTAACTAACTAACTACATCAGCTAGTTGAGCTATCTCTACTAACTAACTACACCAGCTAGTAGAGCTACTGTATCACTACTAACAAACTACACCAGCTAGTAGAGCTATCACTACTAACTAACTAACTACATCAACTAGTAGAGCCATCACTACTAAACAAGCCTCTCAGCTAACAACTATAGTATAGCTACAGCATTACAAGCTCCTTCCATCATTGTCAAACTACTTGCTACCAAAGTGGATCTGGTTGCAAAACCAAATCGGGCTTCAGCTAGACAGCTACTAGCTAGCTACAATGTAACACTTTCGACCTGAATTACCACCTATTTCCAGAAGCACAGTCCTTCCATCCTGTTCACTGCTCAAGCAGATGCGTGGAGGTCTTCAGGGCTCTAATGAGCTTATTCGTGTCCACAGACGCTGTAATGTTCACTTAAAGCAAAACAGCTGCCGTTGAAGTTCAAAATTCTAGCATTTTGATTGGTCAGAGCTCAATGGGCTCAAATAGAAGTAGATCCATATCGTTGTATGGTCACATCGTAATGTTGCTGATTCACAATACGACGATATAATCTTATGACAGGATGATATGGTACGATATGGTACGTTTGGCAAACTTCATATTGTGAGCCTGCCTTAAGGCTAAGAGTGGACAGCCATGAAGGAGAAGGTTTGTGGAAGGCATTGGGTATGGCTGTGCTGACTGCCTTGGGTTACCCAAGTTTGTTGTCCAGGAGTGTGAATTAGCACTAGAGGTGCCCATAAGTTGGAAGCCATTTTTCAGAAACACGCCTTTTTTAATTTATTCGTGGCGACCTTTCCCTCACTTTAAGTGGCGACCTTTCCCTCCCTTTTAAGAAATAAGACGAGAAAAACTATTGGATTCCTTCTAACGGTTGCTTTTTTCTTCCCCCCTCCCCCCCGTCCCCCCCACGCCCCCTTTTTCAGGGTCTATGGAAATGAAGTAGAGTTATCGGTGCTTTTGAATGCTTATGCTTGAGAATGAATCTCTGAAGCAGAGTTCGATTGCGTTCCGTGCCTGGCCGTGTGCCCTAGTCTTGTAGCTCTTATAGGAGGGAAGAGTTGTTACTAGGATGGTGGTCTCTGTTGTTGTGGACGCTCATGCATTATTCATGTTGCTTGTTTCCTGTTGGTGTGCGAGTGTGTAGCT
This sequence comes from Cladorhizidae sp. MBARI D1340-BT2, assembly GCA_028752905.1. Classification (NCBI taxonomy): domain Eukaryota; kingdom Metazoa; phylum Porifera; class Demospongiae; order Poecilosclerida; family Cladorhizidae; species Cladorhizidae sp. MBARI D1340-BT2. The sequence goes on from JAQNBH010000001.1 coordinate 26,897,933, forward strand.
GTTTGACAAGGACAACATTCTGAACCGCAAGGCGCTGGACTACATTTTCACCACCGAAGGTCATGTGATCTACCTTGACCCCGCCTTCAGGATGAAACCGTGGGAGATGAATAATGAGGGGATGGAGTCTTACGGTGAAGGGGGCAGAGTTGCTGCCCAGATCAATGACTCCTTCATAGGGCATTCGGTGAGTTGTGGATCATCACCCATCACCCACGTGCCCATCACCCACGTACTCATCATCCATCACCCATGTGCCCATCAGCCATCACCCATGTGCCCATCAGCCATCACCCATGTGCCCATCATCCATCACCCACGTGCCCATCACCCACGTACTCATCATCCATCACCCATGTGCCCATCATCCATCACCCACGTACTCATCACCCATGTGCCCATCACCCTCGTGCTCATCAACCACGTGCCCATCACCCATCACCCACATGCTCAGTTAGCTTGTGTGTGAGCAACAATTAGTGCTCTAATTAGTATGATGTGTTCAACAACTAGGTGCTCTAATTAGCATGACGTGTTCAACAACTAGGTGCTCTAATTAGCATGATGTGTTCAACAACTAGGTGCTCTAATTAGCATGATGTGTTCAACAACTAGCTGCTCTAATTAGCATGATGTGTTCAACAACTAGGTGCTCTAATTAGCATGATGTCTTCAACAACTAGGTGCTCTAATTAGCATGATGTGTTCAACAACTAGGTGCTCTAATTAGCATGATGTCTTCAACAACAAGGTGCTCTAATTAGCATGATGTGTTCAACAACTAGGTGCTCTAATTAGCATGATGTGTTCAACAACTAGGTGCTCTAATTAGCATGATGTGTTCAACAACTAGGTGCTCTAATTAGCATGATGTGTTCAACAACTAGGTGCTCTAATTAGCATGATGTGTTCAACAACTAGGTGCTCTAATTAGCATGATGTGTTCAACAACTAGGTGCTCTAATTAGCATGATGTGTTCAACAACTAGCTGCTCTAATTAGCATGATGTGTTCAACAACTAGGTGCTCTAATTAGCATGATGTCTTCAACAACTAGGTGCTCTAATTAGCATGATGTGTTCAACAACTAGGTGCTCTAATTAGCATGATGTGTTCAACAACTAGGTGCTCTAATTAGCATGATGTGTTCAACAACTAGGTGCTCTAATTAGCATGATGTGTTCAACAACTAGGTGCTCTAATTAGCATGATGTGTTCAACAACTAGGTGCTCTAATTAGCATGATGTCTTCAACAACTAGGTGCTCTAATTAGCATGACGTGTTCAACAACTAGGTGCTCTAATTAGCATGATGTGTTCAACAACTAGGTGCTCTAATTAGCATGATGTGTTCAACAACTAGGTGCTCTAATTAGCATGATGTGTTCAACAACTAGCTGCTCTAATTAGCATGATGTGTTCAACAACTAGGTGCTCTAATTAGCATGATGTGTTCAACAACTAGGTGCTCTAATTAGCATGATGTCTTCAACAACTAGGTGCTCTAATTAGCATGATGTGTTCAACAACTAGCTGCTCTAATTAGCATGATGTGTTCAACAACTAGCTGCTCTAATTAGCATGACGTGTTCAACAACTAGGTGCTCTAATTAGCATGATGTGTTCAACAACTAGGTGCTCTAATTAGCATGATGTCTTCAACAACTAGGTGCTATAATTAGCATGATGTGTTCAACAACTAGGTGCTCTAATTAGCATGATGTCTTCAACAACTAGGTGCTATAATTAGCATGATGTGTTCAACAACTAGCTGCTCTAATTAGCATGATGTGTTCAACAACTACAACTAGGTGCTATAATTAGCATGATGTGTTCAACAACTAGGTGCTCTAATTAGCATGATGTCTTCAACAACTAGGTGCTATAATTAGCATGATGTGTTCAACAACTACAACTAGGTGCTATAATTAGCATGATGTGTTCAACAACTAGGTGCTATAATTAGCATGATGTCTTCAACAACTAGGTGCTATAATTAGCATGATGTGTTCAACAACTAGGTGCTCTAATTAGCATGATGTCTTCAACAACTACAACTAGGTGCTATAATTAGCATGATGTGTTCAACAACTAGGCGCTCTAATTAGCATGATGTGTTCAACAACTAGGTGCTCTAATTAGCATGATATGTTCAACAACCAGGTGCTATAATTAGCATGATGTGTTCAACAACAAGTGTTGTAATTAGTATTCCAATAACTAGTTAGCATTATGAGCAAGTCTGGTTGTGTCTCTGATGATGGCTAGGGTTAGCCAAAACATTGTTTTCTAATTAGCTTTATGAGCAACAACTAGTATTCTAAATGATGTTTTAATTGGTATTATGAACAACAACTCTACTCTAAATGGTGTTCTAGCAACAAGTATTCTAAATCATGTTCTAATTGGCACTATGAGCAACAACTCTAATTATGAGCAATGAGTAGTACTCAAATGTTTATCTAATTATGAGCAACAACTAGTATTCTAATTATGAGCAACAACAACTAGTACTCTAAATGTTTTTCTAGCAACTAGTACTCTAAATATTTTCTAACAACTAGTACTCTAAATATTTTTCTAATTATGAGCAACAACTAGTACTCTAAATCCCACTTAATTTTTTTTCCTTTCCCCCCCCCCCCCCCCTCCTTTGCTTTGAACGGGAGGGGGGGGTAGGGGTGGGTGGGGGGGGAGAAGGTGTTACTGTATGCCTTTGGACGTAGTTGTTCAAGTGACCAAGATCACAAAAAATACTGTAACAGTATGTACATGGGCACTTAATTACTTGCCTTGAAAACCAGGTAGACAATTTTTGCATTCATCTGGCACTGGTTATTCTAAATGGCACACAGCCTGTCTTACATAACCTTCCTGTGCGACTGGACTGTGGTTAGGTGTGAAGTTGCTGGTTGATTGTCAGGTTTACTTAAATTTCCAGGCCGCCAGCTTCAGCTCTATCCAAATCCACGAACGCTTCTTCGAAAACAGCATAAGCATGCCCTGGGGGGTGGGGCTAGTTACATAGGCAGGTCCCGACTACAGTATAGGAATGACGCACAGTGCCCTCCCACTGGCGCTTACTGCTGCAAGCATGTGTGCTAGCACACGACTACTCATATATTGTGGACACGACTTTGACTTTCGTAGTGTCCTTTAATGACACCCTATTCTTCGCCGCTACTGTGCAGCCACCATTGAGGTTAAAAAGCTCTCTCTCTCACAATCCAGCTGCTGTTTTCTATCCTTCACATTCTACCCTAACAATTCCACCTACAGCTTTCCATCACAATAACCTTCACAATAATCAACTTGAAATTGCACTCTCTCGACGTTTCGACTAGATGCTCTAGCCTTCATCAGGAATACTAGATGCTCTAGCCTTCATCAGGAATACTAGATGCTCTAGCTTTCATCAAAAATACTAGATGCTCTAGCCTTCATTAGGAATACTAGATGCTCTAGCCTTCATCAGGAATACTAGATACTCTAGCTTTCATCAAGAATACTAGATGCTCTAGCCTTCATCAGGAATACTAGATGCTCTAGCCTTCATCAGGAATACTAGATGCTCTAGCTTTCATCAAGAATACTAGATGCTCTAGCCTTCATCAGGAATACTAGATGCTCTAGCCTTCATCAGGAATACTAGATGCTCTAGCTTTCATCAAGAATACTAGATGCTCTAGCCTTCATCAGGAATACTAGATGCTCTAGCCTTCATCAGGAATACTAGATGCTCTAGCTTTCATCAGAAAGACTAGATGCTCCAACCTTCATCAACAATGCTAGATGCTCTAGCCGTCATCAAGAATACTAGATGCTGTAACCTTCATCCGGAATACTAGATGCTCTAGCCTTCATCAGGAACACTAGGTGCTCTAGCCTTCATCAGATGCTCTAGCCTTCATAAGGAATAGCTGATTTTTCTTCAGAAGTCATTCGTGTGTTGTCTGGTTGTGGCCAGTAGTCAAAAATAATTAATAGACCTCACATATTCTACAAAACCATATGTGACAGGATCTGAGAAAAGGGACCTTTCGTAGAAATTTTGAAAATTGAGTTATTGATGTTAGGACAAATAACACACAATTGCCTATTGAATGGAACAAAAATTAGCTCTTAATTCCATTCTAGACCAAAGATATGAACCTCAGAATGTAAGAGGATTACAGCATTCATTTCGAGAAAACGCGGTTTGAAAGGGTTTGCTTACTAATCTCCGCGCACGCTTAGTTCGATTTCTGAGGTAAGAAGAAATGCTTTTTTTGTCTTGTCTACGGAGCAAGGACTACGCTGTGTATGACGTGTACAGGTAACTTTTAAGACCATTGTTAGTGTGCGAGTAACAAAAATAATAATAATAAAGAGCGAGAAAACACACACGATGTTTATCTAGGTAATGCGCAGCTAGTAGCTAGCTAATGCCCAACCGGTACTTAGCGAATGCTCCACCAGAAGCTAGCGACTGCTCGGCCTGTAGCTAGCGAATGCTCGGCCTGTAGCTAGCTTCCTGTGCACTTGGAGACGCCATTATTCACAAACAGTTCTTTTTAACGCGCATTAACGAGGGACTTTCCCCTTTCTAACGAGGGTTTTTTCCCCCATTCTTCCGTATACGCAAGCAGTATTCTCTCAATTGCCCTCGCGTTACATACAAACGTAGGTCCGTCCACGTTTGACCAGCCATCTTCTAACAGCACGCTTGCATACAAGGAAGCAAGCAGAAGGTTCAAAACTTCACACAGAGGTAGAGGAAGGATAGTAGATACCTGTAATACCAAAAAAAATTTTTTGTCAAAGTATGACTGCTAGACTATTTTTGGTTATAGCACAAAACTGTTTTTTCTACGAAAGGTCCCTTTTCTCAGATCCTATCACATATAATGACATGGAAGGGGGAAAAATTATGCAGATCATTTTAAACACAAAGTATTTCATTTCAGCGATGTGGATTGGGCAAGTAATGTGCTGCTGTCAAAATGATCTGCGAAGCCGACAAAAAGGAGAGAGATGACGACCCAGCTTGGATGGAGCTAAAGCGAGCAGCTTGGAAGTTTTAAGAGAACCTGAAGATCAAGAACAACAATAGCTAAGGCAGAGGCTATGGCTAGACATTGGACCAACTGCAAAATCCTAGCCCAGAGCTAGTTCTAACTTGCTAACTCCCTCACCCAGAACAAGCTCTAACTTGCTAACTGCCTCACCCAGAACAAGCTCTAACTTGCTAACTCCCTCACCTAGAGCAAGCTCTAACTTGCTAAATCCCTCACCTAGAGCAAGCTCTAACTTGCTAACTCCCTCATCTAGAGCTAGCTCTAACTTGCTTACTCCCTCACTTAGAGCTAGCTCTAACTTGCTAGCTCCCTCACCTAGAGTTAACTCTAACTTGCTAACTCCCTCATCTAGAGCTAGCTCTAACTTGCTTACTCCCTCACTTAGAGCTAACTCTAACTTGCTAACTCCCTCACCCAGAGCAAGCTCTAACTTGCTAAATCCCTCACCTAGAGCAAGATCTAACTTGCTAACTCCCTCACCTAGAGCAAGCTCTAACTTGCTAAATCCCTCACCTAGAGCAAGCTCTAACTTGCTAACTCCCTCACCTAGAGCTAACTCTAACTTGCTAACTCCCTCACCCAGAGCAAGCTCTAACTTGCTAACTGCCTCACCTAGAGGTAACACTAACTTGCTAAGGGGGGAATAGACCATTTGTGGAGCAATTTTTAATTTTTAAACCGGTCATGTAGGAGGTTAAATTAGATTTCTCTCAAAATACTTCTCACTCAAAGAGTTTTCATTCATTCATTTCCTAGTTGGATTGTGGAAACCATGGTGACTTCACGTATTACTTATCACCCCGAGTCACTAACCACTTACAAATTTAACACCACTAAAAGCCTGTTATCGCTGCTCCAAAACTAATGCATGTTGGGTTCTGGGGGGAAGAGGAGGTATTCGAAGTGCATGCACATTCCTTCAACACCAGCACTGGAATATACCACACGGAGAAAAATGATAAATTAAACACCTATCAATGTCACGAGAAAGTCGCGTCAAAATCATATGTTGTATCTGCAGTTGGGATGGAGTTTGTTGCTGTGTCCTTTTCTTGCTGATCAGCTTCCTACAGATGCACAGGAAACATTTGCTGCAGAGAAGAAAGAGGAGAGAGCTGAGGGAAAGGCAGTACCAATGAAGGTTGCGACTGCACGAACTTCAGACGCTGGTGGTATAAACAAGCAACAGTTCTTAGCTAGTCCAGCTAATTTGTGGTCGCAGGCCTCAGATGTATATATATAGCTATCTTATAATATATAAGCCATTGTGTAGAATAGAATATAGAAGTTCATGTGTGTCCTAGTCTCCTTGAAGGTCCAGCCTGCAGCATCGCGAAGATGACGAGTGAATGTCGTTAATATGCACACTCACGTACTTACTTGAACGTTCCAACTTTATTGTTTTAGTTCGACTCAAACCGCCTGTCGAGGTGGACCAGAGCAGATGCGCACTAACATGCACAAATTCATTGTAGGCGCAACAGGAGCACATTCGTTGAGAACTGACATGCATTCATTACGCAGTGCGCTGTTTTTGAGAACCCACAGGCAAGCATTTTGAAAAGGTCAGGACTTTAAAATGGATTTTTAAGAGATGTTGGTATAATTACACACTGTACAGTACCAACTTTCCAGGACTCGTATCTCCCATAACGATTTTTTAATGCAAAATTTCATTAATTGAGAGTAAAAAAAACTTATCTTGGGTTAAAAGTGACTTGGGTGCCGAGTAATGATGCAGATGTGGTCACCATGGTTTCCATGACTCGACTAGAAAGGAAACTAAATGTATCGTTGGAAAGCTCTTTGGGCAGTATTTTGACGCAATGTTACATCCAGCATGCATGTATCATTCTAGTGTGCCTTCTGTATCAATGCTCACAACTATGGTGTCCCTTTACCGAGTGAGATTCCAAAATCTACTTCAGTGTCAAGAACCAAAAAGTTAAGAGTGATTTAAACATTGCTCCACAAATGTTGTATTCCTCCCAGCACAAATTACATGGTAGATATAACTGACCTAAACCAACCCTTTACCGAGTGAGATTCCAAAATCTACTTCAGTGTCAAGAACCAAAAAGTTAAGAGTGATTTAAACATTGCTCCACAAATGTTGTATTCCTCCCAGCACAAATTACATGGTAGATATAACTGACCTAAACCAAGAGACAGTGGTAAGGAGTGTCTCTGTTAGAAACAAACCAGCAACTAAAACTGTCAACATTAACAAGACTCTCACTAAGCTATGTTTACGTCTATGCATGTATCATTCTACAGTGTGCTTACCATATCAACGCTAACAAGTACGGTCTCCCTTTACCAAGTGAGATTCTAGGCAGTTTGGAAGACCTTGTGGGACTGCACAGTCAACAAAACTCAAGAACATGAATCACCATCTATATACATGTAGTAACAATATTTTTTTCTTACATGATTATATACACTATTTATGGTGACTTTGATTTATCATGATTGCAAGATGAAGATATATTTATTAAGATGATGACTGCGAGCATTTCATAATGATGAAGGTGAAAGTGAAGAGAGAGAAAAATGCATTTTTTGTTGTCTTTAAATTCTTTAAATTCAAACAGCAATGGCTAATAACCGTTAGTAGACAAATGGGTGTCATGACCGGCAGGAGCCTGGCTAGGCCGAGAGGACAAACATCAGGAAATGGGAAATGTTAGGGACAACACGGGGACAATAAACAGGAGGGGAGGGATAGCACAGCAGTAAACAAAGACGGGGAGAAGAGAAGAGGGGATTCAAGTGTGAAGGAGAGTTTTGAAGACGGTCATGACTGACTGTTGCATGCATTAAAAATAACCCTCGAGCAACTGATAGAGATTTTGGATAATTTCAGTAGCAGACTTGAAATAGAATGCCTGTCTTGATCCAGGCTTTGATGGCTCTCGCAGTGTAATGACCAAAAGCGCCCATCGTGTAATCTTGGTGTGCACCATTCCTGGAAGTTCCAAGTTGTCAAGGTCCCCATTTGTGTGTCCTGCCTACTCATCACACCCTTACGTGGCATCTTAACAAAATGGTGTATTGTTGGGCTAGGGCTAGAAGGTAGGGCTAAAAAGATGGATGAGCCCCATCTCCTAGGACTAGAGGGGCTAGAAGGTGGTGTCTTAACTCTAATGCTAGTCCTAGCATTGACAAATTCATCGGAATTGTAACGTACGATAATATTGCATTCGAGCATCCAGAGTTCCAAGCATCCAGGCACATTTGCAAAGCATGTGCAAGGAAGCGAGCGTACTGCGCTGTTTTTAACGATCTTTGATTTGTTGTGTGTTGGAAGATAACATCCCTCCGGACAACTGTTGGACCCTTCTCCTCGACTTTTCTAACGCCTTCAACAGCATTGACCGCGGGAAAATGTTCCAAGAGATCAGGACTCACATTCCCTCCATGGCAGCCTGGATGGAGGTATGTTACGGTGCCCAACCCCTTTTGCATCTGGGTGATCACACCATCCTCAGTTGTTGTGGTGTACAGCAGGGTGACCCTTTAGGCCCCTTGGGTTTTGCCCTCGCCCTTCATCAAATAATAGAAAGAATCAGGGACCAAGTACCTGATCTGCTTATCAATGCCTGGTACCTTGATGATGGGACCCTGTGTGGCAGGGCTGATGATCTTCAGACCGCTCTATCCATCATTGAGGAGGATGGTCCAGCTCGTGGACTTCACCTGAACAGGTCCAAGTCCATCCTTTACATTCCTGGGGCAGTCCCCCCTGCCCACAATCCTCTCCCTACCGAGATACCTATTGCCAGTGAGGGTATTGAGCTCCTAGGTTCCCCCATAGGTCCTCCTTCCTTCTGAGACTCCATCATCCTTAAACGAGTGGAAAAAATCGATGAGATCCTGGACAGGCTCCCGGACCTCGAGGACGCTCAGATGGAGTCTGCCCTCCTACGTTCATGTCTCTCTCTACCAAAGGTCGCCTTTGCTCTCAGAACCTGCCCCCCAAGTTACGCTAAGGGTGCTATCGAAGCCTTTGATTCCTCTATGCGTGAAGCAGTATCATCTATCGCAGGGGGTCCCCTCTCAGACTGGGCGTGGTCAAAAGCCTCCTTACCTTGCTCTCTAGGTGGTCTCTCCATCAAATCTGCTTCACTCAATGCTCCAGCAGCGTTTTTGGGCTCTCTACATCACCTCATTGCCAGCATCCTGGGTCGGATTCCTGATGTTTCTCCTCATTCGTCCCCCGCCCTGGCCTCCCTGGCTCTGGCCACCGATAAACCAGCATGGTGTACCCTGGAAGACGTGGATGTCCCCATCAGAGAGCATTCCCTCTCACACTCTATCGATCTTGCATCCTTCGACCATCTTATTGCCACGGCTCCCAGCCCCCGTTCTAAGGCCCTTGCCCTGTCCACTGCTATTCCCCATGCTGGTGACTGGCTTAATGTCATTCCCTGCTGGGCTCTGGGCCTCCATCTCCTGGACCAGGACTTCGGACACTGTCTCCAGTAGTACTGGCTGGGTATGCAGATGGTAGCGAAGGGTTCATTCTGCCCCATCTGCCAGACTGCTTCCGATCCTCATGGTGACCATCAAGTTGGTTGTGGTGGGAACGGAGATAGGATTCATCGGCACGACGCTATCAGGGACACTCTTTTCTCTGCTTCCCAATCTGCTGCCCTCGCGCCCCGGAAAGAAGCACCTGCCCATTCCTAGCTTCCACAGTCGCCCTGCCGACGTTTTCCTCCCTAACTGGAAAAGTGGGAAACCAGCAGCAATAGATGTCCACGTCATCTCCACCCTCCAGCAGCTCACACTAGCCGGCGCTGCCTCCACCCAGGGTCATGCCCTTAATGTTGGCTGTGAGAGAAAGATGGCAGCCCACTCTGCCGCCTGCCAGTCGGCTGGGGTAACCTTTGTTCCCCTGGTTGTTGAGTCTCTGGGTGGTTGGTGCCCTGAAGCTGTTGACCTCATTAGGTCTATTGGCCGTCAACAAGGACAGAGACTTGGAATCCCACCTGCAGAAACAACACGCCACCTCTTCCAGAAACTCTCCATCACCCTTTGGAGAGGCAACGCAACACTTTGGGCAGCTAACCGAGTCCCATCAATCCCCCTGACGTCGACGGCGTCATTTAAAAACTTGATTTATTATCTGTTATTGTATATGTATTCCTGTAAAAAAATATTAAAAAATATTAAAAAATATATAAAAAAAAAAAAAAATTAATTTAAAAAAATTAGGTAGTGTGTATTGATATTGTCAAAATCTTACGCAAAGATGAGAAGGCTAGTGGATAGAGCCGAGGATTAGAGCGGTTATGAGGTGAAGAAAAATGAGCTGAAGCAGAGGCAGCAACAGGACATCAAAATAACCAGCAAATCCTCGCTTAGAGCTAACAAAAATTGGTTACCTTGAAGCGATTATGCAAATGAAGATGACTGTGGCGAAAGATTAAACTCCCACGGATGCTGACTATATTATTATGCATCCCGTATTCTCTTGACACTATGCTGCCACACCTCCTCCTCCTCCTAGCCTGTGTTTAGCGCATGCTCAACTTACACGTACACTATGAAAGCTGGCATATTAAATGCTCATCTACCTAGCAGTAAGCTATGTATATACTAAGTTTGGTAAAGATCCACCAAGGTGTTTTTGAGTTGGGCAGGCCAACAGACGGAGGTGAAAAACAACAATAGAATAGTTACCATTAGTAAATAATTTTGGGTGTTCAGACACCAGGTTAGCTTCTAGGCATGTGTAAGTTCATTTAGCCTCGCCCAAGCTGATTGGAGGGTGAATACCATTATACAATACCTTGCTACTCACTGGCGTAGGCAGAGTAAATAGAACTAGGGCTCCAAGATGCTTTGCTAGTCCTTTGAACCTTGAACCCAAACCCATCCACTGGAAAAAAATTTTTAACCCCTAAAGCCATCGTAAAAGTTTTAAACCGCTAAACCCATTCAGGGAGAGACCGCTAAACCCATCCCAATGAGAATGATGCCGTATTCAGCAACTCATAGAAGTTGATAGCAAGTTTGTGGGGTGGGGGGTAGCCAACAAAGTTGTAACTTTAGTGTGTTTTTTAATTTTGGTACCATTTGGTACCAGATGATAGCTCGTTTAAAGAGCTTTCCAATGATGTGCTTTATTTAGGCTTGTAAGTCTGTTTGCCATGGTGATGACTAGTGTACTCCCTTAGTGCCAGAACATAGCTTGTCTAAAGAGCTTTCCAATGAAGTGCTTTATGTAGGCTAGTAAGTCTGTATGCCATGGTGATGACTAGTGTACTCCCTTAGTACCAGAAGATAGCTTGTTTAAAGAGCTTTCTGGTGTGCTTTATTTAGGCTTGTAAGTCTGTATGCCATGCCATGGTGATGTCTAGTGTACTCCCTTAGTACCAGAAGATAGCTTGTTTAAAGGGCTTTCTGGTGTGCTTTATTTAGGCTTGTAAGTCTGTATGCCATGCCATGGTGATGTCTAGTGTACTCCCTTAGTACCAGAAGATAGCTTGTTTAAAGAGCTTTCTGGTGTGCTTTATTTAGGCTTGTAAGTCTGTATGCCATGCCCCATGGTGATGTCTAGTGTACTCCCTTAGTACCTTGTCTTAGTACCTTGTTTAAAGAGCTTTCCAATTAAGTGCTTTATGTAGGCTAGTAAGTCTGTATGGTGACGACATACTCCCTCAGTACCAGAAGATAGCTAGCTTTCCAATGATGTACTTTATTTAGGCTTGTAAGTCTGTACAGTGATGACTAGTATACTTCCTCAGTACCAGATGATAGCTCCTTTAAAGAGCTTTCCAATGATGCACTTTATTTAGGCTGTACAGTCAGCTCCCTTTAAAAAACTGTACCTCTAAAATCACGCCGGGCCTATAACCACTTTCCCATTCAAAGGTTGTATGACATTGATGTTATGAGCGGCAGTTTTTGTTGTTTGTATGTCAAAAGTTAAACATTACATCAATGTTTGCCGGTGATCTTGCTTTTCAACACACACACACACACACACACACACACACCCAAAAAACTTTATTGGCCCCTCCCCTCCCTCTAAGTGGTAATTAAAAAAATCTTGCTGCACTTAAAGTGATGTTCCGCACGACCTGTGAATGGGGAGTGGTTACAGGCTTGAAAGGATTTTTGATTTTCAGGATGCAGTTTTTAATGGAGTACACTTGTCATCACTGTACAGATTTGCTAGCCTTTATGAAGTATATCATCGCCATCTTCTGGTACTAAGGGAGTACACTAGTCATCACTATACAGACTTAATATCCTACATAAAGCACATCATTTGGAAAGCTCTTGAAACGAGCCATCTTCTGGTACCAAAATTACACAAAAAGTTATGTGGGCCACAAAAAATTTTTTTTTGATGGTTTACCTCTTCAATTAAACTAATCTGCTCTATTTGATTTTTGTCAGTGTCAGTTCAGTATACATTATATATTTTTTAAATATTTTATATACACAAAACAAAATATAAAAAAACTACTAGCACACATACACACACATACAACACCACACACACACACACACACCAAACTACAGCACAAGGAATAAAAATTTAAAAAAAGACTTGACAATGTCTTGCCTCACTATATACAGCAAATTATACAAATTATAAAAATAAATATCAAAACTGAAGAGAGGGGAAACTGCAGCAACCTCAGAGTTGTGCTCACAGCAAGCCACGTTTAACCAAGATGGCAGACAGAATTAGAGAGGTGAGTACATGGAGGCTAGAGGGAATGGAGGCAGAGCTCTCCATACTGACCGGCGGAGGGTTGACGATATCGGTAGGAGCCATAATGAGGGAAGATGGGAGGATGATGGTAGAGTTGTTGTCACAGAAGTATTCGTCCTCTTTATCTAAAATAAATAAATAAAAGATGATGGAAGCATGAAAGGACATTTTGTTTGACATCTAGCACTGTAGATAATAGTGGGCGGGTTGCTCCTGAACTACTGGCATGGGCTGGTTTGTTCTGCTCTCACTGGAAGCTCTTCTGCTGAGGAGGGCTGCACAGGTGCCTATGCCTGCTGGGAACCACCCTGAGTCCCGAAGGAAGGCTGCACAGGTGCCTATGCCTACTGGGAACCACCCTGAGTCCCGAAGGAAGGCTGCACAGGTGACTATGCCTACTGGAAACCACCCTGAGTCCCGAAGGAAGGCTGCACAGGTGACTATGCCTACTGGGAACCACCCTGAGTCCCGAAGGAAGGCTGCACAGGTGACTATGCCTACTGGGAACCACCCTGAGTCCCGAAGGAAGGCTGCACAGGTGACTATGCCTACTGGGAACCACCCTGAGTCCCAAAGGAAGGCTGCACAGGTGCCTATGCCAATTGCCCCCACCCCACCCCTCTCCACACATACACACTGTCCGGAGCTCTCGCACGCTGTCTGTGTACTTGAATCAAAACTTGAAAAATAGTTGAAACTGAAAATGGTCCAAATAAATCCATAAACATCAAACAATCAAATTTTGAGAAACCTTCGAGCTAACCAATACAGGCATAAATGCTGCACACACACTTATTCCAATTGGCATTCAAAATCCTTATATCCTTATATGGAGAAGAGTAAACCCCTCCCCTTTCCTCCCATGAAATACTGGCACTAAAAAGTCCTCACAAAATTGAGAGGTGCTCTGCCTTACTTCACCTCCCTCCTCTCCCCATCTTTGCTGCTAAAGCTACTATAACACAGCAGACCACTGGTAGGCAATGGGTAGTAATTGTAACCCTCCCCCCCCCCCCCCTACATACACACACCACACACTATGGGAAGAAGCAAAGGTGAGGGTGGAGACCTACCAAGTGTGCTGATGACAGCCTTCATGTAAAAACTACTGTCCACTGCTTCACAGGAGTCCAGGCAGAATATGTCTACGTCCATGTACGGGTTTTGGGCAGAGACGGATGCCATCATGCAGAAGAAGATTGCAGTCTGCATGGAAGGGGCATGAAGACATGACAGTGTGGAAGTTATCACTCACAGAGGTTCTCACTAGTGCTCATGGAGGAATCTCAAGTCTTTCTGATGCCACATTTGTACCCATGGAGCTATTGTCAACCTGTCTCAACCAAGTGTGATGTTGGACCAGTGTGTGTCCCCATAGAGCTATTGGTAACCTATATCAACCAGCCTCAAAGTGTGGTATTGGTCCACCCATAGAGCTATTGTCAACCTACATCAACCGGCCTCAACCCAGTGTGGTGTTGGTCCAGTGTGTGTCCCCATAGAGCTATTGGTAACCTAAATCAACCAGCCTTAACCCAGTGTGGTGTTGGTCCAGTGTGTGTTCCCATAGAGCTATTGTCAACCTACTTCAACCGGCCTCAACCCAGTGTGGTGTTGGTCCAGTGTGTGTCCCCATAGAGCTATTGGTAACCAACATCAACCAGCCTCAACCCAGTGTGGTGGTGTGTCCCCATTGAGCTATTGTCAACCTACTTCAACCGGCCTCAACCCAGTGTGTGTTGGTCCAGTGTGTGTCCCCATAGAGCTATTGTCAACCTACTTCAACCAACCTCAACCCAGTGTGGTGTTGGTCCAGTGTGTGTCCCCATTGAGCTATTGTCAACCTACTTCAACCGGCCTCAACCCAGTGTGGTGTTGATCCAGTGTGTGTCCCCATAGAGCTATTGGTAACCTACATCAACCAGCCTCAACCCAGTGTGGTGTTGGTCCAGTGTGTGTCCCCATAGAGCTATTGGTAACCTACATCAACCAGCCTCAACCCAGTGTGGTGTTGGTCCAGTGTGTGTCCCTATAGTAACCAACATCAACCAGCCTCAACCCAGTGTGGTGAGCGTCCAGTGTGTGTCCCTATAGTAACAACATCAACAGCCTCAACCCAGTGTGATGTTGTTCCAGTGTGTGTCCCCATAGAGCTATTGGCAACCTACATCAACCAGCCTCAACCCAGTGTGGTGTTGGTCCAGTGTGTGTCCCCATAGAGCTATTGGTAACCTACATCAACCAGCCTCAACCCAGTGTGGTGTTGGTCCAGTGTGTGTCCCTATAGTAACAACATCAACAGCCTCAACCCAGTGTGGTGTTGGTCCAGTGTGTGTCCCTATAGTAACAACATCAACAGCCTCAACCCAGTGTGGTGTTGGTCAGAGTGTGTCCCATTGACCCATTGTCAACCTTCCTCAACCTGCTTTGGTGTTAAGTGTTGTGTAGGGTGTCATGGCCTGAACCACATGACCTACAATAAGGACTAACATCACATCTCTGATGTGTAAAAAACACTGACTTCAATCCAATGAAATTTACAATTTACACTATAAAGTGCATGTATGCATGTGGTCATGTCCAAATGTACCATATTTGGTACGAATACATGACCAAGTTGAATTCGAGATAAATAACATATGGTCTCTAATGACTTCCAATGACCTCTAATGTAGGAGGGAAGTCACACATGCCTCTGCAATATGCATGTCATGCCCAAAGTGCTCCAGTCCCAGGACTATTGATGATGGCAGTCTGGCTAGAAGGTGAGCATCACACCTGATTATAACGACCAGTTAAAATTCTCTTCATATTTAGTTTAACTGATATTTTGGCCGCGTGCTTCTGCGGTGCTAGAGAATTTGGCAACACGAGAGGAGAACTTAAAATATACTAGCTGACGTGCCGAAAAGTCACATGAGGTGCACATGATCCGTGACATGTCTGATCGTTGCAGTGTTGAAACAGCAAACCAGAGCAGACTAATGATGTGGGCGTGGTTTCATGTACACGGTCTCGAGAGTCGAGACCCAGCGCCCAGGCGGCTCCAGGCTGCATCCTTATTGAAGCACACTGATTCTCAGGGTGTGAGTCGGTTGTGAGAGAAATCTGCAGTGCCTCCAAGAAGTATAAGCGTCTAGGCTTCGGACTCCTGTCAAAGCAGGGCCTAGGCATTCACAGCTGATGCAGAAGCATAGAGACCACAGAAGGAGGAAAGATGAGAGGGAAGAGAGGAGATGCGACAAGAGGAGAGGCAATATGGAGAGAGGATGACGGGGCCTACCCACTCACAGCTTGGTACCTGGTGGGTAGCTTGGTTCCAGCTCCTCCACTCACAGCTTGGTACCTGGTGGGTAGCTTGGTTCCAGCTCCTCCACTCACGGCTTGGTGCCTGGTGGGTAGCTTGGTTCCATATGAAGCAGCTCCTCCACTCACAGCTTGGTACCTGGTGGGTAGCTTGGTTCCAGCTCCTCCACTCACAGCTTGGTACCTGGTGGGTAGCTTGGTTCCAGCTCCTCCACTCACAGCTTGGTATCTGGTGGGTAGCTTGGTTCCAGCTCCTCCACTCACAGCTTGGTGCCTGGTGGGTAGCTTGGTTCCAGCTCCTGCTTGGTGCCTGGTGGGTAGCTTGGTTCCATATGAACCAGCTCCTCCACTCATAGCTTGGTACCTGGTGGGTAGCTTGGTTCCAGCTCCTCCACTCACAGCTTGGTACCTGGTGGGTAGTTTGGTTCCAGCTCCTCCACTCACAGCTTGGTATCTGGTGGGTAGCTTGGTTCCAGCTCCTCCACTCACAGCTTGGTGCCTGGTGGGTAGCTTGGTTCCAGCTCCTCCACTCACAGCTTGGTGCCTGGTGGGTAGCTTGGTTCCAGCTCCTCCACTCACAGCTTGGTGCCTGGTGGGTAGCTTGGTTCCAGCTCCTCCACTCACAGCTTGGTGCCTGGTGGGTAGCTTGGTTCCAGCTCCTCCACTCACAGCTTGGTGCCTGGTGGGTAGCTTGGTTCCAGCTCCTCCACTCACAGCTTGGTACCTGGTGGGTAGCTTGGTTCCAGCTCCTCCACTCACAGCTTGGTATCTGGTGGGTAGCTTGGTTCCAGCTCCTCCACTCACAGCTTGGAACCTGGTGGGTAGTTTGGTTCCAGCTCCTCCACTCATAGCTTGGTACCTGGTGGATAGTTTGGTTCCAGCTCCTCCACTCACAGCTTGGTGCCTGGTGGGTAGCTTGGTTCCATATCTGTGACCATCAGGTGAGTCAGCCATTGCTATTCCACATCTGTGACCATCAGCTGCTGTATCTGCAAAGTTCTGGATGAATGTCATCCCTAGAAATGTCCTGACCTGTTGCTTTGTTGGTTGAGAGAAGTTACTCACTGCCTCTATCTTGCAGTCTTCCGGCTTGACTTGTGCTGGTCGCCGCGGCCCACATCTCCTTGAGGATGTCTACGATCCCCTCACATTCTTCCCGTAAAGGAGTTTGAATGGGGAAAACCTGTACTGCCGTGTGGTGCCTCCCTGTAGGCAAATAGGAGGTGCGGCAAGAGCGCATCCCTCTTCGCCTGGCAGCTGATCAGGCCTTCAATGTGTAGCCTTAAACTTCTCCACCATCCGTCAAACTGGTTAGTATGGTGAAGTCTTGATGTGATTAACCCCCAGCACCCTGGAGTATCACGTGCTCAGGCTGGAAGTGAGGGTAGACCCCTGGCCCATGATTATCTCCTCGGGAATGCCTACATAGCTGCGAGAAGATCTCTGGGAGTTCTTCGGCTACTGTCTGGGTGTCGATCCTCCTCAGCGTGCCTCAGGCTATTTCATGGCAGAGTCCATGAAGGTAAGAATGTACTTGTGTCCCTGTCGAGTGCGCTGAAGAGGTCCTCCTACGATGTCCCTGGGACCCTACGGAAGGGTTCCTCGATTACTGAAGGCATTAGAGATACCTTGTTCTTCTCAGTTGGCCAACTTCTGGCGTACGATGTACTCCTTGCAATACTCGGTGACATCTCAGTTTATCGCCGGTCAGAAGAAATGGCGCAGTGTCCATCCCAGGGTCTTGCTCCTGGCCAGACGGCTGGCCATCGCTCTGCTGTGCACAACCATGACGACTTCTGCTCCTCTGGTTGCGGTGTGGAGGGGAGGGGGAGGGCAGCTGGAAGATCACTTCGTCGGCATCCGTGTCGTCTCTGCTGCGATGATATAGCTCTCCCTCTTCGACAAAGTATTTTGCTGTGTTCTCCCTCACCAGCTTCTTCTTGGCCTCTTGCAGCATCTGGTTATGTAGCTGCTCTGCCATCAGCCGCTCCCTCTCAGATATCTGGCCATCTACGGTCGTTGGTCATATGTTGTCGATTCCGCTTCTGATGTCTGCTGCCTTCATTGCTCAACTGCATCATGTGCCTGGTGCCTCCTCTTGCTCCTGGTTAGTTAGGACCTGGTCTTGGCCTCCAGGAAAATGGAGTCGTCAAAGTCGAACTCCTCTGCAATATTTGTGGGTGTGGCTCTTGAGTCTCGGGAAGCGTTGTCATCTCCCTCCTCCAGTTCTTGTTTCCTGTGTTCCATGTCCCTGGTTGAAATGGCCTGGACTTTCGCGAGCTGTTCTTCTCTGTCTATCTCGTCCTTCAATAACTTCCTCAGGACTGGCAGGTCTACCCCCAAGTATGGCAGTGTCCTCTATGCCTTGCGGGGAGTGCCACTGTTCCTGTTACTTTGTGTTCACTGAGTGGTACGTGCACCTTCGCAATGGGTGCTTCCATCACCTGGTCGTTGGCCATCAGCAGTCCACTGTGTCTCCCATGAGGGTGTCGGGTGGGACGATGCTTGCCTTCGCCACCGTGTGTTGGGTGTTGGTCATTCTTTGGTGTGCTTCACGCCATTCAGCCATCCCTTCACATAGAAATCTGTCCCATCTTCATTTGTCCTTATGCAGAACACCTTCCTTTGGCACTTGGCATTCGTGTACCCCCAGCCGTGGCAATTGAAAGACACAGCCCCCTCCTCCAGGTCGACCAGTTCTTCTTCACCCTGCCATGCTCTGATGGATTATCCGCCATCTTAACGAGGGGACTGGGTCGACCGCTGTCACTGTCTCTCGTCTTCCTCTGTTCAAGAGTCTTTTGTCTGCCATAACATATCGATTCCCCCTAGCAACCAAATATCACTGTTTCCAGGAGGCTGCATCATCAGCCATGACTTGCGCTCCTCCTACAAGGTTACAAGGTATCCATGGTCAATGGCTGGACTACCTACTGTACCTTGATATTGACTTCAACTGCAGACAAGGGTGCGGTCTCATTTAGGAACCATCGTAGTGCTCCTTTTTAATAAAAAATGTTTTTGTTTCAAGTTGTTTGTTTGTGTGTTTGTTTGTTAGTTGGTTCTGTACATCGTGTAAGTTGAGGGGTGGAGGACTGGCACGTCTGAGTCCTACACACTACAACTCAAGAGCGTCGGGGTCTCCAGGGATTTTAAACACATCTTCCTAGCCACATCTGAGTCCTACACACTACAACTCAAGAGCGTCTGGGTCTCCAGGGATTTTAAACACGTCTTCCTAGCCACATCTGAGTCCTACACACTACAACTCAAGAGTGTCTGGGTCTCCAGGGATTTTAAACACGTCTTCCTAGCCACATCTGAGTCCTACACACTACAACTCAAGAGCGTCTGGGTCTCCAGGGATTTTAAACACATCTTCCTAGCCACGTCTGAGTCCTACACACTACAACTCAAGAGCGTCTGGGTCTCCAGGGATTTTAAACACGTCTTCCTAGCCACGTCTGAGTCCTGCACACTACAACTCAAGAGTGTCTGGGTCTCCAGGGATTTTAAACACGTCTTCCTAGCCACGTCTGAGTCCTACACACTACAACTCAAGAGCGTCGGGGTCTCCAGGGATTTTAAACACGTCTTCCTAGCCACATCTGAGTCCTACACACTACAACTCAAGAGCGTCTGGGTCTCCAGGGATTTTAAACACGTCTTCCTAGCCACATCTGAGTCCTACACACTACAACTCAAGAGTGTCTGGGTCTCCATGGATTTTAAACACGTCTTCCTAGCCACATCTGAGTCCTACACACTACAACTCAAGAGCGTCTGGGTCTCCAGGGATTTTAAACACGTCTTCCTAGCCACATCTGAGTCCTACACACTACAACTCAAGAGTGCCTGGGTCTCCAGGGATTTTAAACACGTCTTCCTAGCCACATCTGAGTCCTGCACACTACAACTCAAGAGCGTCTGGGTCTCCAGGGATTTTTAACACGTCTTCCTAGCCACATCTGAGTCCTACACACTACAACTCAAGAGCGTCTGGGTCTCCAGGGATTTTAAACACGTCTTCCTAGCCACATCTGAGTCCTACACACTACAACTCAAGAGTGCCTGGGTCTCCAGGGATTTTAAACACGTCTTCCTAGCCACATCTGAGTCCTACACACTACAACTCAAGAGTGTCTGGGTCTCCAGGGATTTTAAACACGTCTTCCTAGCCACATCTGAGTCCTACACACTACAACTCAAGAGCGTCTGGGTCTCCAGGGATTTTAAACACATCTTCCTAGCCACGTCTGAGTCCTACAAGAGTGTCTGGGTCTCCAGGGATTTTAAACACATCTTCCTAGCCACATCTGAGTCCTACACACTACAACTCAAGAGTGCCTGGGTCTCCAGGGATTTTAAACACGTCTTCCTAGCCACATCTGAGTCCTACACACTACAACTCAAGAGTGTCTGGGTCTCCAGGGATTTTAAACACGTCTTCCTAGCCACATCTGAGTCCTACACACTACAACTCAAGAGCGTCTGAGTCTCCAGGGATTTTAAACACATCTTCCTAGCCACGTCTGAGTCCTACACACTACAACTCAAGAGTGTCTGGGTCTCCAGGGATTTTAAACACATCTTCCTAGCCACGTCTGAGTCCTACAAGAGTGTCTGGGTCTCCAGGGATTTTAAACACATCTTCCTAGCCACGTCTGAGTCCTACACACTACAACTCAAGAGCGTCTGGGTCTCCAGGGATTTTAAACACATCTTCCTAGCCACATCTGAGTCCTACACACTACAACTCAAGAGCGTCTGGGTCTCCAGGGATTTTAAACACATCTTCCTAGCCACGTCTGAGTCCTACAAGAGTGTCTGGGTCTCCAGGGATTTTAAACACATCTTCCTAGCCACGTCTGAGTCCTACAGGGATTTTAAACACATCTTCCTAGCCACATCTGAGTCCTACACACTACAACTCAAGAGCGTCTGGGTCTCCAGGGATTTTAAACACGTCTTCCTAGCCACGTCTGAGTCCTACAAGAGTGTCTGGGTCTCCAGGGATTTTAAACACATCTTCCTAGCCACATCTGAGTCCTACACACTACAACTCAAGAGCGTCTGGGTCTCCAGGGATTTTAAACACGTCTTCCTAGCCACGTCTGAGTCCTACACACTACAACTCAAGAGCGTCTGGGTCTCCAGGGATTTTAAACACGTCTTCCTAGCCACGTCTGAGTCCTACACACTACAACTCAAGAGCGTCTGGGTCTCCAGGGATTTTAAACACATCTTCCTAGCCACGTCTGAGTCCTACAAGAGTGTCTGGGTCTCCAGGGATTTTAAACACATCTTCCTAGCCACGTCTGAGTCCTACAGGGATTTTAAACACATCTTCCTAGCCACATCTGAGTCCTACACACTACAACTCAAGAGCGTCTGGGTCTCCAGGGATTTTAAACACATCTTCCTAGCCACGTCTGAGTCCTACAAGAGTGTCTGGGTCTCCAGGGATTTTAAACACATCTTCCTAGCCACGTCTGAGTCCTACACACTACAACTCAAGAGTGTCTGGGTCTCCAGGGATTTTAAACACATCTTCCTAGCTTGTTCATCAGCACATGCCTTGTCTTGCGTAGGGTCAGCTACAGCCTCCTTTGGACTTTGAAACCCAATAGCAGATGTTTTGGTAAAGGATCAGCTACAGCTTCTTCGGATCAACAGACTCACCAATCACTTCTTTTATATTCAAAGAAATTCGCATGCACAACACATGAGCTGGCTACATTACATCATCGAATAATACAGCACGGGCCTTAGCTTGGTTGCATCATCAAATAACACAGCACGTGCCTTAACTTGATTACATCATCAAATAACACAGCACGGGCCTTAGCTTGGTTGCATCATCAAATAACACAGCACGTGCCTTAGCTTGGTTGCAGCATCAAATAATGTAGCTCGTGCCTTAGCTTGGTTACATCATCAAATAACAAAGCACGTGCCTTTGCTTGATTGCATCATCGAATAACACAGCAAGTGCCTTAGCTTGGTTGCATCATCGAATAACACAGCAAGTGCCTTTGCTTGATTGCATCATCGAATAACACAGCACGTGCCTTAGCTTGGTTGCATCATCGAATAACACAGCAAGTGCCTTATCTTGGTTACATCATCGAATAACGCAGCACGTGCCTTAGCTTGGTTACATCATCGAATAACGCAGCACGTGCCTTGGCTTGGTTACATCATCGAATAACACAGCACGTGCCTTAGCTTGGTTACATCATCGAATAACACAGCATGTGCCTTAGCTTGGTTACATCATCGAATAACACAGCACGTGCCTTAGCTTGGTTACATCATCGAATAACACAGCACGTACCTTAGCTTGGTTACATCATCGAATAACACAGCACGTGCCTTAGCTTGGTTACATCATCAAATAACAAAGCATGTACCTTTGCTTGATTGCATCATCGAATAACACAGCACGTGCCTTAGCTTGGTTGCATCATCAAATAACACAGCAAGTGCCTTATCTTGGTTACATCATCGAATAACGCAGCACGTGCCTTAGCTTGGTTACATCATCGAATAACGCAGCACGTGCCTTAGCTTGGTTACATCATCGAATAACACAGCACGTGCCTTAGCTTGGTTACATCATCGAATAACACAGCACATGCCTTAGCTTGGTTACATCATCGAATAACACAGCACATGCCTTAGCTTGGTTACATCATTGGATAACACAGCACGTGCCTTAGCTTGGTTACATCATCGAATAACACAGCACGTGCCTTAGCTTGGTTGCATCATCAAATAACACAGCACATGCCTTAGCTTGGTTACATCATCTAATAACACAGCATGTGCCTTAGCTTGGTTACATCATCGAATAACACAACACATGCCGGTTGCATCATCGAATAACACAGCACATGCTTTAGCTTGGTTACATCATCGACGAATCCACACTGGCTGATCCTTGCCAAATACTTTATTATGCAACCAAACAGGTAAGTGCATGGGCATGCATTGGGAAAATTTGGAATCTTCTGATACTCGAGTTTTTGTGAATGGACCTAGTGTAAGCAAGTTACGCGAGAGGGAAGAAAGAGATAATACACACGGACCTTGAAGATGGATTTTAAGGACCGCCTTCAGTTAGGTCTGCCGGTTCACTCCCTTAGTGGAGGATTCAAGGCACGCGGAAGACTTCTTGTAGTTCATAGCAACACAAACATCTATTCAGTAAGCCAAGAAGCTACCAGTAAGAGTTTCAGCTGAGATGTGAGCTTTGTGGATTTGGAATGTTTGCCAGCCAACTTCAAGTAAAGTGCCCCACCCCCCAAGCCAACTCCATGGCGACCCAAACAATCAAATGGGAGGGGGGATAATTGTGGTTAACTGCTTTAGTGCTCCATAGATTCTCCACACTTCACTGTGTGGACCTGATATATAGGTTAAAAGATAGCTCTCTCTGTGTGCTCGCTTTTAATACTAAAATATTTTGCCATGCCAAAGTGACCTGCAGCTCAAGTGGGATACTGAGAGCTTGAACTGACTGCAAGTGGCTCCTATAAAGGCTGCTACCTTGACCACTTAGCCATTAATTAGCACCTAATGATTGCAAAGAGTAAAGCTTCTTCTTACCACAAGTAATTTAAGCTGTTTAGCACTTTCCAATAAGTAGCCGCAACTATTTCAGGCATCAGATTTTGAGGTACCCTCCAAATTTGGCTGCATGAAAACTTATACCTATGAAAAAAGAGAAAAAATGGTACCAAAAGAGAGAGCTATCTTTTGATCTGCAAATCAAGTTCATAGAGTAAAGTGCGCAGAATCTATGGAGCTCCAAAGTCAAAACCACAAGAGCATTTTTATGCTTGGTTCCCCTTGCTTGGTTCCCCTTAATTAAATTCATCAACTCGCTCATGAATACACTCTAGTCACACGCTGTGCTCAGTGTGTAAATCAAAACCACCTGCAAACTCACATGCAAGGTCACATGCAAAGTCACACGCAAGGTCACATGCAAGGTCACATGCAAGGTCAGATCATGGCCTGGGAACAGACCACAAGAGCTGGGTATGCAGTTCTAATCAGGGTTCATTGTGAAGCTCAGTGGCTATATCAATAGGGTTCCTTATCCCAAGCTGTATACACACACATCCTAAGAAACAGGTGCTTGACTGCTCTCCCACCCACTGCTGAATTTGTGGCATTTGTTAGAAACAAACCAGCACCAGATCAACGTCACCGTGGACCAATGAGAACACACTGTGGATATCAGAAAGACCGTTGAGCATGCGTGCAAGACTCTAAAGTGGGAGGTGGCCTCATACGCACGTAGCAAAGGTCAGAGTAAAATATATAGAGTGATAATCATCTTCAGGGCCAAAGTACTGCCTTGGCAGAGGATGCAAGTGAGAACATGCCCAGGTCAATCACATGCAACACAAACTTCAAAGGATAAAAAAGGTGCCAAACTCGATCTGGAACAGCTGCTGCAGACAACTTGAAAGGGAGGTCTGTTTCCACACACTGCGACCACAAGGTCTGCAATTATTACCCAATTATTACCAATTATAGGTCTTGCTCAAGCAGAGAACCTCCATATTTATTATAGAGGAATGATTGATGAGTAGGACAGTTCCACATAGTGAAGGAGATACTTAATTAAGGAGTGGTTACGCTGCAGGTAGAATAAGCGTTAGGGCAAGGGACTACTGCAAGATGGGTCTAATTAGAGGCAGAGGTTATTATCTACTAATGGAGGGAGGCTAATAATAAGAGGAGACTACAATTTAAAGGTGATTTATTAGAAGGAGGCAAGTAATGAATGGTGTTACTATTAGAGGGGGCAATTAGAGGGAGGCTACTATTAGAGGGATGCTACTATTAGAGGGTGGCTACTATTAGAGGGAGGCTACTATTAGAGGGAGACTACTATTAGAGGGAAGCTGCTATTAGAGGGAGACTACTATTAGAGGGACGCTGCTATTAGAGGGAGGCTACTATTAGAGGGAGACTACTATTAGAGGGACTCTACTATTAGAGGGAGACTACTATTAGAGGGAGACTACTATTAGAGGGAGACTACTATTAGAGGGTGGCTACTATTAGAGGGAGGCTACTATTAGAGGGAGACTACTATTAGAGGGAAGCTGCTATTAGAGGGAGACTACTATTAGAGGGACGCTGCTATTAGAGGGAGGCTACTATTAGAGGGAGACTACTATTAGAGGGACTCTACTATTAGAGGGAGACTACTATTAGAGGGAGACTACTATTAGAGGGAGACTACTATTAGAGGGAGGCTACTATTAGAGGGAGCCTATTATAGATGGAGGCTCCATTAAGTTGGATAGGTGACTATTACATGGTGAAGAAAGAGCTCTCGAACTTACAGTTCCACATGTTGGATTGCCGAGGGAGTTGGCTTTTCTGATACTAAGAAGAAAACAGAGAGGAAGGAAGGACAAGGGAAGGAGTGGAAGAAGACAGAGGTGGGGAGGAACCAGGGAGGAAGAAGAGAGAGAGGGGGAGAAGAACAAGGGAAGCAGTGGAGGAAGACAACATCTTGTCAAAACTCTTCTACTAAAGCACTTAACAGAAAACGAACTTTAAAAAACCTTCCGTTTAATCCAAGTAAAACTTGGACAATTTCCCTGCACATAGAAGTTGAGGGGGAGTGGCATTTGAATATTGGAAGTCCTTCATATTTCCCCCCCCCCCTCTTTTCTTTCGTGTGTGTGTGTGTGTGTGTGGTGAGGTGTGTGCACGTGTAGTGTGTGTGTATGTGTGCATGTAACTCTTCACATAAAACTCCAAAATCGTGCTGAATGTTGGACACTTCATTTTTGGAGAGCTAGTCGAGTGCTCACACTTTTGTCAAAAACAATATTCTACATCGATCCACCATGGAAACGCCGTCTTCTCTGATCGTGTCCATGTGGGACACAGTTCATAGAAGCCTGTGCTCTTTATCTCACCATCTTCAGGTTTATACAGAAGCACCTCTTCAAATATTGCAAGTTGGAAAGCTTTCATTTTTTTGGCACGTGTCAGTGGGGATGGGCCTTAAAGCTTCCAAGTTGTCGACTTCCACTCTGTACAAGTCTTTGAATGGACCTTCATCTCTCTCTCTCTCTCCTTCTCTTGACTCAGTCTCACGTGATTCTATATACTGGGTGCCTGCCACGTGTGTCCCGCCAAACCCAAAACTCGCAACAACAACAAAAAAGGGGAAAAAGAAGAGCATAGTGTGTGCTTGGTGAGTAGAGACATCGACTGCACGACATACAATGCATTCCAAACTTTAGCTATATATACAGTGAGTGTGCATAGCAAAAAAATTAAAAAATGTCCCCACAATGTTGCAAAATTGCGATGAAAAAGTAATATTTCTACAAGAAATGCCTCCTCATTTCATTAGTGTGCATTGATATGGGGCACCTCTCCTATCCAGCCACACTCCACAACTGATACTCCAGCCACACCCCACAATTGATACTCCAGCCACACTCCACAACTAATATTCCAACCACACCCCACAACTGATACTCCAGCCACACCCCACAACTGATACTCCAGCCACACCCCACAATTGATACTCCAGCCACACCCCACAACTGATACTCCAGCCACACCCCACAACTGATACTCCAGCCACACCCCACAATTGATACTCCAGCCACACCCCACAATTGATACTCCAGCCACACCCCACAACTGATACTCCAGCCACACCCCACAACTGATACTCTATGGGAAGCTTCCCTGGAATATTTAATTAGAGTAGACCTTGCACACACCCACCTTTATAATTCCATCGTAATGCACATGCTCATGAGAAAACTCAGCCCAATCATATACAGCCACCATCTCGAATGATGACAGTGCACACACGAACCAAGTTATTGTAACCCGATCAGGATCTGTTGATCCACTACAAGGCATGTCAGTAATGCAGCTTGTGAGCTAAAATAATAGGGCACACCTTTGGTAAGTGTGCACAGCTAAGGCAGCTTGTGAAATGAGGTAGAGCAGGCATAATCTAATTGAGGATATTCAGCAAGCATACAGAGGAAGTGAAGGAGGCAAAGGTTTAGGCTACAGCAAAGAGCACAGAGCTGCTAGCTGCTGCATGTACCTTGTGTGTAAGTGACAGTGGCAAAGGTTTAGGCTGCAGCAAAGAACACAGAGCTGCTAGCTGCTGCATGTAACTTGTGTGTAAGTGACAGTGGCAAAGGTTTAGGCTGCAGCAAAGAGCACAGAGCTGCTAGCTGCTGCATGTAACTTGTGTGTAAGTGACAGTGGCAAAGGTTTAGGCTGCAGCAAAGAACACAGAGCTGATAGCTGCTGCATGTAACTTGTGTGTAAGTGGCAGTGGAAAAGGTTTAGGCTGCAGCAAAGAACACAGAGCTATTAGCTGCTGCATGTAACTTGTGTGTAAGTGACAGTGGCAAAGGTTTAGGCTGCAGCAAAGAACACAGAGCTATTAGCTGCTGCATGTAACTTGTGTGTAAGTGACAGTGGCAAAGGTTTAAGCTGTAGCAAAGAACACAGCTGCTGCATGTAACTTGTGTGTAAGTGACAGTGGCAAAGGTTTAGGCTGCAGCAAAGAACACAGAGCTGCTAGCTGCTGCATGTAACTTGTGTGTAAGTGACAGTGGCAAAGGTTTAGGCTGCAGCAAAGAACACAGAGCTGCTAGCTGCTGCATGTAACTTGTGTGTAAGTGACAGTGGCAAAGGTTTAGGCTGCAGCAAAGAACACAGAGCTATTAGCTGCTGCATGTAACTTGTGTGTAAGTGACAGTAGCAAAGGTTTAGGCTGCAGCAAAGAACACAGAGCTGTTAGCTGCTGCATGTAACTTGTGTGTAAGTGACAGTGGCAAAGGTTTAGACTGCAGCAAAGAACACAGAGCTGCTAGCTGCTGCATGTACCTTGTGTGTAAGTGGCAGTGGCAAAGGTTTAGGCTGCAGCAAAGAACACAGAGCTGCTAGCTGCTGCATGTACCTTGTGTGTAAGTGAAAGTGGCAAAGGTTTAAGCTGCAGCAAAGAACACAGAGCTGTTAGCTGCTGCATGTACCTTGTGTGTAAGTGACAGTGGCAAAGGTTTAGGCTGCAGCAAAGAACACAGAGCTGCTAGCTGCTGCATGTAACTTGTGTGTAAGTGACAGTGGCAAAGGTTTAGGCTGCAGCAAAGAACACAGAGCTGATAGCTGCTGCATGTAACTTGTGTGCAGCAAAGACCACAGAGCTGCTAGCTGCTGCATGTAACTTGTGTGTAAGTGACAGTGGCAAAGGTTTAGGCTGTAGCAAAGAACACAGAGCTGTTAGCTGCTGCATGTAACTTGTGTGTAAGTGACAGTGGCAAAGGTTTAGGCTGTAGCAAAGAACACAGAGCTGCTAGCTGCTGCATGTAACTTGTGTGTAAGTGACAGTGGCAAAGGTTTAAGCTGTAGCAAAGAACACAGAGCTGTTAGCTGCTGCATGTAACTTGTGTGTAAGTGACAGTGGCAAAGGTTTAGGCTGTAGCAAAGAACACAGACCTGCTAGCTGCTGCATGTAACTTGTGTGTAAGTGGCAGTGGCAAAGGTTTAGACTGCAGCAAAGAACACAGAGCTGTTAGCTGCTGCATGTAACTTGTGTGTAAGTGACAGTGGCAAAGGTTTAGGCTGCAGCAAAGAACACAGAGCTGATAGCTGCTGCATGTAACTTGTGTGTAAGTGGCAGTGGCAAAGGTTTAGACTGCAGCAAAGAACACAGAGCTGTTAGCTGCTGCATGTAACTTGTGTGTAAGTGGCAGTGGCAAAGGTTTAGACTGCAGCAAAGAACACAGAGCTGCTAGCTGCTGCATGTAACTTGTGTGTAAGTGACAGTGGCAAAGGTTTAGGCTGCAGCAAAGAACACAGAGCTGCTAGCTGCTGCATGTAACTTGTGTGTAAGTGACAGTGGCAAAGGTTTAAGGGGGGAAGAGGGCTGAAAACACATATTTTTTCATTTTTTTTTTGCCTCATAGTACATGTATGTCTGGAGTTTGAGTTTCAAGTTTCAGAGCAAGTGAATACTTGCATCAGAAGATATAGCCATTTTTATACAGTGCATTATTATTCCATTAAGTACATGTATGTCTGGAGTTTGAGTTTCAAGTTTCAGAGCAAGTGAATACTTGCATCAGAAGATATAGCCATTTTTATACAGTGCATTATTATTCCATTAATTTTCATTTCATTTCACTTCACATTGGAAGAGGTTCTCTCCCAGTCTTACCTGGCTACAATCGGGGGGTCGGCGATGATCGCCTACCCAAAATACAGTTTTTATATATCAAAATGTTGCCAATTTCATGGAGACCCTTACCAGTCGTTTGCGCAATGAATTGGCCAGGCGGGGGGATAGTGCGCAACCTCTTAAGACAAGCACGTTTTTTTTAGGTCACGTGTTTTTTAGTCGGTTCGCTTGAAACTTTCACACTGTTGAGTTATGGGGAAGAGAACAGAGAAGCATTTTAAACAGAAAGGCCAAGGATTCAAGAAGAGTGACGACAAGAAGAAGAAAGCCCTACAGGCGGCTGTTGTTGAGCCTGTCACAGTAGCCGCGCTAGGCAAGTTTTAATGTTTATCTCCGTACTAAAAAGTTACTAGCTGTTTCCTTCCTTTGTTAGTGAGTCTCTTGGATCCTGTAGGTGGGGTAGCGCCTTCTGTGAACCTTCACTTACCTTGCAATCAATTGCAAATGTCTGAAGAGAGGCCAGTTCCATTTGTGACTATGACCAGTGACTATGACCAGGAAGAAGTAGGCTCTCATGGATCGTTCAGCTGCTTCTGTGGCTGTTGCTACTGGATCTACTGGCTCTACCTCTTTGGACTCTGGTGGTGTTGGAGAACTAGGTAAGGGTAATCGTATAATAAACTTAGATAAGCTTAGAGAGGTCATAGAAAGGTGTAATAAGTGTATTCAATGTGGTAACTGAGCTCCCTTGCAACTGAAGCCCGTAGGGCAGGCATGGTGTCTCATTTTTACTTTTTTACAAATTGTAGTAACACTCAAGACATCTCAAACCCTTTATCTGTAGAAGCATTCTTTGAACATCCAGTCAGTACTGGGTGCTCGCATTGCTGGAATTAGTCATTCTGGTCTGGAAGATATCACTGCAGTCATGGATATGTTGCCCCCTCTTGGTTCCACTTGTTTTTTAAAAATATACTAGGTCAATAGGGAGTGACGCAAATGCAGTAACAGAGTATTATGTTGGATGCCGCTCATAGGTTACATGATTTTTGTAGGGTTAGGCATGAAGACATCATTGATGTTAGTATTACTGTTGACGGCACATGGCTTAGACAGGGCCACAAATCAAATTATGGCTTGGTTGCGGTGATGTCTTGGGACACTGGAGAAGTTTTAGATTATTATCTTATGTCTAAGTTCTGTCAAGCTTGTGCGCGAAGACCTGAAGATGAAACAGAAGCAAGTTACACAGAATGGTTTGAGGGTCACAAGGTAAAAATTGTGAAGCCAATTTTGAAGGCTCTTCGGGTTCTGGGTTCTATGGAAGTTGTAGGAACACAAACTTTTTTAGCGTTCAGTGGAGAGACTGAAGCTTAGGTACACACACATAAATTAGTGATGGGTATACAAATGCACATAAACGGTTGTTGGAAGTGAGCCTTACGGTCCTAGTGTCTTTGGGTGGTGCTAGGGGGGTTAGTCGTGTGTCTATAGTTAAAATGCAAACCTACTAAAGGGGAGCAATTAGAAAGGACAACCTAGAGGGGATGATTTGCGATGTGAAAGCGATTTTTTATCACTCTTAGTCAACTATGGAACATCCCAACACGAGTATTGTCCTACAGGAGTTTTGAGTTGGTGTAAGTTTAATCCAGCTTGTGCTAAAGGTGAGGTACCACCAGTACCGATAGGCCTATGATTCCTCTGGACAAGGCTAGGAGGTTTTTGATAAATTAATGTCCGAGGATCTTTTGTGCAAATGTTTAGGTGGTTATACACAACCAAAATGAGTTTAATTCTGTTGTGTGGAGTAGAGCGGGTAAGACAGCACATATGAGTGCAACAAGTGTCAGGCTTGCTGTCGAGAGGCAGCAGAGTTCAATGGAGGGCGGAGCATTGTATGGTCCTGGCATGGGGGACCTGTAACATTTTATTTTGTTATGTGTCTTTTGCTTTCTATTGTCAAACAGAGATTACTGGAAGATACTTTTGTTTATATGTCTTTTTGTCAAGCTTAGGAATTAGTGGAGGATGACTTTTGTTTGTGTTCTATTGTTTTTCAGGGATTACTGGAGGGTGTCGGAAGACATGTGTGGAGGGTGACGATGGATGGACGAGCCCTGCAAATGATGACGTGTTTATGTTTGCTAATTCAATATTAGCAAAGCAACATACATGTAACAAGTCTGATGCGTCTTTAATTTATGTGTATGTATATATATATATATATATATATATATATATATATATATATTGTTGGTTTTCAGGTTGTAGTTAGGATGTAGGATACTGCTGTTGTTGAAAAAATAAAGGACTGTGAAAAGTCAAACATTTTGTTTGTACACACACAATTCTAGTAATGAGGGATGTATTCTGGTGAACAGGGGGTGTTTCTGGCAGCTGGGATATGATTACAAACTGCTTGGACTTCAAGGCTCAATATCTCTGAAGTGATTTTTGAAAAACCGTTAAATGATAACTTGAATATTTTTTATCCTTTCATTAAAAAAAATATATCAATTGAAAGCAATTTTTATATTCTAGAACTTGCGCGAGAGTTTTTGTTTGATAGCATTACTAAAAAAGACCTATAGATGAAAATGTAACGTGATGTCATAAAGCTATGTTCAGAAAATGAGACAAAAAAACATTTTTTCAAAATTTCAAGACGCGCAGTTTGTAGTGCTCATTATGATTGACTAATAGACCGAATAAGAGCCTCGCAAAGGTCGTTACTGCAACGTGGTTTACTTAACGGCTTACGGTCCGCACTGGAAGAGCCTATAATGAGCTAGGAAAAAAATATGGTGAAACAAAATAACAAAAGAGACTTACCATTAGAAAGTACAGACTGCAAGCTATAATTTGATATATAAATCGGGAAACTAGAGTGAATGCGAGCAAAGATATGGTACTTTATATGAGACTACGCGATACGCAGCCTTCTTCCCCCCTTAAGCTGCAGCAAAGAACACAGAGCTGTTAGCTGCTGCATGTAACTTGTGTGTAAGTGACAAAGGTTTAGACTGCAGCAAAGAACATAGAGCTGTTAGCTGCTGCATGTAACTTGTCACAATGTGTGTAAGTGACAGTGGCAAAGGTTTAGGCTGCAGCAAAGAACACAGAGCTGCTAGCTGCTGCATGTACCTTGTGTGTAAGTGACAGTGGCAAAGGTTTAGGCTGCAGCAAAGAACACAGAGCTGCTAGCTGCTGCATGTACCTTGTGTGTAAGTGACAGTGGCAAAGGTTTAGCCTGCAGCAAAGAACACAGAGCTGCTAGCTGCTGCATGTACCTTGTGTGTAAGTGGCAGTGGCAAAGGTTTAGGCTGCAGCAAAGAACACAGAGCTGCTAGCTGCTGCATGTACCTTGTGTGTAAGTGAAAGTGGCAAAGGTTTAGGCTGCAGCAAAGAACACAGAGCTGCTAGCTGCTGCATGTACCTTGTGTGTAAGTGAAAGTGGCAAAGGTTTAGGCTGCAGCAAAGAACACAGAGCTGCTAGCTGCTGCATGTACCTTGTGTGTAAGTGACAGTGGCAAAGGTTTAAGCTGCAGCAAAGAGCACAGAGCTGCTAGCTGCTGCATGTACTTTGTGTGTAAGTGGCAGTGGCAAAGGTTTAGGCTGCAGCAAAGAACACAGAGCTGATGCTGCTGCATGTACCTTGTGTGTAAGTGACAGTGGCAAAGGTTTAGGCTGCAGCAAGGAACACAGAAGCTGCTAGCTGCTGCATGTAACTTGTGTGTAAGTGGCAGTGGCAAAGGTTTAGGCTGCAGCAAAGAACACAGAGCTGCTAGCTGCTGCATGTAACTTGTGTGTAAGTGACAGTTGCAAAGGTTTAGGCTGCAGCAAAGAACACAGAGCTGTTAGCAGCTGCATGTAACTTGTGTGTAAGTGACAGTGGCAAAGGTTTAGGCTGCAGCAAAGAACACAGAGCCGTTAGCTGCTACAATTTTTTAGTTCGGGGCAACTCTTGGCCCCCAGCAGGCCTAACTGCCGTAAAGGGAACTCCATTCTTCATGCACAACAAATTAACTGTCCATACTCACCACAGGTTAGTTCCAGCTGTCTCCGCCTGCACACACACACACACACACACACGAGAAATAGGTGACAGAATGTCCGACACTAAACATATGGTGCCGCGTGATTTTTATGGCATTGGAATGGAATTGATTTCATGCAATAAGGATGCAATTTTAAGCGGCAAGTGTTGGTTACAGCTGCAACTATAATTAGAAACAAAATGGCTGAAAATAGTGCTGACCCTGAAGGTTTAGATGCAAGTGCTAAGAATAGAGTTTTAGGTGTGAAGCGAAAGTTTTGTCTCCACGCATATATATAGAAGCAATGTGTTAATAGAGAGTAGATATGGCCCTACTCTACTTAAAATAAAAAATTAAAAAAATTTAATTAAAAAATGAACGCAAAAATTAATGCTTTATGTTAAGTGCCATTCTTGGCTATACTAGGTACTATACTATTCTTAGCTATCTTTTAGTGCTATTCTTATCTACACTAGGTGCTATTCTTAGCTACACTAAGTACTATTTTAGCTACATTAAGTGCTATTCATAGCTGCACTGGGTGTTATTTTAAGCTTATTCTTAGCTACACTAGGTGGCTACACTAAGTACTATTTTTAGCTACATTAAGTGCTATTCTTAGCTGCACTGGGTGTTATTTTAAGCTTATTTTAAGCTAATTAAGTCCTATTCTAAGCTAAACTAGGTGTTATTTTAAGCCTTGATGCTATGCTGAAGCCACTTATCGTGTCACTTATCATGTCACACTATACAAAGTAAGTTAAAGGAGCTATGGTAGTGTACTACAGGAAGTCTAGTATACTACAGGAAATGTCTCGGTATACTACAGGAAGGGACTATATAGTGTACTACAGGAAGTGCTATAATGAGAACCAAAATTAATACCTGATAGCGGGTAAGTTCTGCTGGGCAATATTTTCGTGGATTCATGGTTAAAAGAAAACCATGATAAAAAAGATAAAAAACCCACAGATTTACTGTAGCATGGCCTTATCAAGTCAGTAAAGGGTCAAGCTCACGAGACTATTTTAGAATAACTGAGAACCATGGCCATATATGAACAGATCTCAAAAAAATAAAAAGAGGTGTGGTTATCAAACATGCACGCACAATTAGAAAGCGAATTCCCCCCACAAATGATTGAAATCCACAAAAATATAGCCACAGAAGCTATCTGCCGCACAGTCATCCTACCAACTCTATACCCTAATTATTAGGGTATGTGCAAGCTGTAGTTCTCCTTTTGCTTTTGACATAGGCCACCATGGAGCATGCTGGTGGCTGCCACCAAGGAGCATGCTGGTGAGAGTGGAGTGCAGCTTCCTGCTGGCGCAGAGATGGAGGCCTGTAGTAGTAACCAATCTTGCAGCAAGCATAGGGAGAAGTCAAACAGGAAACCTTGTGATGGCCAACACGGACAATTGGCAAGGTCAGACGGAGGTCACTCGGCAAGGTCAGGCAGAGGTCACTCGGCAAGGTCAGACAGAGGTCACTCGGTAAGGTCAGACAGAGGTCACTCGGCAAGGTCAGGCAGAGGTCACTCGGCAAGGTCAGGCAGAGGTCACTCGGCAAGGTCAGACAGAGGTCACTCGGCAAGGTCAGGCAGAGGTCACTCGGCAAGGTCAGACAGAGATCACTCTGCAAGGTCAGACAGAGGTCACTCGGCAAGGTCAGACAGAGGTCACTCGGCAAGGTCAGGCAGAGGTCACTCGGCAAGGTCAGACAGAGGTCACTCGGCAAGGTCAGACAGAGGTCACTCGGCAAGGTCAGACAGAGGTCACTCGGCAACGTCAGACAGAGGTCACTCGGCAAGGTCAGGCAGAGGTCACTCGGCAAGGTCAGACAGAGGTCACTCGGCAAGGTCAGACAGAGGTCACTCGGCAAGGTCAGACAGAGGTCACTCGGCAAGGTCAGACAGAGGTCACTCGGCAAGGTCAGACAGAGGTCACTCGGCAAGGTCAGACAGAGGTCACTCGGCAAGGTCAGACAGAGGTCACTCGGCAAGGTCAGACAGAGGTCACTCGGCAAGGTCAGACAGAGGTCACTCGGCAAGGTCAGACAGAGGTCACTCGGCAAGGTCAGACAGAGGTCACTCGGCAAGGTCAGACAGAGGTCACTCGGCAAGGTCAGACAGGTCACTCGGCAAGGTCAGACAGAGGTCACTCAGCAAGGTCAGACAGAGGTCACTCGGCAAGGTCAGACAGGTCACTCGGCAAGGTCAGACAGAGGTCACTCGGCAAGGTCAGACAGAGGTCACTCAGCAAGGTCAGACAGAGGTCACTCGGCAAGGTCAGACAGAGGTCACTAAGGTCAGACAGAGGTCACTTGATTTTTAGCAACTGCTTTATCAAGATTGGACGGAGTGTAAAGGTCAGCCTGCGATGGCCTCAGAGGGAGAAGTCACTACCGTTAGCTACGAGAACAACAAACATTTAAAGACTACTAAGAAGAGGGACAAACCACTCACAGCAAATACGAGGTAGTTGATGTTCGTGTCGATGGCGTAAGAGCTGGGGGGAAAGTTGACACGAACGCAGGGAGCTGGGTCTGGGCTGTCCACTCCGGGAAGAAAGAACAGCTGGTAACCTAGGGGATATACGCTGGCACTGGGATCAGGAGGGAGCTCTAGAATACAGCATTCATCTTGAGTGGAATCTGTTTTACAATCCTCGTGGCACATCTTCGTGTTGGAACACGATGACTGAGATCTTCCCAGAAGGACAAGAGTTCCTGGACATGGCCATTGAGAGAGGGGGAGGGGGGGGGGGGGGGGGGAAATGGAGAGAGAGAAAGGAGAGAGGAAGAAAACTGAACACACATCTGCATAAAGGGTTAATATTTACTGTTTTCACATTCAGAATCCTATTCTGTGAATACATACATGGACCAAGTGCAGAAGACCAAGGCCTGGCGTCCACTATGTGCTACACAGTCCGAGAATATCTCCGCTCCCCCCCCCCCTAGATTTTCCCATTAGCTATCGTCTGTGAATACTTAACAACTCAAAAATATCCAGGGATACGGTGTAACAGTGGGTACCACCTTCACAGCTATCTGCTTAAGAAAATGGGGGGAGAAAAACAATGGATTTCATTCCCATTACCGATCAGGGACACCAGAGTTAAACACGGCCGATTAATTGTGTTTGCATTAAACACGGCTGATTAATTGTGTTTGCATTACCAGAGTTAAACACGGCTGATTAATTGTGTTTGCATTACCAGAGTTAAACACAGCTGATTAATTGTGTTTGCATTACCAGAGTTAAACACGGCTGATTAATTGTGTTTACACGGCTGACTAATTGTGTTTGCATTACCAGAGTTAAACACGGCTGATTAATTGTGTTTGCATTACCAGAGTTAAACACGGCTGATTAATTGTGTTTGCATTACCAGAGTTAAACACGGCTGATTAATTGTGTTTACACGGCTGATTAATTGTGTTTGCATTAACAGAGTTAAACACGGCTGATTAATTGTGTTTGCATTACCAGAGTTAAACACGGCTGATTAATTGTGTTTGCATTACCAGAGCTAAGCACGGCTGATTAATTGTGTTTGCATTACCAGAGTTAAACACGGCTGATTAATTGTGTTTGCATTACCAGAGTTAAACACGGCTGATTAATTGTGTTTGCATTAACAGAGCTAAGCACGGCTGAAGCATAACTGTGTTTGCATCACGAATGCTGACACAATGGCTGGGAGGAGCTAAAGCTTTTGCTCAGATTCTCATTTGTTCCCTTCCCTCCCACAAAATAATGAATGTAATTGCAGATACCTTAATTACAGATACCTTAATTACATAGCTGGCTGGGTAGACACTAAGACAGTCTGTGTGTGTGTATGTGTGTGTGCGTGTGTGTGGTGTGTGTGTGTGTGTGTGTGTGTGTGTATTATATAGCAGGTTTCAAGCCTCTCAAAGGACAGGAGTCATGCCCAGAACTTGAACAAGAAAACAAGCATTGAGAAGTGTCCATATGCGTTCACTATAAGGTGAAGATGAAGCTAGCTCTGTGGTGAAGATGAAGCTAGCTCTGTGGTAAAAATGAAGCTAGCTCTTTGGTGAAGATGAAGCTAGCTACATGGTGAAGATGAAGCCAGTTACATGGTGAAGATGAAGCTAGCTCTGCGGTGAAGATGAAGCTAGCTCTGTGGTGAAGATGAAGCTAGCTCTGTGGTGAAGATGAAGCTAGCTAGCTCTGTGTTGAAGATGAAACTAGCTACATGGTGAAGATGAAGCTAGTTCTGTAGTAAAGATGAAGCTAGCTACATGGTGAAGATGAAGCTAGCTCTGTGGTAAAGATGAAGCTAGCTCTGTGGTGAAGA
This sequence comes from Cladorhizidae sp. MBARI D1340-BT2, assembly GCA_028752905.1. NCBI lineage: Eukaryota > Metazoa > Porifera > Demospongiae > Poecilosclerida > Cladorhizidae > Cladorhizidae sp. MBARI D1340-BT2. Next base: position 26,935,600 of record JAQNBH010000001.1, read on the forward strand.
TGAAACTAGCCACATGGTGAAGATGAAGCTAGCTCTGTGGTGAAGATGAAGCTAGCTACATGGTGAAGATGAAGCCAGTTACATGGTGAAGATGAAGCTAGCTCTGTGGTGCTAGCTCTTTGGTGAAGATGAAACTAGTTACATGGTGAAGATGAAGCTAGCTATGTGGTAAAAATGAAGCTAGCTCTTTGGTGAAGATGAAGCTAGCTACATGGTGAAGATGAAGCTAGTTACATGGTGAAGATGAAGCTAGCTCTGTGGTGAAGATGAAGCGAGCTCTGTGGTGAAGATGAAGCTAGCTCTGTGGTGAAGATGAAGCTAGCTCTGTGGTAAAGATGAGCTAGCTAGCTACATGGTGAAGATGAAGGTGAAGATGAAGCTAGCTACATGTTGAAGATGAAGCTAGCTCTGTGGTGAAGATGAAGCTAGCTCTGTGCTAAAGATGAAGCTAGCTCTGTGGTGAAGATGAAGCTAACTATATGGAGAAGATGAAGCTAGCCATGCCTAAACATGAAGCTAGATGTCTACTATTCCTGCTATTGAATAAGGCCATGCTAGGCCATGCTAACTCGAGGTATGCCTATTGCAGCGGCATCAGGTCCGTGCTGAAGTACTTATATAACAAGAGAAAAATACGAGTTGAAAAAGGATGAAGAAAGCTGGTCTGGACTGCATGCAATATTGCTAGCTGCCAGGTAGACACACACACAATCAGTAGCTATATAGCGCTATATACAAAACACAGGTTTTCTTTATGCCTATTCGTGAAGTTAGCTACAGGTACAGGAGGGAGATCTAGAATTTAGGGGGGATGACTCAGGGTTTCATTTAGGGTGGGGGGGGGGGGGTTGCCCCCCTTGGAACCTTTTTGCCTCCCCCCCCTTGGAAATTGTATTATTAAAATTCTTATTGATGTTGATAAGTGCTTGACATCATTAATATCTAGATTCCTCCCGCTGCCCCCCCCCCCTTGGACAATTTTCTAAATGAAAACCATGTGGTGGAGGGGGTAGGTGGAGGGGGAAGGGAGACTAATCTTTAGCAGGTGGCTATTTTTGTTCGTTTGTTTGTTTGTTTTGGTTGCGTATGACAAGATTGTTATATACCATGGCTTAGGATAACAACAATAATAATGACATCATCATCAACAACAACAACAACAACATATCGACATTGTCCTTTTCAAGTTCAAAGGGAACTTGCAGAGAAGGCACCCACTCTGAGCCATCCTCAGATTTATAAGTAAACATGTTATTATATAAAGTAGCCGAGTATGGCCGGTATGTATATTATGTAAGCTATGCACAACTGCGAGAGGGAAGGGGAGGGGGGGGGGCATTCTTGGAAGCCACCATCACCAAAAACAGCATGGCACTTGGCGGCGGTGGCCATTTTGTTTCGTTCAGGAGGTATACCTGCTGCACATGACATTCCCGACGATGGCACACAAATTACGCAACATGGCACTGTCACCAACGAACCACACTAGCTATGGTAGAGCTCAGACAACGCAAGCAATCTGCTAGCAGCAAGGCTGCCTCTAGCCCTGCTCTATTATATACCTTAGTCACCCTCATATGACCGGTAGGAGATGGTGGTATCATGGAGGTCATGGAGGTCATGGAGTCAGATGATCCTTTCCCAGGCAGCACTGCTGGTATCAAGGCCAGACCCAACCCCTTCTCCCCACCCTCCAAATCATACGAGGAAATATTCTGAAATTGCCACAACTTCCCTGCACAAACTATATATTTATCTGGCTAAGTCGATACACTAGCATGCATTAGGCTCCTAATAATTGTATATTTATCTAGCTAGTCTATACATTAGCATGCATTATACTCCTAATAACTGTATATTTATATGGCTAAGTCTATACACTAGCTTGCATTATACTCCTAATAACTGTATATTTATATGGCTAAGTCTATACACTAGCTTGCATTATACTCCTAATAACTGTATATTTATCTGGCTAAGTCTATACACTAGCTTGCATTATGCTCCTAATAACTGTATATTTATCTGGCTAAGTCTATACACTAGCATGCATTATGCTCCTAATAACTGTATATTTATCTGGCTAAGTCTTTACACTAGCTTGCATTATTCTCCTAATAACTGTATATTTATCTGGCTAAGTCTATACACTAGCTTGCATTATACTCCTAATAACTGTATATTTATCTAGCTAGTCTTTACACTAGCTTGCATTATGCTCCTAATAACTGTATATTTATCTGGCTAAGTCTATACACTAGCATGCATTATACTCCTAATAACTGTATATTTATCTAGCTAGTCTCTACACTAGCAGGCATTATGCTCCTAATAACTGTATATTTATCTGGCTAGTATATACACTAGCTTGCATTATACTCCTAATAACTGTATATTTATCTGGCTCATCTATACACTAGCTTGCATTATGCTCCTAATAACTGTATATTTATCTAGCTAGTCTCTATACTAACTTGCATTATACTCCTAATAACTGTATATTTATCTAGCTAAGTCTATATACTAGCTTGCATTATACTCCTAATAACTGTATATTTATCTAGCAAGTCTATATACTAGCTTGCATTATACTCCTAATAACTGTATATTTATCTAGCAAGTCTATACACTAGCAGGCATTAGTCTCCTAATAACTGTATATTTATCTGGCTAGTCTCTACACTAGCATAGCCTCAGCCCTAGCTAAATGAAAAGGTGCTAACTTGCGAAACAAAGTGTCATATTTCTGGCTATCCGGTCGGCTGAACAATGTCACTGGCAGTTATTTATGCATGTAATCAAGTGAAAACTACCCATCTCAAATGGAAAACATCACTGGAGCAGCACCAACCCCCCCCCACTCCCTCTATGGTCCGCGCTTTCTATAGAGCTACGCATTATATAGAAAGCACTAGCAATCCACAGAATGCACTCCAAGATTATTTTTCTGCTCATTCTTTAGATTTTCCTACTGAGTGTGAATGGCTAGCAAAGCACCTAATGAACGAGATGAGCCGCGATCAGAGCAAAGCGCGTGCTATTGTAAATTCATGAATAGCATTAATAATGCGGATGAGCACTGCATCACGAATATAATTATAAGTGCATCAATATCTCTCTTCATACTCCAGTATGATAATGCATGTCACTGATTGGTACTTACAGAATAACATTAAAATGTCAGGTAGTGTAGAGATGTGGGCAACCATGCACAAAATAACTATATGCTTAAACAAATATAGAATATTATATTTGGTTTTGCAACAAGGAACCAAACTCTCTCTATTTGAGGTCGGAGCTTTTATTAAGTATATACTGGCCAATTAAGGGCCCACACAACTGCTCAGCTGAAGGAATGATAGCAGAGTTCCCCACCATTACATAAAGGAGGGCTAAACGTGGGGATGCTGTGCCAGTGTCCTGCTTATGTAGTGTTACAGAAAGGGACAGTGTCAAATTGGTTCAGTGCAGTACCTGTAGCGAATGGTTCCATGCAGTTGGTGTCACTGCACCACTAGAAAATAGTTGGATACCTTGGCACTGTACTGGTTGCAAAACAATGTAGACAGAGATTAACGTTGTTCTATAATGGAGAGCATCATTTATGCATAATCTATTTTGTGAATGACTGGCCACATCTCTGCACTACTTGACATTATAAATAATGCTCTTCTGTTACTAATCAGTGCCATGCACTGGAGGGAGATATGCACTACTCATTACAAGATAGGTTCCCTTGATACAGTGCTCGTTGACATATTATTATTAGCTATTTACGACTAAAAACAGCATGCTGAGTCAAGGCAGCAAAAAGTATGCATTTATACCTCTGCAGGCAATCCTGTCTACTATCCCAGAACAGCAGAGCTAGCTGCTCTACTCTGATCACAGCTAAGCAAATGCATCAAGATCCTTCGCTAGCCATTCAGACTCAGTAGGCAAATCTAGTGAGTGAGCAGCAAAATAATATTGGAGCATATTCTATAGGACGCGTGCCAATCTATAGAATGTTACGCATTCTGTGGAATCAGTAGATTCCATAGTTCTACAGAAAGCGTAGAACATATATAACTACATAATCTATACTAGACATGACCCACTAATAAACATGCCAGAGAGCTCCCTCACCCACCCCCACACGACTTCTATACTTCTATTATTTGTTTAACCTGTGGTAGTCGACTGCTAGTATATATATATAGCAGAAGTGGGTGGCTTCTGACTTTATCCTTTGAACTACACCAGCTATTTCCTTGGAAGGAGGAGCTTGTAAGTTACACACAGCTTAGTAGACAGTTACTTCTGAAGTGCAAGTGAACAGAAACCGAACAAAAAGAAATGTATTAACTATGAAGGTGACCTGCTCCCTCCTCTAGATCTATCCCTAGTAGGTGTCTGGCTCTGTTGCTGTTGGACTAGCCACTCACTATATTCTTGATGAAGGTAATGTTGAGAGAACAAATTTCAAGTTGATTACTGCGAGGTCATTGTAACTACATGTAACTGAGAGTTCGTTTTATTGCTTAGGCGTAAATATCGTTGGCTACAATTTAGGCTAGTCAAATGCCGCCCCCACCCCCCCAAGTGGTTGGTAGGCTTTACTAGTCCACTTACCTAGAATGAACGCGAAGACGAAAAAGTACTTCATTTTTAAAAACCAGGAGAATAGTAGAGAGCTTGTTGTGGATTGGCAAACATCTCAACGGGCACAACACAGTATATCCTACGTGGGTAGGATAGCGCCGCCCTTCATTAACAGATTTAGCGCATGCATCCACAACCAGCCCCGCCCTCTATACTGTTGCAGGTCATGTGCCAAATAGGTTGGAGACAAAGCAGTCCGAAGGCTATGTGGACATTAGTTTGCTTTTTCTTAGTTCTATCAAGCGTTGGTAGAGGTAAGTCACAGTTATTGCACCCGTTTTAATAAAGCTCTACTTTGATGCTAGCTAGAGCTACTGTAATTTAACGTTATACATAGCAATTTCTCTCCACCAATGATGGTCACAGATGAGGGGTATAGTCGACCAGGTTGCGGACAGTTACAGTTGTGGGAATAGCTAAGCACGCAAAAGCTCAGAAATTTGCCCTTCGTCCTGGTTAATAGAGGGCTAGCCCATGCCCTAGCTAGTAGAGTAGAAATGGTCTGGCCCATACCCTAGATAGTGGAGTAGTAGTCCTAACCCATGCCCTAACCCATGCCCTAGATAGTGGAGTAGTAGAGTCCTAACCCATGCCCTAGATAGTGGAGTAGTAGAGTCCTAACCCATGCCCTAGATAGTGGAGTAGTAGAGTCCTAACCCATGCCCTAGATAGTGGAGTAGTAGAATCCTAACCCATGCCCTAGATAGTGGAGTAGTAGAGTCCTAACCCATGCCCTAGATAGTGGAGTAGTAGTCCTAACCCATGCCCTAACCCATGCCCTAGATAGTGGAGTAGTAGAGTCCTAACCCATGCCCTAGATAGTGGAGTAGTAGAGTCCTAACCCATGCCCTAGATAGTGGAGTAGTAGAGTCCTAACCCATGCCCTAGATAGTGGAGTAGTAGAATCCTAACCCATGCCCTAGATAGTGGAGTAGTAGAGTCCTAACCCATACCCTAGATAGTGGAGTAGTAGAGTCCTAACCCATGCCCTAGATAGTGGAGTAGTAGAGTCCTAACCCATGCCCTAGATAGTGGAGTAGTAGAATCCTAACCCATGCCCTAGATAGAGTAGTAGAGTCCTAACCCATGCCCTAGATAGTGGAGTAGTAGAGTCCTAACCCCCCTAGATAGTGGAGTAGTAGAGTCCTAACCCATGCCCTAGATAGTGGAGTAGTAGAATCCTAACCCATGCCCTAGATAGTGGAGTAGTAGAGTCCTAACCCATGCCCTAGATAGTGGAGTAGTAGAATCCTAACCCATGCCCTAGATGTGGAGTAGTAGAATCCTAACCCATGCCCTAGATAGTGGAGTAGTAGTCCTAACCCATGCCCTAGATAGTGGAGTAGTGGAATCCTAACCCATGCCCTAGATAGTGGAGTAGTAGAGTCCTAACCCATGCCCTAGATAGTGGAGTAGTAGAGTCCTAACCCATGCCCTAGATAGTGGAGTAGTAGAGTCCTAACCCATGCCCCTAACCCATGCCCCTAACCCATGCCCTAGATAGTGGAGTAGTAGAGTCCCAGCCCATGCCCTAGATAGTTAGTACAGTCCTAACCCATGCCCTAGATAGTGGAGTAGTAGAGTCCTAACCCATGCCCTAGATAGTGGAGTAGTAGAGTCCTAACCCATGCCCTAGATAGTGGAGTAGTAGAGTCCTAACCCATGCCCTAGATAGTGGAGTAGTAGAGTCCTAACCCATGCCCTAGATAGTGGAGTAGTAGAGTCCTAACTCATGCCCTAGATAGTGGAGTAGTAGAGTCCTAACCCATGCCCTAGATAGTGGAGTAGTAGAGTCCTAACCCATGCCTTAGATAGTGGAGTAGTAGAGTCCTAACTCATGCCCTAGATAGTGGAGTAGTAGAGTCTTCCCATGCCCTAGATAGTGGATTAGTAGAGTCCTAACCCATGCCCTAGATAGTGGAGTAGTAGAGTCCTAACCCATGCCCTAGATAGTGGAGTAGTAGAGTCCTAACCCATGCCCTAGATAGTGGAGTAGTAGAGTCCTAACCCCATGCCCTAGATAGTGGAGTAGTAGAATCCTAACCCATGCCCTAGATAGTGGAGTAGTAGAGTCCTAACCCATGCCCTAGATAGTGGAGTAGTAGAATCCTAACCCATGCCCTAGATGTGGAGTAGTAGAATCCTAACCCATGCCCTAGATAGTGGAGTAGTAGAGTCCTAACCCATGCCCTAGATAGTGGAGTAGTAGAATCCTAACCCATGCCCTAGATAGTGGAGTAGTAGAGTCCTAACCCCATGCCCTAGATACTGGAGTAGTAGAGTCTTCCCATGCCCTAGATAGTGGAGTAGTAGAGTCCTAACCCATGCCTAGATAGTGGAGTAGTAGAGTCCTAACCCATGCCCTAGATAGTGGAGTGGTAGAGTCCTAACCCATGCCCTAGATAGTGGAGTAGTAGAATCCTAACCCATGCCCTAGATAGTGGAGTAGTAGAATCCTAACCCCATGCCCTAGATAGTGGATTAGTAGAGTCCTAACCCATGCCCTAGATAGTGGAGTAGTAGAGTCCTAACCCATGCCCTAGATAGTGGAGTAGTAGAGTCCTAACCCATGCCCTAGATAGTGGAGTAGTAGAGTCCTAACCCATGCCCTAGATAGTGGAGTAGTAGAATCCTAACCCACGCACAGCTTAGCCCATGCCCACAAAACAGCCTTGAAGATATAGGGAAAACCCCATGCCCTAGAGGCCTAGACAGAGGCTAGCTCCTGCCCTAGATACTAGTGTAAGCTAGCCTATGCTCTACAAAGATAAGCCACAAAGAGAAGCCATGGGGGAAAAGGCTAGAAGCTGGTCTCTTAAGTCGTTTTTTAAAATAATTATTTTATATCTGTGTAGGTGTGAGGCTGAACGACCATGTTGGTTACTATGAGACCCTGAATGTGAAGGCAAGCTTCATTGCTTCTTCCCCGACAAAGCTGGCAGCAAGATTCAGCTTCAGTGCTCATGGCAGGTAGCTACAGGATAAGTAGTTACATCATGGCTGCGGTGTCACAGCATGTGGAAACAGAAATGGCCACCAGATGGTCCTGTGTGGCACTGAACACTCGCGTATCATGCCTAACGGTGACATTTGAATCATTTGAATCATTGCCTTAGCGATGGGAGGAGTTGATATGTGTGTGTGTGGGGTGGGGGTGGGTTGGGGGGTGGTTGCAACTCTCTCAACCCCCCCCCCCCCTCATTCCCACTCTCTCTTCCCTAGATCCACCATCCCTATGCACACATGTCCAGGATAGTTTCTACGTCAATGTCAAGGTCTCGTCTGTGCGCACATGTCCAGGATAGTTTCCATGGCATCCAGTCTCTAAAGCAATAGTCAAAGCACAAACTTTGCACATATACCAACTAATTGGGTCTAGAGATTGTGGGATCATTTAATCTATGAATCTCATTACAGCATTTCCTATGCCGTTTCTGGGGCACCATGTGGTCCTTCAAGAAGGAGAACACCCCCAAAAGAATTAAAAAAAATTTTTTTTTAGAGCCCAGAACACATTGATTCTGTAGCGCCTCAAGCTGGAGCAAAAGGGATTGGTCAACATGAACTGTGTCATTGTAGGCATCTCGACACTCCGATCAGATTGTTGCACACCATTCAAACTCCGTAGGCAACTGGCGCATCACTATAGGTTATTGACCACACCCCTTTATCCTCTCTCGCGTGTAGCATGTTGGCAACCATGAGTGGGCTGGGCTGCAATACTGTGGACTCCCCTAGCCTATCATCTGCGCTTGTTTGACGTGTCACGAGACATTGCGGAGCATGCTGGTTATGGAATGCAGCTTTCTGTTGGTGCAGAGAGGAAAGCTTGTAGTGGTCAAGCAGCAGCTGCAAGTAACCAGTTTTGCCGCCAGCTCGGGGGTGGACCCATACAGGAAGCTTGCAATGCCAACACAACAGAGTAGCATAATTAGCAACGGTCATGTGGAGACTATATTTGTAGCAACCACTTGTCAAGTCTGCGCCCATCATCCGGACAGATCACAGATCACTTGCATGTCATGTGAAACTGCGCCCAATCATCTGGACAAGTCATGGGATCACTTGCATGTCATGTGAAACAGCGCCCAATCATCTGGACAGATAACGGATCACTTGCATGTCATGTAAAACAGCGCCCAATCATCTGGACAGATCACGGATCACTTGCATGTCATGTGAAACAGCGCCCAATCATCTTGACAGGTCACAGATCACTTGCATGTCATGTGAAACAGTGCCCAATCATCCGGACTTGTCACAGATCACTTGCATGTCATGTGAAACAGCGCCCAATCATCTGGACAAGTCACAGATCACTTGCATGTCATGTGAAACAGCGCCCAATCATCTGGACAAGTCACAGATCACTTGCATGTCATGTGAAACAGTGCCCAATCATCCGGACAGGTCACAGATCACTTGCATGTCATGTGAAATATTCCACCAGCGAGTATAAACGCACTGTGTTTTGTTTCTTCCTTGGCCATGATGAAGACTGATGTGTCTGCTTGAGACTTTGGCAAAGAAGAAGAACAAAGCCTGATCGAAAGAGAAATCTAAAGTGATGTCAGCGTAAGTAATCAAGCAAGAATGCGCTGGTAGGCATTCTGGACGTCATGAAGACTTGGGAATGATGTGAAGTGTCTGTAGCCCTCCTGGTTACAATGGCGGACATCGCTTTGTCTTTCTACCCCAGCAGTGCTAATGGAAAGCAGCCACAAAATTGCATGTTATATATAATGATGTTTATGTGGTGCGGTGAGTTACTCACCTACCTTCTTGGTGGCTCAGCCTCAGAGAGGTGTGTTGATGGCAAAGAAGGATATTGCTGCAGCAATTGTTCGACTCTAACTCTTCGGTCTGTGCCACCTTCTAGTGTAGATGGCACTATCATTACCTTACCCAGAATTATTTTTTACCCGTTCTAGCATGCAGGGTTGGGAGTGCTAAATGACTCATAAGCATTATGATGGCTGATTAATTTCCGTCAAGACGTCCCAGATTCTTGGACCCCCTTATAGTCATAATAATGCAAAGTGGATGAGGACGAGGACTGACAAGGAACACATTCCTGACCCTACTTCCCACATGGGTGATGCAGGGTCATCATCTGATCACACGTGTGATGCAGGGTCATCGTGTGATCACACGTGTAATGCAGGATCATTATGCGGTCGCACATGTGTGATGCAGTGTCACCATGCGGTTACTATGTGTTTTAATGTGTTTGGTTGCATATAGTCACACAGAATCATAACATGTAAATTGTTAGCCCTAGGGTTAGGGCTAGGGCATGGCTAAGATCCCCCCCCCCCCCCACAACTAGGGACTAGCTCTATCTCATATCCTACCCAAGCTGTACTGTAGCTGTAACTTTCCCCCTAGCCCTAGCCGTCATAGTCCTTGCCCTAGAGATAGCCTTATAGCCTCTCTAGTGGTTGTCATAGTCCTTGCCCTAGAGATAGCCTTATAGCTGTAGCCCTAGCCTCTCTAGTGGTACTGTCCCATAGCCCTAGAGATAGCCTTATAGCTGTAGCCCTAGCCTCTCTAGTGGTACTGTCCCATAGCCCTAGAGATAGCCTTATAGCTGTAGCCCTAGCCTCTCTAGTGGTACTGTCCCATAGCCCTAGAGATAGCCTTATAGCTGTAGCCCTAGCCTCTCTAGTGGTACTGTCCCATAGCCCTAGAGATAGCCTTATAGCTGTAGCCCTAGCCTCTCTAGTGGTACTGTCCCATAGCCCTAGAGATAGCATGCCGCCCCAGCCCCAGCTACACTCAACCACCCAATTGCCACCCTAGTTACCCCCAGCCCTAGCCCTAGTTACCCCCAGCCATAGCCCTAGTTACCCACAGCCCTAGCCCTAGCCTTAGTTACCCCCAGCCCTAGCCCCGTAATCCTAGAGATGGTTATAGGCTCCCACCCTAGCCCTAGTTCCGGCCCTAACTCTACAGCCTTAGAGATGCAGCCATAGCAACCCTAGTGCTAGTCCCAGACCTGGCCTCATGATTCCAGTTCCAGCCCTAATCCCAGCCCTAGCCCTATTGCCCTGGCCTTAGCTCCAGCCCTAGCCCCCCCCCCCCCCCCCCCCCCCCCCCCCAGCCCCAGCTCTCCAACCCTAAGTGCCAATGTTCATGGCCTTATTGGAAGTAGTTACTTGAATTTGGTAGTGGAAATCGTAGTTGTACCAGCAGTGCATACCTCATTAGTGGCTTTGCTTGTTAGGGCACTCTGGAAAACCTGTTCAGTGCAGCTGTTCTATTATTCTATTAAAATGGGGACAATGTGTTACTATGCCCCCTCTATACACAGTGGTAACTGCTAGAGTATGCATGTAGACCTCTCTATACACAGTGGTAACTGCTAGAGTATGCATGGTGACCCCTCTATACACAGTGGTAACTGCTAGAGTATGCATGTAGACCCTCTATACACAGTGGTAACTGCTAGAGTATGCATGGTGACCCCTCTATACACAGTGGTAACTGCTAGAGTATGCATGTAGACCTCTCTATACACAGTGGTAACTGCTAGAGTATGCATGTAGACCTCTCTATACACAGTGGTAACTGCTAGAGTATGCATGTAGACCCCTCTATACACAGTGGTAACTACTAGAGTATGCATGTAGACCCTCTATACACAGTGGTAACTGCTAGAGTATGCATGTATACCCTCTATACACAGTGGTAACTGCTAGAGTATGCATGTAGACCCCTCTATACACAATGGTAACTGCTAGAGTATGCATGTAGACCCCTCTATACACAGTGGTAACTGCTAGAGTATGCATGTAGACCTCTCTATACACAGTGGTAACTGCTAGAGTATGCATGTAGACCTCTCTATACACAGTGGTAACTGCTAGAGTATGCATGTAGACCCCTCTATACACAGTGGTAACTGCTAGAGTATGCATGTAGACCTCTCTATACACAGTGGTAACTGCTAGAGTATGCATGTAGACCCCTCTATACACAGTGGTAACTACTAGAGTATGCATGTAGACCTCTCTATACACAGTGGTAACTACTAGAGTATGCATGTAGACCCCTCTATACACAGTGGTAACTACTAGAGTATGCATGTAAACCCCTCTATACACAGTGGTAACTGCTAGAGTATGCATGTAGACCCCTCTATACACAGTGGTAACTACTAGAGTATGCATGTAGACCCCTCTATACACAGTGGTAACTACTAGAGTATGCATGTAGACCTCTCTATATACAGTGGTAACTACTAGAGTATGCATGTAGACCCCTCTATACACAGTGATAACTGCTAGAGTATGCATGTAAACCCCTCTATACACAGTGGTAACTGCTAGAGTATGCATGTAGACCCTCTATACACAGTGGTAACTGCTAGAGTATGCATGTAGACCCTCTATACACAGTGGTAACTACTAGAGTATGCATGTAAACCCCTCTATACACAGTGGTAACTGCTAGAGTATGCATGTAGACCCCTCTATACACAGTGGTAACTACTAGAGTATGCATGTAGACCCCTCTATACACAGTGGTAACTGCTAGAGTATGCATGTAGACCCTCTATACACAGTGGTAACTACTAGAGTATGCATGTAGACCCTCTATACACAGTGGTAACTGCTAGAGTATGCATGTAGACCCCTCTATACACAGTGGTAACTGCTAGAGTATGCATGTAGACCCCTCTATACACAGTGGGAACTACTAGAGTATGCATGTAGACCCCTCTATACACAATGGTAACTGCTAGAGTATGCATGTAGACCCCTCTATACACAGTGGTAACTGCTAGAGTATGCATGTAGACCCTCTATACACAGTGGTAACTGCTAGAGTATGCATGTAGACCCTCTATACACAGTGGTAACTACTAGAGTATGCATGTAGACCCTCTATACACAGTGGTAACTGCTAGAGTATGCATGTAGACCCCTCTATACACAGTGGTAACTGCTAGAGTATGCATGTAGACCCTCTATACACAGTGGTAACTGCTAGAGTATGCATGTAGACCCTCTATACACAGTGGTAACTGCTAGAGTATGCATGTAGACCCTCTATACACAGTGGTAACTGCTAGAGTATGCATGTATACCCTCTATACACAGTGGTAACTGCTAGAGTATGCATGTAGACCCCTCTATACACAGTGGTAACTGCTAGAGTATGCATGTAGACCCCTCTATACACAGTGGTAACTGCTAGAGTATGCATGTAGACCCCTCTATACACAGTGGTAACTGCTAGAGTATGCATGTAGACCCCTCTATATACGGTGAACTGCTAGTATGCACAAGTGTGAGTCAGTGAGTATGTTTTCTCTTTCTCTGTGGTAAGTGATTCCACAAACTTGGCCTCAGGCAGTGCACGTACAAAGCAGAGTAAATTAATCTAGTGTGAAATATGTCGCTCAATATTGCTATAATGTATCACCTCTTGATAGTTTCTAATGACGATTTGTTTGGCTATAATTGGGTAGATATATCCCGTATCCTCCCCCGTGATCTTTACCTGGTCAGCAAGGTAATCACGCATGCGCGAGTCGTCTGGTTGTCATGTAAACATCACAGCGTTGCTTTGTCAGGCCCAACTGTGCCGCAGCCTGGGGCATAATTGGAATGTGATAAATAGGTGTTTTTGTTTTGCTTGAGTTTGTTGCTATATAGGTGAGGTTTAGCGTGAGATACAGATTACCTCTAGTCCCAGAGCTCGTGTGTATGGTAAGGCGAAGCCAAGCCGTGTGCCGAGTAGTCGACTATATCCTACCCAAACCTCGCACGATAAATAAGGAGTATATTTTGATCAAAATAATTGTAAGATGGTCACTTTTCACAGCTGCCACGCCCATTTTCTTTCCATGGCTTTAGTTGTTGCCTTTTAAGGAGTGCCATTGTGTCACTCTTTTACGTCACAGTTCCAAGCCGTGGGGAGGTCCCTTTCTAAATAGGAACCAAACAAAGAAGTCTTCAGCTCGTACCATTTCTTGATTAGATTGCGTGCATTCTCTAAGTTTCATGAGGTCCCCAACTGTCTAGCCTTACAGTACGGGAATGTACATAGTATGAAGATCATTGGATCTCGGTTGGGTGAGTAGTGTGTGTGTGTGTGCGCGCACATGTGTGATCTTCTAGAGTTTCTTCATCTTCATTCCAGGTCAGCTTCATCCCTTGTGAAGGGACCACCACCCAGTCTCTCCATGTCTTCACTTGTGAAGGGACCATCACCCAGTCTCTCCATGTCTTCACTTGTGAAGGGACCATCACCCAGTCTCTCCATGTCTTCATTTGTGAAGGGACCATCACCCAGTCTCTCCATGTCTTCACTTGGGAAGGGACCATCACCCAGTCTCTCCATGTCTTCACTTGTGAAGGGATCACCACCCAGTCTCTCCATGTCTTCACTTGTGAAGGGACCATCACTCAGTCTCTCCATGTCTTCACTTGTGAAGGGACCATCACCCAGTCTCTCCATGTCTTCACTTGTGAAGGGACCATCACTCAGTCTCTCCATGTCTTCACTTGTGAAGGGACCATCACCCAGTCTCTCCATGTCTTCACATGTGAAGGGACCACCACCCAGTCTCTCCATGTCTTCACTTGTGAAGGGACCATCACTCAGTCTCTCCATGTCTTCACTTGTGAAGGGACCATCACCCAGTCTCTCCATGTCTTCACTTGTGAAGGCACCATCACTCAGTCTCTCCATGTCTTTACTTGTGAAGGGACCATCACCCAGTCTCTCCATGTCTTCACTTATGAAGGGATCACCACCCAGTCTCTCCATGTCTTCACTTGTGAAGGGACCATCACTCAGTCTCTCCATGTCTTCACTTGTGAAGGGACCATCACCCAGTCTCTCCATGTCTTCACTTGTGAAGGGACCATCACCCAGTCTCTCCATGTCTTCACTTATGAAGGGACCATCACTCAGTCTCTCCATGTCTTCACTTGTGAAGGGACCATTACCCAGTCTCTCCATGTCTTCACTTGTGAAGGGACCATCACCCAGTCTCTCCATGTCTTCACTTGTGAAGGGACCATCACTCAGTCTCTCCATGTCTTCACTTGTGAAGGGACCATCACCCAGTCTCTCCATGTCTTCACTTGTGAAGGGACCATCACTCAGTCTCTCCATGTCTTCACTTGTGAAGGGACCACCACTCAGTCTCTCCATGTCTTCACTTGTGAAGGGACCATCACCCAGTCTCTCCATGTCTTCACTTGTGAAGGGACCATCACCCAGTCTCTCCATGTCTTCACTTGTGAAAGGACCATCACTCAGTCTCTCCATGTCTTCACTTGTGAAGGGACCACCACCCAGTCTCTCCATGTCTTCACTTGTGAAGGGACCATCACTCAGTCTCTCCATGTCTTCACTTGTGAAGGGACCATCACTCAGTCTCTCCATGTCTTCACTTGTGAAGGGACCACCACCCAATCTCTCCATGTCTTCACTTGTGAAGGGACCATCACCCAGTCTCTCCATGTCTTCACTTGTGAAGGGACCACCACCCAGTCTCTCTTTGTCTTCACTTGTGAAGGGACCATCACCCAGTCTCTCCATGTCTTCACTTGTGAAGGGACCATCACCCAGTCTCTCCATGTCTTCACTTGTGAAGGGACCATCACCCAGTCTCTCCATGTCTTCACTTGTGAAGGGACCATCACCCAGTCTCTCCATGTCTTCACTTGTGAAGGGACCATCACCCAGTCTCTCCATGTCTTCACTTGTGAAGGGACCACCACCCAGTCTCTCCATGTCTTCACTTGTGAAGGGACCACCACCCAGTCTCTCCATGTCTTCACTTGTGAAGGGACCACCACCCAGTCTCTCCATGTCTTCACTTGTGAAGGGACCATCACTCAGTCTCTCCATGTCTTCACTTGTGAAGAGACCATCACCCAGTCTCTCCATGTCTTCACTTGTGAAGGGACCATCACCCAGTCTCTCCATGTCTTCACTTGTGAAGGGACCACCTCCCAGTCTCTCCATGTCTTCACTTGTGAAGGGACCACCACTCAGTAGTCTCTCCATGTCTTCACTTGTGAAGGGACCATCACCCAGTCTCTCCATGTCTTCACTTGTGAAGGGACCATCACCCAGTCTCTCCATGTCTTCACTTGTGAAGGGACCACCACCCAGTCTCTCCATGTCTTCACTTGTGAAGGGACCACCACTCAGTCTCTCCATGTCTTCACTTGTGAAGGGACCACCACCCAGTCTCTCCATGTCTTCATTTGTGAAGGGACCACCACCCAGTCTCTCCATGTCTTCACTTGTGAAGGGACCACCACCCAGTCTCTCCATGTCTTCATTTGTGAAGGGACCACCACTCAGTCTCTCCATGTCTTCACTTGTGAAGGGACCATCACCCAGTCTCTCCATGTCTTCACTTGTGAAGGGACCACCACCCAGTCTCTCCATGTCTTCACTTGTGAAGGGACCACCACCCAGTCTCTCGATGTCTTCACTTGTGAAGGGACCATCACCCAGTCTCTCCATGTCTTCACTTGTGAAGGGACCATCACCCAGTCTCTCCATGTCTTCACTTGTGAAGGGACCATCACCCAGTCTCTCCATGTCTTCACTTGTGAAGGGACCATCACTCGGTCTCTCCATGTCTTCACTTGTGAAGGGACCATCACCCAGTCTCTCCATGTCTTCACTTGTGAAGGGACCATCACCCAGTCTCTCCATGTCTTCACTTGTGAAGGGACCATCACCCAGTCTCTCCATGTCTTCACTTGTGAAGGGACCATCACTCAGTCTCTCCATGTCTTCACATGTGAAGGGACCATCACCCAGTCTCTCCATGTCTTCACTTATGAAGGGACCACCCAGTCTCTCCATGTCTTCACTTATGAAGTGACCACCACCCAGTCTCTCCATGTCTTCACTTGTGAAGGGATCACCACTCAGTCTCTCCATGTCTTCACTTGTGAAGGGACCATCACCCAGTCTCTCCATGTCTTCACTTGTGAAGGGACCATCACCCAGTCTCTCCATGTCTTCACTTGTGAAGGGACCATCACTCAGTCTCTCCATGTCTTCACTCGTGAAGGGACCATCACCCAGTCTCTCCATGTCTTCACTTGTGAAGGGACCATCACTCAGTCTCTCCATGTCTTCACATGTGAAGGGACCATCACCCAGTCTCTCCATGTCTTCACTTATGAAGGGACCACCCAGTCTCTCCATGTCTTCACTTATGAAGGGACCACCCAGTCTCTCCATGTCTTCACTTGTGAAGGGATCACCACTCAGTCTCTCCATGTTTTCACTTGTGAAGTGACCATCACCCAGTCTCTCCATGTCTTCACTTGTGAAGGGACCACCACCCAGTCTCTCCATGTCTTCACTTGTGAAGGGACCACCACCCAGTCTCTCCATGTCTTCACTTGTGAAGGGACCATCACTCAGTCTCTCCATGTCTTCACTTGTGTAGGGATCACCACCCAGTCTCTCCATGTCTTCACTTGTGAAGGGACCATCACCCAGTCTCTCCATGTCTTCACTTGTGAAGGGACCATCACCCAGTCTCTCCATGTCTTCACTTGTGAAGGGACCATCACCCAGTCTCTCCATGTCTTCACTTGTGAAGGGACCAACACCCAGTCTCTCCATGTCTTCACTTGTGAAGGGACCACCTCCCAGTCTCTCCATGTCTTCACTTGTGAAGGGACCACCACTCAGTAGTCTCTCCATGTCTTCACTTGTGAAGGGACCATCACCCAGTCTCTCCATGTCTTCACTTGTGAAGGGACCATCACCCAGTCTCTCCATGTCTTCACTTGTGAAGGGACCACCACTCAGTCTCTCCATGTCTTCACTTGTGAAGGGACCACCACCCAGTCTCTCCATGTCTTCATTTGTGAAGGGACCACCACTCAGTCTCTCCATGTCTTCACTTGTGAAGGGACCATCACCCAGTCTCTCCATGTCTTCACTTGTGAAGGGACCACCACCCAGTCTCTCCATGTCTTCACTTGTGAAGGGACCACCACCCAGTCTCTCGATGTCTTCACTTGTGAAGGGACCATCACCCAGTCTCTCCATGTCTTCACTTGTGAAGGGACCATCACCCAGTCTCTCCATGTCTTCACTTGTGAAGGGACCATCACCCAGTCTCTCCATGTCTTCACTTGTGAAGGGACCATCACTCGGTCTCTCCATGTCTTCACTTGTGAAGGGACCATCACCCAGTCTCTCCATGTCTTCACTTGTGAAGGGACCATCACCCAGTCTCTCCATGTCTTCACTTGTGAAGGGACCATCACCCAGTCTCTCCATGTCTTCACTTGTGAAGGGACCATCACCCAGTCTCTCCATGTCTTCACTTGTGAAGGGACCATCACCCAGTCTCTCCATGTCTTCACTTATGAAGGGACCACCCAGTCTCTCCATGTCTTCACTTATGAAGTGACCACCACCCAGTCTCTCCATGTCTTCACTTGTGAAGGGATCACCACTCAGTCTCTCCATGTCTTCACTTGTGAAGGGACCATCACCCAGTCTCTCCATGTCTTCACTTGTGAAGGGACCATCACCCAGTCTCTCCATGTCTTCACTTGTGAAAGGACCATCACTCAGTCTCTCCATGTCTTCACTCGTGAAGGGACCATCACCCAGTCTCTCCATGTCTTCACTTGTGAAGGGACCATCACTCAGTCTCTCCATGTCTTCACATGTGAAGGGACCATCACCCAGTCTCTCCATGTCTTCACTTATGAAGTGACCACCCAGTCTCTCCATGTCTTCACTTATGAAGGGACCACCCAGTCTCTCCATGTCTTCACTTGTGAAGGGATCACCACTCAGTCTCTCCATGTCTTCACTTGTGAAGGGACCATCCAGTCTCTCCATGTCTTCACTTGTGAAGGGACCCCCACTCAGTCTCTCCATGTCTTCACTTGTGAAGGGACCATCACCCAGTCTCTCCATGTCTTCACTTGTGAAGGGACCACCACCCAGTCTCTCCATGTCTTCACTTGTGAAGGGACCATCACCCAGTCTCTCCATGTCTTCACTTGTGAAGGGACCACCACTCAGTCTCTCCATGTCTTCACTTGTGAAGGGACCACCACCCAGTCTCTCCATGTCTTCACTTGTGAAGGGACCACCACCCAGTCTCTCCATGTCTTCACTTGTGAAGGGACCACCACTCAGTCTCTCCATGTCTTCACTTGTGAAGGGACCATCACTCAGTCTCTCCATGTCTTCACTTGTGAAGTGACCACCACCCAGTCTCTCCATGTCTTCACTTGTGAAGGGACCATCACCCAGTCTCTCCATGTCTTCACTTGTGAAGGGACCATCACCCAGTCTCTCCATGTCTTCACTTGTGAAGGGACCATCACCCAGTCTCTCCATGTCTTCACTTGTGAAGGGACCATCACTCGGTCTCTCCATGTCTTCACTTGTGAAGGGACCACCACCCAGTCTCTCCATGTCTTCACTTGTGAAGGGACCATCACCCAGTCTCTCCATGTCTTCATTTGTGAAGGGACCACCACCCAGTCTCTCCATGTCTTCACATGTGAAGGGACCACCACTCGGTCTCTCCATGTCTTCACTTGTGAAGTGACCACCACTCAGTCTCTCCATGTCTTCACTTATGAAGGGACCACCAACCAGTCTCTCCATGTCTTCACTTGTGATGGGACCATCACTCAGTCTCTCCATGTCTTCACTTGTGAAGGGACCATCACCCAGTCTCTCCATGTCTTCACTTGTGAAGGGTCCACCACCCAGCCTCTCCATGTCTTCACTTGTGAAAGGGACCACCACCCAGTCTCTCCATGTCTTCACTTGTGACGGGACCACCACCCAGTCTCTCCATGTCTTCACTTGTGAAGGGACCATCACCCAGTCTCTCCATGTCTTCACTTGTGAAGGGACCATCACTCGGTCTCTCCATGTCTTCACTTGTGAAGGGACCACCACCCAGTCTCTCCATGTCTTCACTTGTGAAGGGACCATCACCCAGTCTCTCCATGTCTTCATTTGTGAAGGGACCACCACCCAGTCTCTCCATGTCTTCAAATGTGAAGGGACCACCACTCGGTCTCTCCATGTCTTCACTTGTGAAGTGACCACCACCCAGTCTCTCCATGTCTTCACTTGTGAAGGGACCATCACTCGGTCTCTCCATGTCTTCACTTGTGAAGGGACCATCACCCAGTCTCTCCATGTCTTCACTTGTGAAGGGACCACCACCCAGTCTCTCCATGTCTTCACTTGTGAAGGGACCACCACCCAGTCTCTCCATGTCTTCACTTGTGAAGGGACCACCACCCAGTCTCTCCATGTCTTCACTTGTGAAGGGACCACCACCCAGTCTCTCCATGTCTTCACTTGTGAAGGGACCACCACCCAGTCTCTCCATGTCTTCACTTGTGAAGGGACCACCACCCAGTCTCTCCATGTCTTCACTTGTGAAGGGACCACCACCCAGTCTCTCCATGTCTTCACTTGTGAAGGGACCATCACCCAGTCTCTCCATGTCTTCACTTGTGAAGGGACCATCACCCAGTCTCTCCATGTCTTCACTTGTGAAGGGACCATCACCCAGTCTCTCCATGTCTTCACTTGTGAAGGGACCATCACCCAGTCTCTCCATGTCTTCACTTGTGAAGGGACCATCACCCAGT
Source organism: Cladorhizidae sp. MBARI D1340-BT2 (assembly GCA_028752905.1). Lineage (NCBI taxonomy): Eukaryota > Metazoa > Porifera > Demospongiae > Poecilosclerida > Cladorhizidae > Cladorhizidae sp. MBARI D1340-BT2. Next base: position 26,955,891 of record JAQNBH010000001.1, read on the forward strand.
CTCTCCATGTCTTCACTTGTGAAGGGACCACCACCCAGTCTCTCCATGTCTTCACTTGTGAAGGGACCACCACTCAGTCTCTCCATGTCTTCACTTGTGAAGGGACCATCACTCAGTCTCTCCATGTCTTCACTTGTGAAGTGACCACCACCCAGTCTCTCCATGTCTTCACTTGTGAAGGGACCATCACCCAGTCTCTCCATGTCTTCACTTGTGAAGGGACCATCACCCAGTCTCTCCATGTCTTCACTTGTGAAGGGACCATCACCCAGTCTCTCCATGTCTTCACTTGTGAAGGGACCATCACTCGGTCTCTCCATGTCTTCACTTGTGAAGGGACCACCACCCAGTCTCTCCATGTCTTCACTTGTGAAGGGACCATCACCCAGTCTCTCCATGTCTTCATTTGTGAAGGGACCACCACCCAGTCTCTCCATGTCTTCACATGTGAAGGGACCACCACTCGGTCTCTCCATGTCTTCACTTGTGAAGTGACCACCACTCAGTCTCTCCATGTCTTCACTTGTGAAGGGACCACCAACCAGTCTCTCCATGTCTTCACTTGTGATGGGACCATCACTCAGTCTCTCCATGTCTTCACTTGTGAAGGGACCATCACCCAGTCTCTCCATGTCTTCACTTGTGAAGGGTCCACCACCCAGCCTCTCCATGTCTTCACTTGTGAAAGGGACCACCACCCAGTCTCTCCATGTCTTCACTTGTGACGGGACCACCACCCAGTCTCTCCATGTCTTCACTTGTGAAGGGACCATCACCCAGTCTCTCCATGTCTTCACTTGTGAAGGGACCATCACTCGGTCTCTCCATGTCTTCACTTGTGAAGGGACCACCACCCAGTCTCTCCATGTCTTCACTTGTGAAGGGACCATCACCCAGTCTCTCCATGTCTTCATTTGTGAAGGGACCACCACCCAGTCTCTCCATGTCTTCAAATGTGAAGGGACCACCACTCGGTCTCTCCATGTCTTCACTTGTGAAGTGACCACCACCCAGTCTCTCCATGTCTTCACTTGTGAAGGGACCATCACTCAGTCTCTCCATGTCTTCACTTGTGAAGGGACCATCACCCAGTCTCTCCATGTCTTCACTTGTGAAGGGACCACCACCCAGTCTCTCCATGTCTTCACTTGTGAAGGGACCACCACCCAGTCTCTCCATGTCTTCACTTGTGAAGGGACCACCACCCAGTCTCTCCATGTCTTCACTTGTGAAGGGACCACCACCCAGTCTCTCCATGTCTTCACTTGTGAAGGGACCACCACCCAGTCTCTCCATGTCTTCACTTGTGAAGGGACCACCACCCAGTCTCTCCATGTCTTCACTTGTGAAGGGACCACCACCCAGTCTCTCCATGTCTTCACTTGTGAAGGGACCATCACCCAGTCTCTCCATGTCTTCACTTGTGAAGGGACCATCACCCAGTCTCTCCATGTCTTCACTTGTGAAGGGACCATCACCCAGTCTCTCCATGTCTTCACTTGTGAAGGGACCATCACCCAGTCTCTCCATGTCTTCACTTGTGAAGGGACCATCACCCAGTCTCTCCATGTCTTCACTTGTGAAGGGACCACCACCCAGTCTCTCCATGTCTTCACTTGTGAAGGATCCACCACCCAGCCTCTCCATGTCTTCACTTGTGAAGGGACCATCACCCAGTCTCTCCAGGTCTTCACTTGTGAAGGGACCATCACCCAGTCTCTCCATGTCTTCACTTGTGAAGGGTCCACCACCCAGCCTCTCCATGTCTTCACTTGTGAAGGGACCATCACCCAGTCTCTCCATGTCTTCACTTGTGAAGGGACCATCACCCAGTCTCTCCATGTCTTCACTTGTGAAGGGACCATCACCCAGTCTCTCCATGTCTTCACTTGTGAAGGGACCATCACCCAGTCTCCCCATGTCTTCACTTGTGAAGGGACCATCACTCAGTCTCTCCATGTCTTAACTTGTGAAGGGACCATCACCCAGTCTCTCCATGTCTTCACTTGTGAAGGGACCATCACCCAGTCTCTCCATGTCTTCACTTGTGAAGGGACCATCACCCAGTCTCTCCAGGTCTTCACTTGTGAAGGGACCATCACCCAGTCTCTCCATGTCTTCACTTGTGAAGGGACCACCACCCAGTCTCTCCATGTCTTCACTTGTGAAGGGACCACCACCCAGTCTCTCCATGTCTTCACTTGTGAAGGGACCACCACCCAGTCTCTCCATGTCTTCACTTGTGAAGGGACCACCACTCAGTCTCTCCATGTCTTCACTTGTGAAGGGACCATCACCCAGTCTCTCCATGTCTTCACTTGTGAAGGGACCATCACTCAGTCTCTCCATGTCTTCACTTGTGAAGGGACCATCACCCAGTCTCTCCATGTCTTCACTTGTGAAGGGACCATCACCCAGTCTCTCCATGTCTTCACTTGTGAAGGGACCATCACTCAGTCTCTCCATGTCTTCACTTGTGAAGGGACCATCACTCAGTCTCTCCAAGTCTTCACTTGTGAAGGGACCATCACCCAGTCTCTCCATGTCTTCACATGTGAAGGGACCATCACCCAGTCTCTCCATGTCTTCACATGTGAAGGGACCATCACCCAGTCTCTCCATGTCTTCACTTGTGAAGGGACCACCACTCAGTCTCTCCATGTCTTCACTTGTGTAGGGCCCACCACCCAGTCTCTCCATGTCTTCACTTGTGAAGGGACCATCACCCAGTCTCTCCATGTCTTCACTTGTGAAGGGACCATCACTCAGTCTCTCCATGTCTTCACTTGTGAAGGGACCATCACCCAGTCTCTCCATGTCTTCACTTGTGAAGGGACCATCACCCAGTCTCTCCATGTCTTCACTTGTGAAGGGACCACCACCCAGTCTCTCCATGTCTTCACATGTGAAGGGACCATCACCCAGTCTCTCCATGTCTTCACTTGTGAAGGGACCACCACCCAGTCTCTCCATGTCTTCACATGTGAAGGGACCACCACTCGGTCTCTCCATGTCTTCACTTGTGAAGTGACCACCACTCAGTCTCTCCATGTCTTCACTTGTGAAGGGACCACCAACCAGTCTCTCCATGTCTTCACTTGTGAAGGGACCACCACCCAGTCTCTCCATGTCTTCACTTGTGAAGGGACCACCACCCAGTCTCTCCATGTCTTCACTTGTGAAGGGACCATCACCCAGTCTCTCCATGTCTTCACTTGTGAAGGGACCATCACCCAGTCTCTCCATGTCTTCACTTGTGAAGGGACCATCACCCAGTCTCTCCATGTCTTCACTTGTGAAGGGACCATCACCCAGTCTCTCCATGTCTTCACTTGTGAAGGGACCATCACCCAGTCTCTCCATGTCTTCACTTGTGAAGGGACCACCACCCAGTCTCTCCATGTCTTCACTTGTGAAGGATCCACCACCCAGCCTCTCCATGTCTTCACTTGTGAAGGGACCATCACCCAGTCTCTCCAGGTCTTCACTTGTGAAGGGACCATCACCCAGTCTCTCCATGTCTTCACTTGTGAAGGGTCCACCACCCAGCCTCTCCATGTCTTCACTTGTGAAGGGACCATCACCCAGTCTCTCCATGTCTTCACTTGTGAAGGGACCATCACCCAGTCTCTCCATGTCTTCACTTGTGAAGGGACCATCACCCAGTCTCTCCATGTCTTCACTTGTGAAGGGACCATCACCCAGTCTCCCCATGTCTTCACTTGTGAAGGGACCATCACTCAGTCTCTCCATGTCTTAACTTGTGAAGGGACCATCACCCAGTCTCTCCATGTCTTCACTTGTGAAGGGACCATCACCCAGTCTCTCCATGTCTTCACTTGTGAAGGGACCATCACCCAGTCTCTCCAGGTCTTCACTTGTGAAGGGACCATCACCCAGTCTCTCCATGTCTTCACTTGTGAAGGGACCACCACCCAGTCTCTCCATGTCTTCACTTGTGAAGGGACCACCACCCAGTCTCTCCATGTCTTCACTTGTGAAGGGACCACCACCCAGTCTCTCCATGTCTTCACTTGTGAAGGGACCACCACTCAGTCTCTCCATGTCTTCACTTGTGAAGGGACCATCACCCAGTCTCTCCATGTCTTCACTTGTGAAGGGACCATCACTCAGTCTCTCCATGTCTTCACTTGTGAAGGGACCATCACCCAGTCTCTCCATGTCTTCACTTGTGAAGGGACCATCACCCAGTCTCTCCATGTCTTCACTTGTGAAGGGACCATCACTCAGTCTCTCCATGTCTTCACTTGTGAAGGGACCATCACTCAGTCTCTCCAAGTCTTCACTTGTGAAGGGACCATCACCCAGTCTCTCCATGTCTTCACATGTGAAGGGACCATCACCCAGTCTCTCCATGTCTTCACATGTGAAGGGACCATCACCCAGTCTCTCCATGTCTTCACTTGTGAAGGGACCACCACTCAGTCTCTCCATGTCTTCACTTGTGTAGGGCCCACCACCCAGTCTCTCCATGTCTTCACTTGTGAAGGGACCATCACCCAGTCTCTCCATGTCTTCACTTGTGAAGGGACCATCACTCAGTCTCTCCATGTCTTCACTTGTGAAGGGACCATCACCCAGTCTCTCCATGTCTTCACTTGTGAAGGGACCATCACCCAGTCTCTCCATGTCTTCACTTGTGAAGGGACCACCACCCAGTCTCTCCATGTCTTCACATGTGAAGGGACCATCACCCAGTCTCTCCATGTCTTCACTTGTGAAGGGACCACCACCCAGTCTCTCCATGTCTTCACTTGTGAAGGGACCACCACCCAGTCTCTCCATGTCGTCACTTGTGAAGGGACCATCACTCAGTCTCTCCATGTCTTCACTTGTGAAGGGACCACCACTCAGTAGTCTCTCCATGTCTTCACTTGTGAAGGGACCATCACCCAGTCTCTCCATGTCTTCACTTGTGAAGGGATCACCACCCAGTCTCTCCATGTCTTCACTTGTGAAGGGACCATCACCCAGTCTCTCCATGTCTTCACTTGGGAAGGGACCACCACCCAGTCTCTCCATGTCTTCACTTGTGAAGGGACCATCACTCAGTCTCTCCATGTCTTCACTTGTGAAGAGACCATCACCCAGTCTCTCCATGTCTTCACTTGTGAAGGGACCACCACTCAGTCTCTCCATGTCTTCACTTGTGAAGGGACCATCACCCAGTCTCTCCATGTCTTCACTTATGAAGGGACCACCACTCAGTCTCTCCATGTCTTCACTTGTGAAGGGACCATCACCCTGTCTCTCCATGTCTTCACTTGTGAAGTGACCATCACCCAGTCTCTCCATGTCTTCACTTGTGAAGGGACCATCACTCAGTCTCTCCATGTCTTCACTTGTGAAGTGACCATCACCCAGTCTCTCCATGTCTTCACTTGTGAAGGGACCATCACCCAGTCTCTCCATGTCTTCACTTGTGAAGGGACCATCACCCAGTCTCTCCATGTCTTCACTTGTGAAGGGACCATCACCCAGTCTCTCCATGTCTTCACTTGTGAAGGGACCACCACCCAGTCTCTCCATGTCTTCACTTGTGAAGGGACCATCACATCAGTCTCTCCATGTCTTCACTTGTGAAGGGACCACCACCCAGTCTCTCCATGTCTTCACTTGTGAAGGGATCATCACCCAGTCTCTCCATGTCTTCACTTGTGAAGGGACCATCACCCAGTCTCTCCATGTCTTCACTTGTGAAGGGACCATCACCCAGTCTCTCCATGTCTTCACTTGTGAAGGGACCATCACCTAGTCTCTCCATGTCTTCACTTGTGAAGGGACCATCACCCAGTCTCTCCATGTCTTCACATGTGAAGGGACCATCACCCAGTCTCTCCATGTCTTCACTTGTGAAGGGACCACCACTCAGTCTCTCCATGTCTTCACTTGTGAAGGCACCATCACTCAGTCTCTCCATGTCTTCACTTGTGAAGGGACCATCACTCAGTCTCTCCATGTCTTCACTTGTGAAGGGACCATCACTCAGTCTCTCCATGCCTTCACTTGTGAAGGGACCATCACCCAGTCTCTCCATGTCTTCACTTGTGAAGGGACCATCACTCAGTCTCTCCATGTCTTCACTTGTGAAGGGACCATCACCCAGTCTCTCCATGTCTTCACTTGTGAAGGGACCACCACCCAGTCTCTCCATGTCTTCACTTGTGAAGTGACCACCACCCAGTCTCTCCATGTCTTCACTTGTGAAGGGACCACCACCCAGTCTCTCCATGTCTTCACTTGTGAAGGGACCATCACCCAGTCTCTCCATGTCTTCACTTGTGAAGGGACCATCACCCAGTCTCTCCATGTCTTCACTTGTGGAGGGACCACCACCCAGTCTCTCCATGTCTTCACTTGTGAAGGGACCACCACCCAGTCTCTCCATGTCTTCACTTGTGAAGGGACCATCACCCAGTCTCTCCATGTCTTCACTTGTGAGGAGACCACCACTCAGTCTCTCCATGTCTTCACTTGTGAAGGGACCATCACCCAGTCTCTCCATGTCTTCACTTGTGAAGGGACCACCACCCAGTCTCTCCATGTCTTCACTTGTGAAGGGACCATCACCCAGTCTCTCCATGTCTTCACTTGTGAAGGGACCATCACCCAGTCTCTCCATGACTTCACTTGTGAAGGGACCATCACCCAGTCTCTCCATGTCTTCACTTGTGAAGGGACCATCACCCAGTCTCTCCATGTCTTCACTTGTGAAGGGACCATCCAGTCTCTCCATGTCTTCACTTGTGAAGGGACCCCCACTCAGTCTCTCCATGTCTTCACTTGTGAAGGGACCATCACCCAGTCTCTCCATGTCTTCACTTGTGAAGGGACCACCACCCAGTCTCTCCATGTCTTCACTTGTGAAGGGACCATCACCCAGTCTCTCCATGTCTTCACTTGTGAAGGGACCACCACTCAGTCTCTCCATATCTTCACTTGTGAAGGGACCACCACCCAGTCTCTCCATGTCTTCACTTGTGAAGGGACCACCACCCAGTCTCTCCATGTCTTCACTTGTGAAGGGACCACCACTCAGTCTCTCCATGTCTTCACTTGTGAAGGGACCATCACTCAGTCTCTCCATGTCTTCACTTGTGAAGTGACCACCACCCAGTCTCTCCATGTCTTCACTTGTGAAGGGACCATCACCCAGTCTCTCCATGTCTTCACTTGTGAAGGGACCATCACCCAGTCTCTCCATGTCTTCACTTGTGAAGGGACCATCACCCAGTCTCTCCATGTCTTCACTTGTGAAGGGACCATCACTCGGTCTCTCCATGTCTTCACTTGTGAAGGGACCACCACCCAGTCTCTCCATGTCTTCACTTGTGAAGGGACCATCACCCAGTCTCTCCATGTCTTCATTTGTGAAGGGACCACCACCCAGTCTCTCCATGTCTTCACATGTGAAGGGACCACCACTCGGTCTCTCCATGTCTTCACTTGTGAAGTGACCACCACTCAGTCTCTCCATGTCTTCACTTGTGAAGGGACCACCAACCAGTCTCTCCATGTCTTCACTTGTGAGGGGACCATCACTCAGTCTCTCCATGTCTTCACTTGTGAAGGGACCATCACCCAGTCTCTCCATGTCTTCACTTGTGAAGGGTCCACCACCCAGCCTCTCCATGTCTTCACTTGTGAAAGGGACCACCACCCAGTCTCTCCATGTCTTCACTTGTGACGGGACCACCACCCAGTCTCTCCATGTCTTCACTTGTGAAGGGACCATCACCCAGTCTCTCCATGTCTTCACTTGTGAAGGGACCATCACCCAGTCTCTCCATGTCTTCACTTGTGAAGGGACCATCACTCGGTCTCTCCATGTCTTCACTTGTGAAGGGACCACCACCCAGTCTCTCCATGTCTTCACTTGTGAAGGGACCATCACCCAGTCTCTCCATGTCTTCACTTGTGAAGGGACCATCACTCAGTCTCTCCATGTCTTCACTTGTGAAGGGACCATCACCCAGTCTCTCCATGTCTTCACTTGTGAAGGGACCACCACCCAGTCTCTCCATGTCTTCACTTGTGAAGGGACCACCACCCAGTCTCTCCATGTCTTCACTTGTGAAGGGACCACCACCCAGTCTCTCCATGTCTTCACTTGTGAAGGGACCACCACCCAGTCTCTCCATGTCTTCACTTGTGAAGGGACCACCACCCAGTCTCTCCATGTCTTCACTTGTGAAGGGACCATCACCCAGTCTCTCCATGTCTTCACTTGTGAAGGGACCATCACCCAGTCTCTCCATGTCTTCACTTGTGAAGGGACCATCACCCAGTCTCTCCATGTCTTCACTTGTGAAGGGACCATCACCCAGTCTCTCCATGTCTTCACTTGTGAAGGGACCATCACCCAGTCTCTCCATGTCTTCACTTGTGAAGGGACCACCACCCAGTCTCTCCATGTCTTCACTTGTGAAGGATCCACCACCCAGCCTCTCCATGTCTTCACTTGTGAAGGGACCATCACCCAGTCTCTCCAGGTCTTCACTTGTGAAGGGACCATCACCCAGTCTCTCCATGTCTTCACTTGTGAAGGGTCCACCACCCAGCCTCTCCATGTCTTCACTTGTGAAGGGACCATCACCCAGTCTCTCCATGTCTTCACTTGTGAAGGGACCATCACCCAGTCTCTCCATGTCTTCACTTGTGAAGGGACCATCACCCAGTCTCCCCATGTCTTCACTTGTGAAGGGACCATCACTCAGTCTCTCCATGTCTTAACTTGTGAAGGGACCATCACCCAGTCTCTCCATGTCTTCACTTGTGAAGGGACCATCACCCAGTCTCTCCATGTCTTCACTTGTGAAGGGACCATCACCCAGTCTCTCCAGGTCTTCACTTGTGAAGGGACCATCACCCAGTCTCTCCATGTCTTCACTTGTGAAGGGACCACCACCCAGTCTCTCCATGTCTTCACTTGTGAAGGGACCACCACCCAGTCTCTCCATGTCTTCACTTGTGAAGGGACCACCACCCAGTCTCTCCATGTCTTCACTTGTGAAGGGACCACCACTCAGTCTCTCCATGTCTTCACTTGTGAAGGGACCATCACCCAGTCTCTCCATGTCTTCACTTGTGAAGGGACCATCACTCAGTCTCTCCATGTCTTCACTTGTGAAGGGACCATCACCCAGTCTCTCCATGTCTTCACTTGTGAAGGGACCATCACTCAGTCTCTCCATGTCTTCACTTGTGAAGGGACCATCACTCAGTCTCTCCAAGTCTTCACTTGTGAAGGGACCATCACCCAGTCTCTCCATGTCTTCACATGTGAAGGGACCATCACCCAGTCTCTCCATGTCTTCACATGTGAAGGGACCATCACCCAGTCTCTCCATGTCTTCACTTGTGAAGGGACCACCACTCAGTCTCTCCATGTCTTCACTTGTGTAGGGCCCACCACCCAGTCTCTCCATGTCTTCACTTGTGAAGGGACCATCACCCAGTCTCTCCATGTCTTCACTTGTGAAGGGACCATCACTCAGTCTCTCCATGTCTTCACTTGTGAAGGGACCATCACCCAGTCTCTCCATGTCTTCACTTGTGAAGGGACCATCACCCAGTCTCTCCATGTCTTCACTTGTGAAGGGACCACCACCCAGTCTCTCCATGTCTTCACATGTGAAGGGACCATCACCCAGTCTCTCCATGTCTTCACTTGTGAAGGGACCACCACCCAGTCTCTCCATGTCTTCACCTGTGAAGGGACCACCACCCAGTCTCTCCATGTCGTCACTTGTGAAGGGACCATCACTCAGTCTCTCCATGTCTTCACTTGTGAAGGGACCACCACTCAGTAGTCTCTCCATGTCTTCACTTGTGAAGGGACCATCACCCAGTCTCTCCATGTCTTCACTTGTGAAGGGATCACCACCCAGTCTCTCCATGTCTTCACTTGTGAAGGGACCATCACCCAGTCTCTCCATGTCTTCACTTGGGAAAGGACCACCACCCAGTCTCTCCATGTCTTCACTTGTGAAGGGACCATCACTCAGTCTCTCCATGTCTTCACTTGTGAAGGGACCATCACCCAGTCTCTCCATGTCTTCACTTGTGAAGGGACCACCACTCAGTCTCTCCATGTCTTCACTTGTGAAGGGACCATCACCCAGTCTCTCCATGTCTTCACTTATGAAGGGACCACCACTCAGTCTCTCCATGTCTTCACTTGTGAAGGGACCATCACCCTGTCTCTCCATGTCTTCACTTGTGAAGTGACCATCACCCAGTCTCTCCATGTCTTCACTTGTGAAGGTACCATCACTCAGTCTCTCCATGTCTTCACTTGTGAAGTGACCATCACCCAGTCTCTCCATGTCTTCACTTGTGAAGGGACCATCACCCAGTCTCTCCATGTCTTCACTTGTGAAGGGACCACCAACCAGTCTCTCCATGTCTTCACTTGTGATGGGACCATCACTCAGTCTCTCCATGTCTTCACTTGTGAAGGGACCATCACCCAGTCTCTCCATGTCTTCACTTGTGAAGGGTCCACCACCCAGCCTCTCCATGTCTTCACTTGTGAAAGGGACCACCACCCAGTCTCTCCATGTCTTCACTTGTGACGGGACCACCACCCAGTCTCTCCATGTCTTCACTTGTGAAGGGACCATCACCCAGTCTCTCCATGTCTTCACTTGTGAAGGGACCATCACTCGGTCTCTCCATGTCTTCACTTGTGAAGGGACCACCACCCAGTCTCTCCATGTCTTCACTTGTGAAGGGACCATCACCCAGTCTCTCCATGTCTTCATTTGTGAAGGGACCACCACCCAGTCTCTCCATGTCTTCAAATGTGAAGGGACCACCACTCGGTCTCTCCATGTCTTCACTTGTGAAGTGACCACCACCCAGTCTCTCCATGTCTTCACTTGTGAAGGGACCATCACTCAGTCTCTCCATGTCTTCACTTGTGAAGGGACCATCACCCAGTCTCTCCATGTCTTCACTTGTGAAGGGACCACCACCCAGTCTCTCCATGTCTTCACTTGTGAAGGGACCACCACCCAGTCTCTCCATGTCTTCACTTGTGAAGGGACCACCACCCAGTCTCTCCATGTCTTCACTTGTGAAGGGACCACCACCCAGTCTCTCCATGTCTTCACTTGTGAAGGGACCACCACCCAGTCTCTCCATGTCTTCACTTGTGAAGGGACCACCACCCAGTCTCTCCATGTCTTCACTTGTGAAGGGACCACCACCCAGTCTCTCCATGTCTTCACTTGTGAAGGGACCATCACCCAGTCTCTCCATGTCTTCACTTGTGAAGGGACCATCACCCAGTCTCTCCATGTCTTCACTTGTGAAGGGACCATCACCCAGTCTCTCCATGTCTTCACTTGTGAAGGGACCATCACCCAGTCTCTCCATGTCTTCACTTGTGAAGGGACCATCACCCAGTCTCTCCATGTCTTCACTTGTGAAGGGACCACCACCCAGTCTCTCCATGTCTTCACTTGTGAAGGATCCACCACCCAGCCTCTCCATGTCTTCACTTGTGAAGGGACCATCACCCAGTCTCTCCAGGTCTTCACTTGTGAAGGGACCATCACCCAGTCTCTCCATGTCTTCACTTGTGAAGGGTCCACCACCCAGCCTCTCCATGTCTTCACTTGTGAAGGGACCATCACCCAGTCTCTCCATGTCTTCACTTGTGAAGGGACCATCACCCAGTCTCTCCATGTCTTCACTTGTGAAGGGACCATCACCCAGTCTCTCCATGTCTTCACTTGTGAAGGGACCATCACCCAGTCTCCCCATGTCTTCACTTGTGAAGGGACCATCACTCAGTCTCTCCATGTCTTAACTTGTGAAGGGACCATCACCCAGTCTCTCCATGTCTTCACTTGTGAAGGGACCATCACCCAGTCTCTCCATGTCTTCACTTGTGAAGGGACCATCACCCAGTCTCTCCAGGTCTTCACTTGTGAAGGGACCATCACCCAGTCTCTCCATGTCTTCACTTGTGAAGGGACCACCACCCAGTCTCTCCATGTCTTCACTTGTGAAGGGACCACCACCCAGTCTCTCCATGTCTTCACTTGTGAAGGGACCACCACCCAGTCTCTCCATGTCTTCACTTGTGAAGGGACCACCACTCAGTCTCTCCATGTCTTCACTTGTGAAGGGACCATCACCCAGTCTCTCCATGTCTTCACTTGTGAAGGGACCATCACTCAGTCTCTCCATGTCTTCACTTGTGAAGGGACCATCACCCAGTCTCTCCATGTCTTCACTTGTGAAGGGACCATCACCCAGTCTCTCCATGTCTTCACTTGTGAAGGGACCATCACTCAGTCTCTCCATGTCTTCACTTGTGAAGGGACCATCACTCAGTCTCTCCAAGTCTTCACTTGTGAAGGGACCATCACCCAGTCTCTCCATGTCTTCACATGTGAAGGGACCATCACCCAGTCTCTCCATGTCTTCACATGTGAAGGGACCATCACCCAGTCTCTCCATGTCTTCACTTGTGAAGGGACCACCACTCAGTCTCTCCATGTCTTCACTTGTGTAGGGCCCACCACCCAGTCTCTCCATGTCTTCACTTGTGAAGGGACCATCACCCAGTCTCTCCATGTCTTCACTTGTGAAGGGACCATCACTCAGTCTCTCCATGTCTTCACTTGTGAAGGGACCATCACCCAGTCTCTCCATGTCTTCACTTGTGAAGGGACCATCACCCAGTCTCTCCATGTCTTCACTTGTGAAGGGACCACCACCCAGTCTCTCCATGTCTTCACATGTGAAGGGACCATCACCCAGTCTCTCCATGTCTTCACTTGTGAAGGGACCACCACCCAGTCTCTCCATGTCTTCACTTGTGAAGGGACCACCACCCAGTCTCTCCATGTCGTCACTTGTGAAGGGACCATCACTCAGTCTCTCCATGTCTTCACTTGTGAAGGGACCACCACTCAGTAGTCTCTCCATGTCTTCACTTGTGAAGGGACCATCACCCAGTCTCTCCATGTCTTCACTTGTGAAGGGATCACCACCCAGTCTCTCCATGTCTTCACTTGTGAAGGGACCATCACCCAGTCTCTCCATGTCTTCACTTGGGAAGGGACCACCACCCAGTCTCTCCATGTCTTCACTTGTGAAGGGACCATCACTCAGTCTCTCCATGTCTTCACTTGTGAAGGGACCATCACCCAGTCTCTCCATGTCTTCACTTGTGAAGGGACCACCACTCAGTCTCTCCATGTCTTCACTTGTGAAGGGACCATCACCCAGTCTCTCCATGTCTTCACTTATGAAGGGACCACCACTCAGTCTCTCCATGTCTTCACTTGTGAAGGGACCATCACCCTGTCTCTCCATGTCTTCACTTGTGAAGTGACCATCACCCAGTCTCTCCATGTCTTCACTTGTGAAGGGACCATCACTCAGTCTCTCCATGTCTTCACTTGTGAAGTGACCATCACCCAGTCTCTCCATGTCTTCACTTGTGAAGGGACCATCACTCAGTCTCTCCATGTCTTCACTTGTGAAGGGACCATCACCCAGTCTCTCCATGTCTTCACTTGTGAAGGGACCATCACCCAGTCTCTCCATGTCTTCACTTGTGAAGGGACCACCACCCAGTCTCTCCATGTCTTCACTTGTGAAGGGACCATCACCCAGTCTCTCCATGTCTTCACTTGTGAAGGGACCACCACCCAGTCTCTCCATGTCTTCACTTGTGAAGGGATCATCACCCAGTCTCTCCATGTCTTCACTTGTGAAGGGACCATCACCCAGTCTCTCCATGTCTTCACTTGTGAAGGGACCATCACCCAGTCTCTCCATGTCTTCACTTGTGAAGGGACCATCACCTAGTCTCTCCATGTCTTCACTTGTGAAGGGACCATCACCCAGTCTCTCCATGTCTTCACATGTGAAGGGACCATCACCCAGTCTCTCCATGTCTTCACTTGTGAAGGGACCACCACTCAGTCTCTCCATGTCTTCACTTGTGAAGGCACCATCACTCAGTCTCTCCATGTCTTCACTTGTGAAGGGACCATCACTCAGTCTCTCCATGTCTTCACTTGTGAAGGGACCATCACTCAGTCTCTCCATGCCTTCACTTGTGAAGGGACCATCACTCAGTCTCTCCATGTCTTCACTTGTGAAGGGACCATCACCCAGTCTCTCCATGTCTTCACTTGTGAAGGGACCACCACCCAGTCTCTCCATGTCTTCACTTGTGAAGTGACCACCACCCAGTCTCTCCATGTCTTCACTTGTGAAGGGACCACCACCCAGTCTCTCCATGTCTTCACTTGTGAAGGGACCATCACCCAGTCTCTCCATGTCTTCACTTGTGAAGGGACCATCACCCAGTCTCTCCATGTCTTCACTTGTGGAGGGACCACCACCCAGTCTCTCCATGTCTTCACTTGTGAAGGGACCACCACCCAGTCTCTCCATGTCTTCACTTGTGAAGGGACCATCACCCAGTCTCTCCATGTCTTCACTTGTGAGGAGACCACCACTCAGTCTCTCCATGTCTTCACTTGTGAAGGGACCATCACCCAGTCTCTCCATGTCTTCACTTGTGAAGGGACCACCACCCAGTCTCTCCATGTCTTCACTTGTGAAGGGACCATCACCCAGTCTCTCCATGTCTTCACTTGTGAAGGGACCATCACCCAGTCTCTCCATGACTTCACTTGTGAAGGGACCATCACCCAGTCTCTCCATGTCTTCACTTGTGAAGGGACCATCACCCAGTCTCTCCATGTCTTCACTTGTGAAGGGACCATCCAGTCTCTCCATGTCTTCACTTGTGAAGGGACCCCCACTCAGTCTCTCCATGTCTTCACTTGTGAAGGGACCATCACCCAGTCTCTCCATGTCTTCACTTGTGAAGGGACCACCACCCAGTCTCTCCATGTCTTCACTTGTGAAGGGACCATCACCCAGTCTCTCCATGTCTTCACTTGTGAAGGGACCACCACTCAGTCTCTCCATATCTTCACTTGTGAAGGGACCACCACCCAGTCTCTCCATGTCTTCACTTGTGAAGGGACCACCACCCAGTCTCTCCATGTCTTCACTTGTGAAGGGACCACCACTCAGTCTCTCCATGTCTTCACTTGTGAAGGGACCATCACTCAGTCTCTCCATGTCTTCACTTGTGAAGTGACCACCACCCAGTCTCTCCATGTCTTCACTTGTGAAGGGACCATCACCCAGTCTCTCCATGTCTTCACTTGTGAAGGGACCATCACCCAGTCTCTCCATGTCTTCACTTGTGAAGGGACCATCACCCAGTCTCTCCATGTCTTCACTTGTGAAGGGACCATCACTCGGTCTCTCCATGTCTTCACTTGTGAAGGGACCACCACCCAGTCTCTCCATGTCTTCACTTGTGAAGGGACCATCACCCAGTCTCTCCATGTCTTCATTTGTGAAGGGACCACCACCCAGTCTCTCCATGTCTTCACATGTGAAGGGACCACCACTCGGTCTCTCCATGTCTTCACTTGTGAAGTGACCACCACTCAGTCTCTCCATGTCTTCACTTGTGAAGGGACCACCAACCAGTCTCTCCATGTCTTCACTTGTGAGGGGACCATCACTCAGTCTCTCCATGTCTTCACTTGTGAAGGGACCATCACCCAGTCTCTCCATGTCTTCACTTGTGAAGGGTCCACCACCCAGCCTCTCCATGTCTTCACTTGTGAAAGGGACCACCACCCAGTCTCTCCATGTCTTCACTTGTGACGGGACCACCACCCAGTCTCTCCATGTCTTCACTTGTGAAGGGACCATCACCCAGTCTCTCCATGTCTTCACTTGTGAAGGGACCATCACTCGGTCTCTCCATGTCTTCACTTGTGAAGGGACCACCACCCAGTCTCTCCATGTCTTCACTTGTGAAGGGACCATCACCCAGTCTCTCCATGTCTTCACTTGTGAAGGGACCATCACTCAGTCTCTCCATGTCTTCACTTGTGAAGGGACCATCACCCAGTCTCTCCATGTCTTCACTTGTGAAGGGACCACCACCCAGTCTCTCCATGTCTTCACTTGTGAAGGGACCACCACCCAGTCTCTCCATGTCTTCACTTGTGAAGGGACCACCACCCAGTCTCTCCATGTCTTCACTTGTGAAGGGACCACCACCCAGTCTCTCCATGTCTTCACTTGTGAAGGGACCACCACCCAGTCTCTCCATGTCTTCACTTGTGAAGGGACCATCACCCAGTCTCTCCATGTCTTCACTTGTGAAGGGACCATCACCCAGTCTCTCCATGTCTTCACTTGTGAAGGGACCATCACCCAGTCTCTCCATGTCTTCACTTGTGAAGGGACCATCACCCAGTCTCTCCATGTCTTCACTTGTGAAGGGACCATCACCCAGTCTCTCCATGTCTTCACTTGTGAAGGGACCACCACCCAGTCTCTCCATGTCTTCACTTGTGAAGGATCCACCACCCAGCCTCTCCATGTCTTCACTTGTGAAGGGACCATCACCCAGTCTCTCCAGGTCTTCACTTGTGAAGGGACCATCACCCAGTCTCTCCATGTCTTCACTTGTGAAGGGTCCACCACCCAGCCTCTCCATGTCTTCACTTGTGAAGGGACCATCACCCAGTCTCTCCATGTCTTCACTTGTGAAGGGACCATCACCCAGTCTCTCCATGTCTTCACTTGTGAAGGGACCATCACCCAGTCTCTCCATGTCTTCACTTGTGAAGGGACCATCACCCAGTCTCCCCATGTCTTCACTTGTGAAGGGACCATCACTCAGTCTCTCCATGTCTTAACTTGTGAAGGGACCATCACCCAGTCTCTCCATGTCTTCACTTGTGAAGGGACCATCACCCAGTCTCTCCATGTCTTCACTTGTGAAGGGACCATCACCCAGTCTCTCCAGGTCTTCACTTGTGAAGGGACCATCACCCAGTCTCTCCATGTCTTCACTTGTGAAGGGACCACCACCCAGTCTCTCCATGTCTTCACTTGTGAAGGGACCACCACCCAGTCTCTCCATGTCTTCACTTGTGAAGGGACCACCACCCAGTCTCTCCATGTCTTCACTTGTGAAGGGACCACCACTCAGTCTCTCCATGTCTTCACTTGTGAAGGGACCATCACCCAGTCTCTCCATGTCTTCACTTGTGAAGGGACCATCACTCAGTCTCTCCATGTCTTCACTTGTGAAGGGACCATCACCCAGTCTCTCCATGTCTTCACTTGTGAAGGGACCATCACTCAGTCTCTCCATGTCTTCACTTGTGAAGGGACCATCACTCAGTCTCTCCAAGTCTTCACTTGTGAAGGGACCATCACCCAGTCTCTCCATGTCTTCACATGTGAAGGGACCATCACCCAGTCTCTCCATGTCTTCACATGTGAAGGGACCATCACCCAGTCTCTCCATGTCTTCACTTGTGAAGGGACCACCACTCAGTCTCTCCATGTCTTCACTTGTGTAGGGCCCACCACCCAGTCTCTCCATGTCTTCACTTGTGAAGGGACCATCACCCAGTCTCTCCATGTCTTCACTTGTGAAGGGACCATCACTCAGTCTCTCCATGTCTTCACTTGTGAAGGGACCATCACCCAGTCTCTCCATGTCTTCACTTGTGAAGGGACCATCACCCAGTCTCTCCATGTCTTCACTTGTGAAGGGACCACCACCCAGTCTCTCCATGTCTTCACATGTGAAGGGACCATCACCCAGTCTCTCCATGTCTTCACTTGTGAAGGGACCACCACCCAGTCTCTCCATGTCTTCACCTGTGAAGGGACCACCACCCAGTCTCTCCATGTCGTCACTTGTGAAGGGACCATCACTCAGTCTCTCCATGTCTTCACTTGTGAAGGGACCACCACTCAGTAGTCTCTCCATGTCTTCACTTGTGAAGGGACCATCACCCAGTCTCTCCATGTCTTCACTTGTGAAGGGATCACCACCCAGTCTCTCCATGTCTTCACTTGTGAAGGGACCATCACCCAGTCTCTCCATGTCTTCACTTGGGAAAGGACCACCACCCAGTCTCTCCATGTCTTCACTTGTGAAGGGACCATCACTCAGTCTCTCCATGTCTTCACTTGTGAAGGGACCATCACCCAGTCTCTCCATGTCTTCACTTGTGAAGGGACCACCACTCAGTCTCTCCATGTCTTCACTTGTGAAGGGACCATCACCCAGTCTCTCCATGTCTTCACTTATGAAGGGACCACCACTCAGTCTCTCCATGTCTTCACTTGTGAAGGGACCATCACCCTGTCTCTCCATGTCTTCACTTGTGAAGTGACCATCACCCAGTCTCTCCATGTCTTCACTTGTGAAGGTACCATCACTCAGTCTCTCCATGTCTTCACTTGTGAAGTGACCATCACCCAGTCTCTCCATGTCTTCACTTGTGAAGGGACCATCACCCAGTCTCTCCATGTCTTCACTTGTGAAGGGACCACCAACCAGTCTCTCCATGTCTTCACTTGTGATGGGACCATCACTCAGTCTCTCCATGTCTTCACTTGTGAAGGGACCATCACCCAGTCTCTCCATGTCTTCACTTGTGAAGGGTCCACCACCCAGCCTCTCCATGTCTTCACTTGTGAAAGGGACCACCACCCAGTCTCTCCATGTCTTCACTTGTGACGGGACCACCACCCAGTCTCTCCATGTCTTCACTTGTGAAGGGACCATCACCCAGTCTCTCCATGTCTTCACTTGTGAAGGGACCATCACTCGGTCTCTCCATGTCTTCACTTGTGAAGGGACCACCACCCAGTCTCTCCATGTCTTCACTTGTGAAGGGACCATCACCCAGTCTCTCCATGTCTTCATTTGTGAAGGGACCACCACCCAGTCTCTCCATGTCTTCAAATGTGAAGGGACCACCACTCGGTCTCTCCATGTCTTCACTTGTGAAGTGACCACCACCCAGTCTCTCCATGTCTTCACTTGTGAAGGGACCATCACTCAGTCTCTCCATGTCTTCACTTGTGAAGGGACCATCACCCAGTCTCTCCATGTCTTCACTTGTGAAGGGACCACCACCCAGTCTCTCCATGTCTTCACTTGTGAAGGGACCACCACCCAGTCTCTCCATGTCTTCACTTGTGAAGGGACCACCACCCAGTCTCTCCATGTCTTCACTTGTGAAGGGACCACCACCCAGTCTCTCCATGTCTTCACTTGTGAAGGGACCACCACCCAGTCTCTCCATGTCTTCACTTGTGAAGGGACCACCACCCAGTCTCTCCATGTCTTCACTTGTGAAGGGACCACCACCCAGTCTCTCCATGTCTTCACTTGTGAAGGGACCATCACCCAGTCTCTCCATGTCTTCACTTGTGAAGGGACCATCACCCAGTCTCTCCATGTCTTCACTTGTGAAGGGACCATCACCCAGTCTCTCCATGTCTTCACTTGTGAAGGGACCATCACCCAGTCTCTCCATGTCTTCACTTGTGAAGGGACCATCACCCAGTCTCTCCATGTCTTCACTTGTGAAGGGACCACCACCCAGTCTCTCCATGTCTTCACTTGTGAAGGATCCACCACCCAGCCTCTCCATGTCTTCACTTGTGAAGGGACCATCACCCAGTCTCTCCAGGTCTTCACTTGTGAAGGGACCATCACCCAGTCTCTCCATGTCTTCACTTGTGAAGGGTCCACCACCCAGCCTCTCCATGTCTTCACTTGTGAAGGGACCATCACCCAGTCTCTCCATGTCTTCACTTGTGAAGGGACCATCACCCAGTCTCTCCATGTCTTCACTTGTGAAGGGACCATCACCCAGTCTCTCCATGTCTTCACTTGTGAAGGGACCATCACCCAGTCTCCCCATGTCTTCACTTGTGAAGGGACCATCACTCAGTCTCTCCATGTCTTAACTTGTGAAGGGACCATCACCCAGTCTCTCCATGTCTTCACTTGTGAAGGGACCATCACCCAGTCTCTCCATGTCTTCACTTGTGAAGGGACCATCACCCAGTCTCTCCAGGTCTTCACTTGTGAAGGGACCATCACCCAGTCTCTCCATGTCTTCACTTGTGAAGGGACCACCACCCAGTCTCTCCATGTCTTCACTTGTGAAGGGACCACCACCCAGTCTCTCCATGTCTTCACTTGTGAAGGGACCACCACCCAGTCTCTCCATGTCTTCACTTGTGAAGGGACCACCACTCAGTCTCTCCATGTCTTCACTTGTGAAGGGACCATCACCCAGTCTCTCCATGTCTTCACTTGTGAAGGGACCATCACTCAGTCTCTCCATGTCTTCACTTGTGAAGGGACCATCACCCAGTCTCTCCATGTCTTCACTTGTGAAGGGACCATCACCCAGTCTCTCCATGTCTTCACTTGTGAAGGGACCATCACTCAGTCTCTCCATGTCTTCACTTGTGAAGGGACCATCACTCAGTCTCTCCAAGTCTTCACTTGTGAAGGGACCATCACCCAGTCTCTCCATGTCTTCACATGTGAAGGGACCATCACCCAGTCTCTCCATGTCTTCACATGTGAAGGGACCATCACCCAGTCTCTCCATGTCTTCACTTGTGAAGGGACCACCACTCAGTCTCTCCATGTCTTCACTTGTGTAGGGCCCACCACCCAGTCTCTCCATGTCTTCACTTGTGAAGGGACCATCACCCAGTCTCTCCATGTCTTCACTTGTGAAGGGACCATCACTCAGTCTCTCCATGTCTTCACTTGTGAAGGGACCATCACCCAGTCTCTCCATGTCTTCACTTGTGAAGGGACCATCACCCAGTCTCTCCATGTCTTCACTTGTGAAGGGACCACCACCCAGTCTCTCCATGTCTTCACATGTGAAGGGACCATCACCCAGTCTCTCCATGTCTTCACTTGTGAAGGGACCACCACCCAGTCTCTCCATGTCTTCACTTGTGAAGGGACCACCACCCAGTCTCTCCATGTCGTCACTTGTGAAGGGACCATCACTCAGTCTCTCCATGTCTTCACTTGTGAAGGGACCACCACTCAGTAGTCTCTCCATGTCTTCACTTGTGAAGGGACCATCACCCAGTCTCTCCATGTCTTCACTTGTGAAGGGATCACCACCCAGTCTCTCCATGTCTTCACTTGTGAAGGGACCATCACCCAGTCTCTCCATGTCTTCACTTGGGAAGGGACCACCACCCAGTCTCTCCATGTCTTCACTTGTGAAGGGACCATCACTCAGTCTCTCCATGTCTTCACTTGTGAAGGGACCATCACCCAGTCTCTCCATGTCTTCACTTGTGAAGGGACCACCACTCAGTCTCTCCATGTCTTCACTTGTGAAGGGACCATCACCCAGTCTCTCCATGTCTTCACTTATGAAGGGACCACCACTCAGTCTCTCCATGTCTTCACTTGTGAAGGGACCATCACCCTGTCTCTCCATGTCTTCACTTGTGAAGTGACCATCACCCAGTCTCTCCATGTCTTCACTTGTGAAGGGACCATCACTCAGTCTCTCCATGTCTTCACTTGTGAAGGGACCACCACTCAGTAGTCTCTCCATGTCTTCACTTGTGAAGGGACCATCACCCAGTCTCTCCATGTCTTCACTTGTGAAGGGACCATCACCCAGTCTCTCCATGTCTTCACTTGTGAAGGGACCACCACCCAGTCTCTCCATGTCTTCACTTGTGAAGGGACCACCACTCAGTCTCTCCATGTCTTCACTTGTGAAGGGACCACCACCCAGTCTCTCCATGTCTTCATTTGTGAAGGGACCACCACTCAGTCTCTCCATGTCTTCACTTGTGAAGGGACCATCACCCAGTCTCTCCATGTCTTCACTTGTGAAGGGACCACCACCCAGTCTCTCCATGTCTTCACTTGTGAAGGGACCACCACCCAGTCTCTCGATGTCTTCACTTGTGAAGGGACCATCACCCAGTCTCTCCATGTCTTCACTTGTGAAGGGACCATCACCCAGTCTCTCCATGTCTTCACTTGTGAAGGGACCATCACCCAGTCTCTCCATGTCTTCACTTGTGAAGGGACCATCACTCGGTCTCTCCATGTCTTCACTTGTGAAGGGACCATCACCCAGTCTCTCCATGTCTTCACTTGTGAAGGGACCATCACCCAGTCTCTCCATGTCTTCACTTGTGAAGGGACCATCACCCAGTCTCTCCATGTCTTCACTTGTGAAGGGACCATCACTCAGTCTCTCCATGTCTTCACATGTGAAGGGACCATCACCCAGTCTCTCCATGTCTTCACTTATGAAGGGACCACCCAGTCTCTCCATGTCTTCACTTATGAAGTGACCACCACCCAGTCTCTCCATGTCTTCACTTGTGAAGGGATCACCACTCAGTCTCTCCATGTCTTCACTTGTGAAGGGACCATCACCCAGTCTCTCCATGTCTTCACTTGTGAAGGGACCATCACCCAGTCTCTCCATGTCTTCACTTGTGAAGGGACCATCACTCAGTCTCTCCATGTCTTCACTCGTGAAGGGACCATCACCCAGTCTCTCCATGTCTTCACTTGTGAAGGGACCATCACTCAGTCTCTCCATGTCTTCACATGTGAAGGGACCATCACCCAGTCTCTCCATGTCTTCACTTATGAAGGGACCACCCAGTCTCTCCATGTCTTCACTTATGAAGGGACCACCCAGTCTCTCCATGTCTTCACTTGTGAAGGGATCACCACTCAGTCTCTCCATGTTTTCACTTGTGAAGTGACCATCACCCAGTCTCTCCATGTCTTCACTTGTGAAGGGACCACCACCCAGTCTCTCCATGTCTTCACTTGTGAAGGGACCACCACCCAGTCTCTCCATGTCTTCACTTGTGAAGGGACCATCACTCAGTCTCTCCATGTCTTCACTTGTGTAGGGATCACCACCCAGTCTCTCCATGTCTTCACTTGTGAAGGGACCATCACCCAGTCTCTCCATGTCTTCACTTGTGAAGGGACCATCACCCAGTCTCTCCATGTCTTCACTTGTGAAGGGACCATCACCCAGTCTCTCCATGTCTTCACTTGTGAAGGGACCAACACCCAGTCTCTCCATGTCTTCACTTGTGAAGGGACCACCTCCCAGTCTCTCCATGTCTTCACTTGTGAAGGGACCACCACTCAGTAGTCTCTCCATGTCTTCACTTGTGAAGGGACCATCACCCAGTCTCTCCATGTCTTCACTTGTGAAGGGACCATCACCCAGTCTCTCCATGTCTTCACTTGTGAAGGGACCACCACTCAGTCTCTCCATGTCTTCACTTGTGAAGGGACCACCACCCAGTCTCTCCATGTCTTCATTTGTGAAGGGACCACCACTCAGTCTCTCCATGTCTTCACTTGTGAAGGGACCATCACCCAGTCTCTCCATGTCTTCACTTGTGAAGGGACCACCACCCAGTCTCTCCATGTCTTCACTTGTGAAGGGACCACCACCCAGTCTCTCGATGTCTTCACTTGTGAAGGGACCATCACCCAGTCTCTCCATGTCTTCACTTGTGAAGGGACCATCACCCAGTCTCTCCATGTCTTCACTTGTGAAGGGACCATCACCCAGTCTCTCCATGTCTTCACTTGTGAAGGGACCATCACTCGGTCTCTCCATGTCTTCACTTGTGAAGGGACCATCACCCAGTCTCTCCATGTCTTCACTTGTGAAGGGACCATCACCCAGTCTCTCCATGTCTTCACTTGTGAAGGGACCATCACCCAGTCTCTCCATGTCTTCACTTGTGAAGGGACCATCACCCAGTCTCTCCATGTCTTCACTTGTGAAGGGACCATCACCCAGTCTCTCCATGTCTTCACTTATGAAGGGACCACCCAGTCTCTCCATGTCTTCACTTATGAAGTGACCACCACCCAGTCTCTCCATGTCTTCACTTGTGAAGGGATCACCACTCAGTCTCTCCATGTCTTCACTTGTGAAGGGACCATCACCCAGTCTCTCCATGTCTTCACTTGTGAAGGGACCATCACCCAGTCTCTCCATGTCTTCACTTGTGAAAGGACCATCACTCAGTCTCTCCATGTCTTCACTCGTGAAGGGACCATCACCCAGTCTCTCCATGTCTTCACTTGTGAAGGGACCATCACTCAGTCTCTCCATGTCTTCACATGTGAAGGGACCATCACCCAGTCTCTCCATGTCTTCACTTATGAAGTGACCACCCAGTCTCTCCATGTCTTCACTTATGAAGGGACCACCCAGTCTCTCCATGTCTTCACTTGTGAAGGGATCACCACTCAGTCTCTCCATGTCTTCACTTGTGAAGGGACCATCCAGTCTCTCCATGTCTTCACTTGTGAAGGGACCCCCACTCAGTCTCTCCATGTCTTCACTTGTGAAGGGACCATCACCCAGTCTCTCCATGTCTTCACTTGTGAAGGGACCACCACCCAGTCTCTCCATGTCTTCACTTGTGAAGGGACCATCACCCAGTCTCTCCATGTCTTCACTTGTGAAGGGACCACCACTCAGTCTCTCCATGTCTTCACTTGTGAAGGGACCACCACCCAGTCTCTCCATGTCTTCACTTGTGAAGGGACCACCACCCAGTCTCTCCATGTCTTCACTTGTGAAGGGACCACCACTCAGTCTCTCCATGTCTTCACTTGTGAAGGGACCATCACTCAGTCTCTCCATGTCTTCACTTGTGAAGTGACCACCACCCAGTCTCTCCATGTCTTCACTTGTGAAGGGACCATCACCCAGTCTCTCCATGTCTTCACTTGTGAAGGGACCATCACCCAGTCTCTCCATGTCTTCACTTGTGAAGGGACCATCACCCAGTCTCTCCATGTCTTCACTTGTGAAGGGACCATCACTCGGTCTCTCCATGTCTTCACTTGTGAAGGGACCACCACCCAGTCTCTCCATGTCTTCACTTGTGAAGGGACCATCACCCAGTCTCTCCATGTCTTCATTTGTGAAGGGACCACCACCCAGTCTCTCCATGTCTTCACATGTGAAGGGACCACCACTCGGTCTCTCCACGTCTTCACTTGTGAAGTGACCACCACTCAGTCTCTCCATGTCTTCACTTGTGAAGGGACCACCAACCAGTCTCTCCATGTCTTCACTTGTGATGGGACCATCACTCAGTCTCTCCATGTCTTCACTTGTGAAGGGACCATCACCCAGTCTCTCCATGTCTTCACTTGTGAAGGGTCCACCACCCAGCCTCTCCATGTCTTCACTTGTGAAAGGGACCACCACCCAGTCTCTCCATGTCTTCACTTGTGACGGGACCACCACCCAGTCTCTCCATGTCTTCACTTGTGAAGGGACCATCACCCAGTCTCTCCATGTCTTCACTTGTGAAGGGACCATCACTCGGTCTCTCCATGTCTTCACTTGTGAAGGGACCACCACCCAGTCTCTCCATGTCTTCACTTGTGAAGGGACCATCACCCAGTCTCTCCATGTCTTCATTTGTGAAGGGACCACCACCCAGTCTCTCCATGTCTTCAAATGTGAAGGGACCACCACTCGGTCTCTCCATGTCTTCACTTGTGAAGTGACCACCACCCAGTCTCTCCATGTCTTCACTTGTGAAGGGACCATCACTCAGTCTCTCCATGTCTTCACTTGTGAAGGGACCATCACCCAGTCTCTCCATGTCTTCACTTGTGAAGGGACCACCACCCAGTCTCTCCATGTCTTCACTTGTGAAGGGACCACCACCCAGTCTCTCCATGTCTTCACTTGTGAAGGGACCACCACCCAGTCTCTCCATGTCTTCACTTGTGAAGGGACCACCACCCAGTCTCTCCATGTCTTCACTTGTGAAGGGACCACCACCCAGTCTCTCCATGTCTTCACTTGTGAAGGGACCACCACCCAGTCTCTCCATGTCTTCACTTGTGAAGGGACCACCACCCAGTCTCTCCATGTCTTCACTTGTGAAGGGACCATCACCCAGTCTCTCCATGTCTTCACTTGTGAAGGGACCATCACCCAGTCTCTCCATGTCTTCACTTGTGAAGGGACCATCACCCAGTCTCTCCATGTCTTCACTTGTGAAGGGACCATCACCCAGTCTCTCCATGTCTTCACTTGTGAAGGGACCATCACCCAGTCTCTCCATGTCTTCACTTGTGAAGGGACCACCACCCAGTCTCTCCATGTCTTCACTTGTGAAGGGACCACCACTCAGTCTCTCCATGTCTTCACTTGTGAAGGGACCATCACTCAGTCTCTCCATGTCTTCACTTGTGAAGTGACCACCACCCAGTCTCTCCATGTCTTCACTTGTGAAGGGACCATCACCCAGTCTCTCCATGTCTTCACTTGTGAAGGGACCATCACCCAGTCTCTCCATGTCTTCACTTGTGAAGGGACCATCACCCAGTCTCTCCATGTCTTCACTTGTGAAGGGACCATCACTCGGTCTCTCCATGTCTTCACTTGTGAAGGGACCACCACCCAGTCTCTCCATGTCTTCACTTGTGAAGGGACCATCACCCAGTCTCTCCATGTCTTCATTTGTGAAGGGACCACCACCCAGTCTCTCCATGTCTTCACATGTGAAGGGACCACCACTCGGTCTCTCCATGTCTTCACTTGTGAAGTGACCACCACTCAGTCTCTCCATGTCTTCACTTGTGAAGGGACCACCAACCAGTCTCTCCATGTCTTCACTTGTGATGGGACCATCACTCAGTCTCTCCATGTCTTCACTTGTGAAGGGACCATCACCCAGTCTCTCCATGTCTTCACTTGTGAAGGGTCCACCACCCAGCCTCTCCATGTCTTCACTTGTGAAAGGGACCACCACCCAGTCTCTCCATGTCTTCACTTGTGACGGGACCACCACCCAGTCTCTCCATGTCTTCACTTGTGAAGGGACCATCACCCAGTCTCTCCATGTCTTCACTTGTGAAGGGACCATCACTCGGTCTCTCCATGTCTTCACTTGTGAAGGGACCACCACCCAGTCTCTCCATGTCTTCACTTGTGAAGGGACCATCACCCAGTCTCTCCATGTCTTCATTTGTGAAGGGACCACCACCCAGTCTCTCCATGTCTTCAAATGTGAAGGGACCACCACTCGGTCTCTCCATGTCTTCACTTGTGAAGTGACCACCACCCAGTCTCTCCATGTCTTCACTTGTGAAGGGACCATCACTCAGTCTCTCCATGTCTTCACTTGTGAAGGGACCATCACCCAGTCTCTCCATGTCTTCACTTGTGAAGGGACCACCACCCAGTCTCTCCATGTCTTCACTTGTGAAGGGACCACCACCCAGTCTCTCCATGTCTTCACTTGTGAAGGGACCACCACCCAGTCTCTCCATGTCTTCACTTGTGAAGGGACCACCACCCAGTCTCTCCATGTCTTCACTTGTGAAGGGACCACCACCCAGTCTCTCCATGTCTTCACTTGTGAAGGGACCACCACCCAGTCTCTCCATGTCTTCACTTGTGAAGGGACCACCACCCAGTCTCTCCATGTCTTCACTTGTGAAGGGACCATCACCCAGTCTCTCCATGTCTTCACTTGTGAAGGGACCATCACCCAGTCTCTCCATGTCTTCACTTGTGAAGGGACCATCACCCAGTCTCTCCATGTCTTCACTTGTGAAGGGACCATCACCCAGTCTCTCCATGTCTTCACTTGTGAAGGGACCATCACCCAGTCTCTCCATGTCTTCACTTGTGAAGGGACCACCACCCAGTCTCTCCATGTCTTCACTTGTGAAGGATCCACCACCCAGCCTCTCCATGTCTTCACTTGTGAAGGGACCATCACCCAGTCTCTCCAGGTCTTCACTTGTGAAGGGACCATCACCCAGTCTCTCCATGTCTTCACTTGTGAAGGGTCCACCACCCAGCCTCTCCATGTCTTCACTTGTGAAGGGACCATCACCCAGTCTCTCCATGTCTTCACTTGTGAAGGGACCATCACCCAGTCTCTCCATGTCTTCACTTGTGAAGGGACCATCACCCAGTCTCTCCATGTCTTCACTTGTGAAGGGACCATCACCCAGTCTCCCCATGTCTTCACTTGTGAAGGGACCATCACTCAGTCTCTCCATGTCTTAACTTGTGAAGGGACCATCACCCAGTCTCTCCATGTCTTCACTTGTGAAGGGACCATCACCCAGTCTCTCCATGTCTTCACTTGTGAAGGGACCATCACCCAGTCTCTCCAGGTCTTCACTTGTGAAGGGACCATCACCCAGTCTCTCCATGTCTTCACTTGTGAAGGGACCACCACCCAGTCTCTCCATGTCTTCACTTGTGAAGGGACCACCACCCAGTCTCTCCATGTCTTCACTTGTGAAGGGACCACCACCCAGTCTCTCCATGTCTTCACTTGTGAAGGGACCACCACTCAGTCTCTCCATGTCTTCACTTGTGAAGGGACCATCACCCAGTCTCTCCATGTCTTCACTTGTGAAGGGACCATCACTCAGTCTCTCCATGTCTTCACTTGTGAAGGGACCATCACCCAGTCTCTCCATGTCTTCACTTGTGAAGGGACCATCACCCAGTCTCTCCATGTCTTCACTTGTGAAGGGACCATCACTCAGTCTCTCCATGTCTTCACTTGTGAAGGGACCATCACTCAGTCTCTCCAAGTCTTCACTTGTGAAGGGACCATCACCCAGTCTCTCCATGTCTTCACATGTGAAGGGACCATCACCCAGTCTCTCCATGTCTTCACATGTGAAGGGACCATCACCCAGTCTCTCCATGTCTTCACTTGTGAAGGGACCACCACTCAGTCTCTCCATGTCTTCACTTGTGTAGGGCCCACCACCCAGTCTCTCCATGTCTTCACTTGTGAAGGGACCATCACCCAGTCTCTCCATGTCTTCACTTGTGAAGGGACCATCACTCAGTCTCTCCATGTCTTCACTTGTGAAGGGACCATCACCCAGTCTCTCCATGTCTTCACTTGTGAAGGGACCATCACCCAGTCTCTCCATGTCTTCACTTGTGAAGGGACCACCACCCAGTCTCTCCATGTCTTCACATGTGAAGGGACCATCACCCAGTCTCTCCATGTCTTCACTTGTGAAGGGACCACCACCCAGTCTCTCCATGTCTTCACTTGTGAAGGGACCACCACCCAGTCTCTCCATGTCGTCACTTGTGAAGGGACCATCACTCAGTCTCTCCATGTCTTCACTTGTGAAGGGACCACCACTCAGTAGTCTCTCCATGTCTTCACTTGTGAAGGGACCATCACCCAGTCTCTCCATGTCTTCACTTGTGAAGGGATCACCACCCAGTCTCTCCATGTCTTCACTTGTGAAGGGACCATCACCCAGTCTCTCCATGTCTTCACTTGGGAAGGGACCACCACCCAGTCTCTCCATGTCTTCACTTGTGAAGGGACCATCACTCAGTCTCTCCATGTCTTCACTTGTGAAGGGACCATCACCCAGTCTCTCCATGTCTTCACTTGTGAAGGGACCACCACTCAGTCTCTCCATGTCTTCACTTGTGAAGGGACCATCACCCAGTCTCTCCATGTCTTCACTTATGAAGGGACCACCACTCAGTCTCTCCATGTCTTCACTTGTGAAGGGACCATCACCCTGTCTCTCCATGTCTTCACTTGTGAAGTGACCATCACCCAGTCTCTCCATGTCTTCACTTGTGAAGGGACCATCACTCAGTCTCTCCATGTCTTCACTTGTGAAGTGACCATCACCCAGTCTCTCCATGTCTTCACTTGTGAAGGGACCATCACCCAGTCTCTCCATGTCTTCACTTGTGAAGGGACCATCACCCAGTCTCTCCATGTCTTCACTTGTGAAGGGACCATCACCCAGTCTCTCCATGTCTTCACTTGTGAAGGGACCACCACCCAGTCTCTCCATGTCTTCACTTGTGAAGGGACCATCACATCAGTCTCTCCATGTCTTCACTTGTGAAGGGACCACCACCCAGTCTCTCCATGTCTTCACTTGTGAAGGGATCATCACCCAGTCTCTCCATGTCTTCACTTGTGAAGGGACCATCACCCAGTCTCTCCATGTCTTCACTTGTGAAGGGACCATCACCCAGTCTCTCCATGTCTTCACTTGTGAAGGGACCATCACCTAGTCTCTCCATGTCTTCACTTGTGAAGGGACCATCACCCAGTCTCTCCATGTCTTCACATGTGAAGGGACCATCACCCAGTCTCTCCATGTCTTCACTTGTGAAGGGACCACCACTCAGTCTCTCCATGTCTTCACTTGTGAAGGCACCATCACTCAGTCTCTCCATGTCTTCACTTGTGAAGGGACCATCACTCAGTCTCTCCATGTCTTCACTTGTGAAGGGACCATCACTCAGTCTCTCCATGCCTTCACTTGTGAAGGGACCATCACCCAGTCTCTCCATGTCTTCACTTGTGAAGGGACCATCACTCAGTCTCTCCATGTCTTCACTTGTGAAGGGACCATCACCCAGTCTCTCCATGTCTTCACTTGTGAAGGGACCACCACCCAGTCTCTCCATGTCTTCACTTGTGAAGTGACCACCACCCAGTCTCTCCATGTCTTCACTTGTGAAGGGACCACCACCCAGTCTCTCCATGTCTTCACTTGTGAAGGGACCATCACCCAGTCTCTCCATGTCTTCACTTGTGAAGGGACCATCACCCAGTCTCTCCATGTCTTCACTTGTGGAGGGACCACCACCCAGTCTCTCCATGTCTTCACTTGTGAAGGGACCACCACCCAGTCTCTCCATGTCTTCACTTGTGAAGGGACCATCACCCAGTCTCTCCATGTCTTCACTTGTGAGGAGACCACCACTCAGTCTCTCCATGTCTTCACTTGTGAAGGGACCATCACCCAGTCTCTCCATGTCTTCACTTGTGAAGGGACCACCACCCAGTCTCTCCATGTCTTCACTTGTGAAGGGACCATCACCCAGTCTCTCCATGTCTTCACTTGTGAAGGGACCATCACCCAGTCTCTCCATGACTTCACTTGTGAAGGGACCATCACCCAGTCTCTCCATGTCTTCACTTGTGAAGGGACCATCACCCAGTCTCTCCATGTCTTCACTTGTGAAGGGACCATCCAGTCTCTCCATGTCTTCACTTGTGAAGGGACCCCCACTCAGTCTCTCCATGTCTTCACTTGTGAAGGGACCATCACCCAGTCTCTCCATGTCTTCACTTGTGAAGGGACCACCACCCAGTCTCTCCATGTCTTCACTTGTGAAGGGACCATCACCCAGTCTCTCCATGTCTTCACTTGTGAAGGGACCACCACTCAGTCTCTCCATATCTTCACTTGTGAAGGGACCACCACCCAGTCTCTCCATGTCTTCACTTGTGAAGGGACCACCACCCAGTCTCTCCATGTCTTCACTTGTGAAGGGACCACCACTCAGTCTCTCCATGTCTTCACTTGTGAAGGGACCATCACTCAGTCTCTCCATGTCTTCACTTGTGAAGTGACCACCACCCAGTCTCTCCATGTCTTCACTTGTGAAGGGACCATCACCCAGTCTCTCCATGTCTTCACTTGTGAAGGGACCATCACCCAGTCTCTCCATGTCTTCACTTGTGAGAAGGGACCATCACCCAGTCTCTCCATGTCTTCACTTGTGAAGGGACCATCACTCGGTCTCTCCATGTCTTCACTTGTGAAGGGACCACCACCCAGTCTCTCCATGTCTTCACTTGTGAAGGGACCATCACCCAGTCTCTCCATGTCTTCATTTGTGAAGGGACCACCACCCAGTCTCTCCATGTCTTCACATGTGAAGGGACCACCACTCGGTCTCTCCATGTCTTCACTTGTGAAGTGACCACCACTCAGTCTCTCCATGTCTTCACTTGTGAAGGGACCACCAACCAGTCTCTCCATGTCTTCACTTGTGAGGGGACCATCACTCAGTCTCTCCATGTCTTCACTTGTGAAGGGACCATCACCCAGTCTCTCCATGTCTTCACTTGTGAAGGGTCCACCACCCAGCCTCTCCATGTCTTCACTTGTGAAAGGGACCACCACCCAGTCTCTCCATGTCTTCACTTGTGACGGGACCACCACCCAGTCTCTCCATGTCTTCACTTGTGAAGGGACCATCACCCAGTCTCTCCATGTCTTCACTTGTGAAGGGACCATCACTCGGTCTCTCCATGTCTTCACTTGTGAAGGGACCACCACCCAGTCTCTCCATGTCTTCACTTGTGAAGGGACCATCACCCAGTCTCTCCATGTCTTCACTTGTGAAGGGACCATCACTCAGTCTCTCCATGTCTTCACTTGTGAAGGGACCATCACCCAGTCTCTCCATGTCTTCACTTGTGAAGGGACCACCACCCAGTCTCTCCATGTCTTCACTTGTGAAGGGACCACCACCCAGTCTCTCCATGTCTTCACTTGTGAAGGGACCACCACCCAGTCTCTCCATGTCTTCACTTGTGAAGGGACCACCACCCAGTCTCTCCATGTCTTCACTTGTGAAGGGACCACCACCCAGTCTCTCCATGTCTTCACTTGTGAAGGGACCATCACCCAGTCTCTCCATGTCTTCACTTGTGAAGGGACCATCACCCAGTCTCTCCATGTCTTCACTTGTGAAGGGACCATCACCCAGTCTCTCCATGTCTTCACTTGTGAAGGGACCATCACCCAGTCTCTCCATGTCTTCACTTGTGAAGGGACCATCACCCAGTCTCTCCATGTCTTCACTTGTGAAGGGACCACCACCCAGTCTCTCCATGTCTTCACTTGTGAAGGATCCACCACCCAGCCTCTCCATGTCTTCACTTGTGAAGGGACCATCACCCAGTCTCTCCAGGTCTTCACTTGTGAAGGGACCATCACCCAGTCTCTCCATGTCTTCACTTGTGAAGGGTCCACCACCCAGCCTCTCCATGTCTTCACTTGTGAAGGGACCATCACCCAGTCTCTCCATGTCTTCACTTGTGAAGGGACCATCACCCAGTCTCTCCATGTCTTCACTTGTGAAGGGACCATCACCCAGTCTCTCCATGTCTTCACTTGTGAAGGGACCATCACCCAGTCTCCCCATGTCTTCACTTGTGAAGGGACCATCACTCAGTCTCTCCATGTCTTAACTTGTGAAGGGACCATCACCCAGTCTCTCCATGTCTTCACTTGTGAAGGGACCATCACCCAGTCTCTCCATGTCTTCACTTGTGAAGGGACCATCACCCAGTCTCTCCAGGTCTTCACTTGTGAAGGGACCATCACCCAGTCTCTCCATGTCTTCACTTGTGAAGGGACCACCACCCAGTCTCTCCATGTCTTCACTTGTGAAGGGACCACCACCCAGTCTCTCCATGTCTTCACTTGTGAAGGGACCACCACCCAGTCTCTCCATGTCTTCACTTGTGAAGGGACCACCACTCAGTCTCTCCATGTCTTCACTTGTGAAGGGACCATCACCCAGTCTCTCCATGTCTTCACTTGTGAAGGGACCATCACTCAGTCTCTCCATGTCTTCACTTGTGAAGGGACCATCACCCAGTCTCTCCATGTCTTCACTTGTGAAGGGACCATCACTCAGTCTCTCCATGTCTTCACTTGTGAAGGGACCATCACTCAGTCTCTCCAAGTCTTCACTTGTGAAGGGACCATCACCCAGTCTCTCCATGTCTTCACATGTGAAGGGACCATCACCCAGTCTCTCCATGTCTTCACATGTGAAGGGACCATCACCCAGTCTCTCCATGTCTTCACTTGTGAAGGGACCACCACTCAGTCTCTCCATGTCTTCACTTGTGTAGGGCCCACCACCCAGTCTCTCCATGTCTTCACTTGTGAAGGGACCATCACCCAGTCTCTCCATGTCTTCACTTGTGAAGGGACCATCACTCAGTCTCTCCATGTCTTCACTTGTGAAGGGACCATCACCCAGTCTCTCCATGTCTTCACTTGTGAAGGGACCATCACCCAGTCTCTCCATGTCTTCACTTGTGAAGGGACCACCACCCAGTCTCTCCATGTCTTCACATGTGAAGGGACCATCACCCAGTCTCTCCATGTCTTCACTTGTGAAGGGACCACCACCCAGTCTCTCCATGTCTTCACCTGTGAAGGGACCACCACCCAGTCTCTCCATGTCGTCACTTGTGAAGGGACCATCACTCAGTCTCTCCATGTCTTCACTTGTGAAGGGACCACCACTCAGTAGTCTCTCCATGTCTTCACTTGTGAAGGGACCATCACCCAGTCTCTCCATGTCTTCACTTGTGAAGGGATCACCACCCAGTCTCTCCATGTCTTCACTTGTGAAGGGACCATCACCCAGTCTCTCCATGTCTTCACTTGGGAAAGGACCACCACCCAGTCTCTCCATGTCTTCACTTGTGAAGGGACCATCACTCAGTCTCTCCATGTCTTCACTTGTGAAGGGACCATCACCCAGTCTCTCCATGTCTTCACTTGTGAAGGGACCACCACTCAGTCTCTCCATGTCTTCACTTGTGAAGGGACCATCACCCAGTCTCTCCATGTCTTCACTTATGAAGGGACCACCACTCAGTCTCTCCATGTCTTCACTTGTGAAGGGACCATCACCCTGTCTCTCCATGTCTTCACTTGTGAAGTGACCATCACCCAGTCTCTCCATGTCTTCACTTGTGAAGGTACCATCACTCAGTCTCTCCATGTCTTCACTTGTGAAGTGACCATCACCCAGTCTCTCCATGTCTTCACTTGTGAAGGGACCATCACCCAGTCTCTCCATGTCTTCACTTGTGAAGGGACCACCAACCAGTCTCTCCATGTCTTCACTTGTGATGGGACCATCACTCAGTCTCTCCATGTCTTCACTTGTGAAGGGACCATCACCCAGTCTCTCCATGTCTTCACTTGTGAAGGGTCCACCACCCAGCCTCTCCATGTCTTCACTTGTGAAAGGGACCACCACCCAGTCTCTCCATGTCTTCACTTGTGACGGGACCACCACCCAGTCTCTCCATGTCTTCACTTGTGAAGGGACCATCACCCAGTCTCTCCATGTCTTCACTTGTGAAGGGACCATCACTCGGTCTCTCCATGTCTTCACTTGTGAAGGGACCACCACCCAGTCTCTCCATGTCTTCACTTGTGAAGGGACCATCACCCAGTCTCTCCATGTCTTCATTTGTGAAGGGACCACCACCCAGTCTCTCCATGTCTTCAAATGTGAAGGGACCACCACTCGGTCTCTCCATGTCTTCACTTGTGAAGTGACCACCACCCAGTCTCTCCATGTCTTCACTTGTGAAGGGACCATCACTCAGTCTCTCCATGTCTTCACTTGTGAAGGGACCATCACCCAGTCTCTCCATGTCTTCACTTGTGAAGGGACCACCACCCAGTCTCTCCATGTCTTCACTTGTGAAGGGACCACCACCCAGTCTCTCCATGTCTTCACTTGTGAAGGGACCACCACCCAGTCTCTCCATGTCTTCACTTGTGAAGGGACCACCACCCAGTCTCTCCATGTCTTCACTTGTGAAGGGACCACCACCCAGTCTCTCCATGTCTTCACTTGTGAAGGGACCACCACCCAGTCTCTCCATGTCTTCACTTGTGAAGGGACCACCACCCAGTCTCTCCATGTCTTCACTTGTGAAGGGACCATCACCCAGTCTCTCCATGTCTTCACTTGTGAAGGGACCATCACCCAGTCTCTCCATGTCTTCACTTGTGAAGGGACCATCACCCAGTCTCTCCATGTCTTCACTTGTGAAGGGACCATCACCCAGTCTCTCCATGTCTTCACTTGTGAAGGGACCATCACCCAGTCTCTCCATGTCTTCACTTGTGAAGGGACCACCACCCAGTCTCTCCATGTCTTCACTTGTGAAGGATCCACCACCCAGCCTCTCCATGTCTTCACTTGTGAAGGGACCATCACCCAGTCTCTCCAGGTCTTCACTTGTGAAGGGACCATCACCCAGTCTCTCCATGTCTTCACTTGTGAAGGGTCCACCACCCAGCCTCTCCATGTCTTCACTTGTGAAGGGACCATCACCCAGTCTCTCCATGTCTTCACTTGTGAAGGGACCATCACCCAGTCTCTCCATGTCTTCACTTGTGAAGGGACCATCACCCAGTCTCTCCATGTCTTCACTTGTGAAGGGACCATCACCCAGTCTCCCCATGTCTTCACTTGTGAAGGGACCATCACTCAGTCTCTCCATGTCTTAACTTGTGAAGGGACCATCACCCAGTCTCTCCATGTCTTCACTTGTGAAGGGACCATCACCCAGTCTCTCCATGTCTTCACTTGTGAAGGGACCATCACCCAGTCTCTCCAGGTCTTCACTTGTGAAGGGACCATCACCCAGTCTCTCCATGTCTTCACTTGTGAAGGGACCACCACCCAGTCTCTCCATGTCTTCACTTGTGAAGGGACCACCACCCAGTCTCTCCATGTCTTCACTTGTGAAGGGACCACCACCCAGTCTCTCCATGTCTTCACTTGTGAAGGGACCACCACTCAGTCTCTCCATGTCTTCACTTGTGAAGGGACCATCACCCAGTCTCTCCATGTCTTCACTTGTGAAGGGACCATCACTCAGTCTCTCCATGTCTTCACTTGTGAAGGGACCATCACCCAGTCTCTCCATGTCTTCACTTGTGAAGGGACCATCACCCAGTCTCTCCATGTCTTCACTTGTGAAGGGACCATCACTCAGTCTCTCCATGTCTTCACTTGTGAAGGGACCATCACTCAGTCTCTCCAAGTCTTCACTTGTGAAGGGACCATCACCCAGTCTCTCCATGTCTTCACATGTGAAGGGACCATCACCCAGTCTCTCCATGTCTTCACATGTGAAGGGACCATCACCCAGTCTCTCCATGTCTTCACTTGTGAAGGGACCACCACTCAGTCTCTCCATGTCTTCACTTGTGTAGGGCCCACCACCCAGTCTCTCCATGTCTTCACTTGTGAAGGGACCATCACCCAGTCTCTCCATGTCTTCACTTGTGAAGGGACCATCACTCAGTCTCTCCATGTCTTCACTTGTGAAGGGACCATCACCCAGTCTCTCCATGTCTTCACTTGTGAAGGGACCATCACCCAGTCTCTCCATGTCTTCACTTGTGAAGGGACCACCACCCAGTCTCTCCATGTCTTCACATGTGAAGGGACCATCACCCAGTCTCTCCATGTCTTCACTTGTGAAGGGACCACCACCCAGTCTCTCCATGTCTTCACTTGTGAAGGGACCACCACCCAGTCTCTCCATGTCGTCACTTGTGAAGGGACCATCACTCAGTCTCTCCATGTCTTCACTTGTGAAGGGACCACCACTCAGTAGTCTCTCCATGTCTTCACTTGTGAAGGGACCATCACCCAGTCTCTCCATGTCTTCACTTGTGAAGGGATCACCACCCAGTCTCTCCATGTCTTCACTTGTGAAGGGACCATCACCCAGTCTCTCCATGTCTTCACTTGGGAAGGGACCACCACCCAGTCTCTCCATGTCTTCACTTGTGAAGGGACCATCACTCAGTCTCTCCATGTCTTCACTTGTGAAGGGACCATCACCCAGTCTCTCCATGTCTTCACTTGTGAAGGGACCACCACTCAGTCTCTCCATGTCTTCACTTGTGAAGGGACCATCACCCAGTCTCTCCATGTCTTCACTTATGAAGGGACCACCACTCAGTCTCTCCATGTCTTCACTTGTGAAGGGACCATCACCCTGTCTCTCCATGTCTTCACTTGTGAAGTGACCATCACCCAGTCTCTCCATGTCTTCACTTGTGAAGGGACCATCACTCAGTCTCTCCATGTCTTCACTTGTGAAGTGACCATCACCCAGTCTCTCCATGTCTTCACTTGTGAAGGGACCATCACCCAGTCTCTCCATGTCTTCACTTGTGAAGGGACCATCACCCAGTCTCTCCATGTCTTCACTTGTGAAGGGACCATCACCCAGTCTCTCCATGTCTTCACTTGTGAAGGGACCACCACCCAGTCTCTC
Organism: Cladorhizidae sp. MBARI D1340-BT2; assembly: GCA_028752905.1. NCBI lineage: Eukaryota > Metazoa > Porifera > Demospongiae > Poecilosclerida > Cladorhizidae > Cladorhizidae sp. MBARI D1340-BT2. Next base: position 26,993,778 of record JAQNBH010000001.1, read on the forward strand.
CATGTCTTCACTTGTGAAGGGATCATCACCCAGTCTCTCCATGTCTTCACTTGTGAAGGGACCATCACCCAGTCTCTCCATGTCTTCACTTGTGAAGGGACCATCACCCAGTCTCTCCATGTCTTCACTTGTGAAGGGACCATCACCTAGTCTCTCCATGTCTTCACTTGTGAAGGGACCATCACCCAGTCTCTCCATGTCTTCACATGTGAAGGGACCATCACCCAGTCTCTCCATGTCTTCACTTGTGAAGGGACCACCACTCAGTCTCTCCATGTCTTCACTTGTGAAGGCACCATCACTCAGTCTCTCCATGTCTTCACTTGTGAAGGGACCATCACTCAGTCTCTCCATGTCTTCACTTGTGAAGGGACCATCACTCAGTCTCTCCATGCCTTCACTTGTGAAGGGACCATCACCCAGTCTCTCCATGTCTTCACTTGTGAAGGGACCATCACTCAGTCTCTCCATGTCTTCACTTGTGAAGGGACCATCACCCAGTCTCTCCATGTCTTCACTTGTGAAGGGACCACCACCCAGTCTCTCCATGTCTTCACTTGTGAAGTGACCACCACCCAGTCTCTCCATGTCTTCACTTGTGAAGGGACCACCACCCAGTCTCTCCATGTCTTCACTTGTGAAGGGACCATCACCCAGTCTCTCCATGTCTTCACTTGTGAAGGGACCATCACCCAGTCTCTCCATGTCTTCACTTGTGGAGGGACCACCACCCAGTCTCTCCATGTCTTCACTTGTGAAGGGACCACCACCCAGTCTCTCCATGTCTTCACTTGTGAAGGGACCATCACCCAGTCTCTCCATGTCTTCACTTGTGAGGAGACCACCACTCAGTCTCTCCATGTCTTCACTTGTGAAGGGACCATCACCCAGTCTCTCCATGTCTTCACTTGTGAAGGGACCACCACCCAGTCTCTCCATGTCTTCACTTGTGAAGGGACCATCACCCAGTCTCTCCATGTCTTCACTTGTGAAGGGACCATCACCCAGTCTCTCCATGACTTCACTTGTGAAGGGACCATCACCCAGTCTCTCCATGTCTTCACTTGTGAAGGGACCATCACCCAGTCTCTCCATGTCTTCACTTGTGAAGGGACCATCCAGTCTCTCCATGTCTTCACTTGTGAAGGGACCCCCACTCAGTCTCTCCATGTCTTCACTTGTGAAGGGACCATCACCCAGTCTCTCCATGTCTTCACTTGTGAAGGGACCACCACCCAGTCTCTCCATGTCTTCACTTGTGAAGGGACCATCACCCAGTCTCTCCATGTCTTCACTTGTGAAGGGACCACCACTCAGTCTCTCCATATCTTCACTTGTGAAGGGACCACCACCCAGTCTCTCCATGTCTTCACTTGTGAAGGGACCATCACCCAGTCTCTCCATGTCTTCACTTGTGAAGGGACCATCACTCGGTCTCTCCATGTCTTCACTTGTGAAGGGACCACCACCCAGTCTCTCCATGTCTTCACTTGTGAAGGGACCATCACCCAGTCTCTCCATGTCTTCATTTGTGAAGGGACCACCACCCAGTCTCTCCATGTCTTCACATGTGAAGGGACCACCACTCGGTCTCTCCATGTCTTCACTTGTGAAGTGACCACCACTCAGTCTCTCCATGTCTTCACTTGTGAAGGGACCACCAACCAGTCTCTCCATGTCTTCACTTGTGAGGGGACCATCACTCAGTCTCTCCATGTCTTCACTTGTGAAGGGACCATCACCCAGTCTCTCCATGTCTTCACTTGTGAAGGGTCCACCACCCAGCCTCTCCATGTCTTCACTTGTGAAAGGGACCACCACCCAGTCTCTCCATGTCTTCACTTGTGACGGGACCACCACCCAGTCTCTCCATGTCTTCACTTGTGAAGGGACCATCACCCAGTCTCTCCATGTCTTCACTTGTGAAGGGACCATCACTCGGTCTCTCCATGTCTTCACTTGTGAAGGGACCACCACCCAGTCTCTCCATGTCTTCACTTGTGAAGGGACCATCACCCAGTCTCTCCATGTCTTCATTTGTGAAGGGACCACCACCCAGTCTCTCCATGTCTTCAAATGTGAAGGGACCACCACTCGGTCTCTCCATGTCTTCACTTGTGAAGTGACCACCACCCAGTCTCTCCATGTCTTCACTTGTGAAGGGACCATCACTCAGTCTCTCCATGTCTTCACTTGTGAAGGGACCATCACCCAGTCTCTCCATGTCTTCACTTGTGAAGGGACCACCACCCAGTCTCTCCATGTCTTCACTTGTGAAGGGACCACCACCCAGTCTCTCCATGTCTTCACTTGTGAAGGGACCACCACCCAGTCTCTCCATGTCTTCACTTGTGAAGGGACCACCACCCAGTCTCTCCATGTCTTCACTTGTGAAGGGACCACCACCCAGTCTCTCCATGTCTTCACTTGTGAAGGGACCATCACCCAGTCTCTCCATGTCTTCACTTGTGAAGGGACCATCACCCAGTCTCTCCATGTCTTCACTTGTGAAGGGACCATCACCCAGTCTCTCCATGTCTTCACTTGTGAAGGGACCATCACCCAGTCTCTCCATGTCTTCACTTGTGAAGGGACCATCACCCAGTCTCTCCATGTCTTCACTTGTGAAGGGACCACCACCCAGTCTCTCCATGTCTTCACTTGTGAAGGATCCACCACCCAGCCTCTCCATGTCTTCACTTGTGAAGGGACCATCACCCAGTCTCTCCAGGTCTTCACTTGTGAAGGGACCATCACCCAGTCTCTCCATGTCTTCACTTGTGAAGGGTCCACCACCCAGCCTCTCCATGTCTTCACTTGTGAAGGGACCATCACCCAGTCTCTCCATGTCTTCACTTGTGAAGGGACCATCACCCAGTCTCTCCATGTCTTCACTTGTGAAGGGACCATCACCCAGTCTCTCCATGTCTTCACTTGTGAAGGGACCATCACCCAGTCTCCCCATGTCTTCACTTGTGAAGGGACCATCACTCAGTCTCTCCATGTCTTAACTTGTGAAGGGACCATCACCCAGTCTCTCCATGTCTTCACTTGTGAAGGGACCATCACCCAGTCTCTCCATGTCTTCACTTGTGAAGGGACCATCACCCAGTCTCTCCAGGTCTTCACTTGTGAAGGGACCATCACCCAGTCTCTCCATGTCTTCACTTGTGAAGGGACCACCACCCAGTCTCTCCATGTCTTCACTTGTGAAGGGACCACCACCCAGTCTCTCCATGTCTTCACTTGTGAAGGGACCACCACCCAGTCTCTCCATGTCTTCACTTGTGAAGGGACCACCACTCAGTCTCTCCATGTCTTCACTTGTGAAGGGACCATCACCCAGTCTCTCCATGTCTTCACTTGTGAAGGGACCATCACTCAGTCTCTCCATGTCTTCACTTGTGAAGGGACCATCACCCAGTCTCTCCATGTCTTCACTTGTGAAGGGACCATCACTCAGTCTCTCCATGTCTTCACTTGTGAAGGGACCATCACTCAGTCTCTCCAAGTCTTCACTTGTGAAGGGACCATCACCCAGTCTCTCCATGTCTTCACATGTGAAGGGACCATCACCCAGTCTCTCCATGTCTTCACATGTGAAGGGACCATCACCCAGTCTCTCCATGTCTTCACTTGTGAAGGGACCACCACTCAGTCTCTCCATGTCTTCACTTGTGTAGGGCCCACCACCCAGTCTCTCCATGTCTTCACTTGTGAAGGGACCATCACCCAGTCTCTCCATGTCTTCACTTGTGAAGGGACCATCACTCAGTCTCTCCATGTCTTCACTTGTGAAGGGACCATCACCCAGTCTCTCCATGTCTTCACTTGTGAAGGGACCATCACCCAGTCTCTCCATGTCTTCACTTGTGAAGGGACCACCACCCAGTCTCTCCATGTCTTCACATGTGAAGGGACCATCACCCAGTCTCTCCATGTCTTCACTTGTGAAGGGACCACCACCCAGTCTCTCCATGTCTTCACTTGTGAAGGGACCACCACCCAGTCTCTCCATGTCGTCACTTGTGAAGGGACCATCACTCAGTCTCTCCATGTCTTCACTTGTGAAGGGACCACCACTCAGTAGTCTCTCCATGTCTTCACTTGTGAAGGGACCATCACCCAGTCTCTCCATGTCTTCACTTGTGAAGGGATCACCACCCAGTCTCTCCATGTCTTCACTTGTGAAGGGACCATCACCCAGTCTCTCCATGTCTTCACTTGGGAAGGGACCACCACCCAGTCTCTCCATGTCTTCACTTGTGAAGGGACCATCACTCAGTCTCTCCATGTCTTCACTTGTGAAGGGACCATCACCCAGTCTCTCCATGTCTTCACTTGTGAAGGGACCACCACTCAGTCTCTCCATGTCTTCACTTGTGAAGGGACCATCACCCAGTCTCTCCATGTCTTCACTTATGAAGGGACCACCACTCAGTCTCTCCATGTCTTCACTTGTGAAGGGACCATCACCCTGTCTCTCCATGTCTTCACTTGTGAAGTGACCATCACCCAGTCTCTCCATGTCTTCACTTGTGAAGGGACCATCACTCAGTCTCTCCATGTCTTCACTTGTGAAGTGACCATCACCCAGTCTCTCCATGTCTTCACTTGTGAAGGGACCATCACCCAGTCTCTCCATGTCTTCACTTGTGAAGGGACCATCACCCAGTCTCTCCATGTCTTCACTTGTGAAGGGACCATCACCCAGTCTCTCCATGTCTTCACTTGTGAAGGGACCACCACCCAGTCTCTCCATGTCTTCACTTGTGAAGGGACCATCACCCAGTCTCTCCATGTCTTCACTTGTGAAGGGACCACCACCCAGTCTCTCCATGTCTTCACTTGTGAAGGGATCATCACCCAGTCTCTCCATGTCTTCACTTGTGAAGGGACCATCACCCAGTCTCTCCATGTCTTCACTTGTGAAGGGACCATCACCCAGTCTCTCCATGTCTTCACTTGTGAAGGGACCATCACCTAGTCTCTCCATGTCTTCACTTGTGAAGGGACCATCACCCAGTCTCTCCATGTCTTCACATGTGAAGGGACCATCACCCAGTCTCTCCATGTCTTCACTTGTGAAGGGACCACCACTCAGTCTCTCCATGTCTTCACTTGTGAAGGCACCATCACTCAGTCTCTCCATGTCTTCACTTGTGAAGGGACCATCACTCAGTCTCTCCATGTCTTCACTTGTGAAGGGACCATCACTCAGTCTCTCCATGCCTTCACTTGTGAAGGGACCATCACCCAGTCTCTCCATGTCTTCACTTGTGAAGGGACCATCACTCAGTCTCTCCATGTCTTCACTTGTGAAGGGACCATCACCCAGTCTCTCCATGTCTTCACTTGTGAAGGGACCACCACCCAGTCTCTCCATGTCTTCACTTGTGAAGTGACCACCACCCAGTCTCTCCATGTCTTCACTTGTGAAGGGACCACCACCCAGTCTCTCCATGTCTTCACTTGTGAAGGGACCATCACCCAGTCTCTCCATGTCTTCACTTGTGAAGGGACCATCACCCAGTCTCTCCATGTCTTCACTTGTGGAGGGACCACCACCCAGTCTCTCCATGTCTTCACTTGTGAAGGGACCACCACCCAGTCTCTCCATGTCTTCACTTGTGAAGGGACCATCACCCAGTCTCTCCATGTCTTCACTTGTGAGGAGACCACCACTCAGTCTCTCCATGTCTTCACTTGTGAAGGGACCATCACCCAGTCTCTCCATGTCTTCACTTGTGAAGGGACCACCACCCAGTCTCTCCATGTCTTCACTTGTGAAGGGACCATCACCCAGTCTCTCCATGTCTTCACTTGTGAAGGGACCATCACCCAGTCTCTCCATGTCTTCACTTGTGAAGGGACCATCACCCAGTCTCTCCATGTCTTCACTTGTGAAGGGACCATCACCCAGTCTCTCCATGTCTTCACTTGTGAAGGGACCATCACCCAGTCTCTCCATGTCTTCACTTGTGAAGGGACCACCACCCAGTCTCTCCATGTCTTCACTTGTGAAGGGACCATCACTCAGTCTCTCCATGTCTTCACTTGTGAAGGGACCACCACCCAGTCTCTCCATGTCTTCACTTGTGAAGGGACCATCACTCAGTCTCTCCATGTCTTCACTTGTGAAGGGACCATCACCCAGTCTCTCCATGTCTTCACTTGTGAAGGGACCATCACCCAGTCTCTCCATGTCTTCACTTGTGAAGGGACCATCACCCAGTCTCTCCATGTCTTCACTTGTGAAGGGACCATCACCCAGTCTCTCCATGTCTTCACTTGTGAAGTGACCATCACCCAGTCTCTCCATGTCTTCACTTGTGAAGGGACCATCACCCAGTCTCTCCATGTCTTCACTTGTGAAGGGACCACCACCCAGTCTCTCCATGTCTTCACTTGTGAAGGGACCACCACCCAGTCTCTCTTTGTCTTCACATGTGAAGGGACCATCCTGTCTAGAGCTCTTAGATATAGAAGCCTGGATGAAATCCTAGCTAAGATAAGCAAGGATGAAATCAGAGCTGAGATAAGTCTGGAATGGAAACCTAGCTGAGATAATCTGGAATGGAAACCTAGCCGAGATAATCTGAAATGGAAACCTAGCTAAGATAAACACCTCATAGCTACTGCAATGCATACACATGCACACATAACTAATAGTATCTTATTGATCTTCTGAATGTAGCAGTTAGCTTTTTTATATGACAAAAAAAATCAGAACTCTTTAAAATGCAATTGCAGATGCTGTGTCTAATGGCAGGTTCACAAGATGACACGATGCCTTCACTTTGGGTCGCAACAACTTGCTCTGAGCAGTTCCCAATATCTACCTGGTCGCATCGCATTGCTTCGGAAATCTACGAAACTTCACCCATTAATTAATGAGCTTTCAATCTCTAAATGACTTGCAGCCATACACTAAGAAAGTTTTTAGCTGCCTCTACCACCTTTCAACCTTTCAGCTCTTCCTTGGAGAAACCCCCCCCCGAACACAAATAACCACACCCACATGTGTCGGCTGAGATTGCGACTGGAACTAGAATAGAAATTGAATCTATTCAAGTGACGCGATGTGACTTCATGTTCACAATATCACTAAATTGACAGCGTTGCTAGTGAGTGGATGAAGAAGACAGGAAGATGCCTATAAATCTGCATTAGTTATCTGTCAAAGATCTACAACCCTTACTAGGAGGAATTCTAATTACTAGGCATAGTTCATGATAAGTGTTTGACTTAGTCTGCTAGTGGAAACTAATGCTAGTACAGTATGGGTTGATATATCCAGATTTCTCTCCCTCTGGTGTTGTACATATGTCTGTACTAGGACAAGAATAGTAAGCCTTCAAACTGTCGAGTGCTCTTTCAATACTGAGCTCCAAGTATCATGCCGAGGCCATAGCTATTAATAGTGGCCCAACACTAGGCCAAGAATAGGAAGCCTTCAACTGTTGCTATTTTAATACTGAGCTCCAAGTATCATGCAGATGCCATAGCTATTAATAGTGGCCCAACACTAGGCCAAAAATAGGAAGCCTTCAACTGTCGAGTGTTATTTTAATACTGAGCTCCAAGTATCATGCAGAGGCCATAGCTATTAATAGTGGCCCAACACTAGGCCAAAAATAGGAAGCCTTCAACTGTCGAGTGCTATTTTAATACTGAGCTCCAAGTATCATGCAGATGCCATAGCTATTAATAGTGGCCCAACACTAGGACAAGAATAGGAAACCTTCAAACTGTCGAGTGCTCTTTCAATACTGAGCTCCAAGTGTCAGGCAGAGGCCATACATGTAGCTATTAATAGTGGCCCAACACTAGGCCAAGAATAGGAAGCCTTCAAACTGTCGAGTGCTCTGTCAATACTGAGCTCCAAGTATCATGCAGAGGCCATAGCTATTAATAGTGGCCCAACACTAGGCCAAGAATAGGAAGCCTTCAAACTGTCGAGTGCTCTTTCAATACTGAGCTCCAAGTATCATGCAGAGGCCATAGCTATTAATAGTGGCCCAACACTAGGATAAGAATAGGAAACCTTCAAACTGTCGAGTGCTATTTCAATACTGAGCTCCAAGTGTCGAGCAAAGGCCATAGCTATTAATAGTGGCCCAACACTAGGCCAAGAATAGGAAGCCTTCAAACTGTCGAGTGCTCTTTCAATACTGAGCTCCAAGTATCATGCAGAGGCCATAGCTATTAATAGTGGCCCAACACTAGGATAAGAATAGGAAACCTTCAAACTGTCGAGTGCTATTTCAATACTGAGCTCCAAGTGTCGAGCAAAGGCCATAGCTATTAATAGTGGCCCAACACTAGGCCAAGAATAGGAAGCCTTCAACTGTTGCTATTTTAATACTGAGCTCCATGTATCAAGCAGAGGCCATAGCTATTAATAGTGGCCCAACACTAGGCCAAAAATAGGAAGCCTTCAACTGTCGAGTGCTATTTTAATACTGAGCTCCAAGTATCATGCAGAGGCCATAGCTATTAATAGTGGCCCAACACTAGGACAAGAATAGGAAACCTTCAAACTGTCGAGTGCTCTTTCAATATACTGAGCTCCAAGTGTCAAGCAGAGGCCATACATGTAGCTATTAATAGTGGCCCAATACTAGGACAAGAATAGTAAGCCTTCAAACTGTCGAGTGCTCTTTCAATACTGAGCTCCAAGTATCATGCCGAGGCCATAGCTATTAATAGTGGCCCAACACTAGGCCAAGAATAGGAAGCCTTCAACTGTTGCTATTTTAATACTGAGCTCCAAGTATCATGCAGATGCCATAGCTATTAATAGTGGCCCAACACTAGGCCAAAAATTGGAAGCCTTCAACTGTCAAGTGCTATTTTAATACTGAGCTCCAAGTATCATGCAGAGGCCATAGCTATTAATAGTGGCCCAACACTAGGACAAGAATAGGAAACCTTCAAACTGTCGAGTGCTCTTTTACTGAGCTCCAAGTGTCAAGCAGAGGCCATACATGTAGCTATTAATAGTGGCTCAACACTAGGCCAAGAATAGGAAGCCTTCAAACTGTCGAGTGCTCTTTCAATACTGAGCTCCAAGTATCATGCAGAGGCCATAAGCTATTAATAGTGGCCCAACACTAGGATAAGAATAGGAAGCCTTCAAACTGTCGAGTGCTATTTCAATACTGAGCTCCAAGTGTCGAGCAAAGGCCATAGCTATTAATAGTGGCCCAACACTAGGCCAAGAATAGGAAGCCTTCAAACTGTGGAGTGCTCTTTCAATACTGAGCTCCAAGTGTCAAGCAAAGGCCATAGCTATTAATAGTGGCCCAACACTAGGCCAAGAATAGGAAGCCTTCAAACTGTGGAGTGCTCTTTCAATACTGAGCTCCAAGTGTCGAGCAAAGGCCGTAGCTATTAATAGTAACTGCAGCTGGCGTGACCTCACAAACAAGCCCACAGGTGATCACTAATGCCATCGCACTAGCAACGCTGTCAATTTAGTGATATTGTGAACATGAAGTCACATCGCGTCACTTGAATAGACTCGATTTCTATTCTAGTTCCAGTCGTGACACGTCTGTCGGCGTGTGTTGGTGTGCTTTATTTGTGTTTCGGAAAAACTAAGTTTCTCCAAGGAAGAGATGAAGGTGGGAAGGTTGATAGAGACAGTGATGAACTTTCTTAGTATGTGGCTGGTACCTGGCAAGTCATGTCGAGATTGAAAGCTCGTTAATTAATGGGTGGAGTTTCATAATTGGCAGAGGGATGTGACATGACCAGGCAGATATTTTGAACTGCTTGAAGCAAGGCGATGCGGCCTGAAGCAATGTGAGGACCTCCCGACATGTTGTGAATGTGCCCTAGTTACAGTGTAGGTTACTGCACCACTTTATTTCATTTCAAAACAACCCCTCCCCAGATAGACTTCTTTGAAACTAGAACTCCCAGCAAGTTTAGCTGCTCTTTACCTAGTCCCAGTGAGTCCCAACGCCAGATATATCTGCGTGTGTTTGAATTTTGCTTACTGATGATAGCAAATATATCTGCACAAAGAGGCTGCCATTACCAAACAGCTTCTCTAGAGCTCCCACGTCGAAATCTCTAACTCAAGTTGTTACTCCGCGTGTTTCCTGGACAAAGAAAAAGAGAGAAAAAGGATGCAAGTATTGATCATTTCATTCACAACCCAACCATAAGGTAACTGATAGGAAGTAAAGCCAACCTCCTCCCACCCCCCACCCCACCTACCCCATCCCACCCTCAAAGGGCCTAAAATGAGCGATCCCCCCCCCCCCCCCCCCCCTTGTCCAAAGCAAATGCCACCCACCCATAAAAGCACCTGGTACCGTCTGCCTGATGTCTGTCCAGGTAAGAATGAAGGAAGTCCACAACTTACAGGGTTTGGCCAAGACACCGCAAAATAACAACAACAAAGGACCCAAAAATGAGCTACTTACTCCATTCCAAAAAGCAAAATAAAATAAAATGGTTTACCACCTTCCTTGGCTCAATGTTACCCCCCCCCCCCCCCCCCCCCCCACATCTCCCTGGGCCCACCTTCCCTGGGTCCTCTGCGTGAGTGCCCATTGATAAAGAAACACAGACAGGCAGACAGGCAGGCAGACAGTCAGGCAGGCAGACAGACAGTCAGGCAGGCAAGGTTTGAGAGGAATATCGTATGCACGTCTTGAGGAGTATGCCTTCCTATATTTGATTTAGCTTACTTTAAAAAAATTGTGGATGGCCAAAAATGTTTGCAAAACAACAACAACAAAAACCCTTCTTAGCTGCCCAAATGGACTTTCGGTTGCTATTGGCTCCAAAAACCTTTTAATAATTATTATAACCATTTTACAGGTGAGCATCAAACCACAATCATTGTGTTTTTGTATCCGGCTTGCCTAGGTCATTTAAACTCAGTGTGAAGACACACCCGACCATCTTTCATCCTGACTTTTCCCTGCGTATTGTGGACGAGGAAGGCCGGGTCAAGGAGAGCAGGCCTGACATGCGACACCTCGTCATTGGATATATGGAAGGTAAAGGTTACAGAGTTGATAGCATGTGTTGATATCAATGTCGTTGCCATGCCAATTGCTTGGCGAAAATTGTGAATAAAATTGTGAATAACTTTCAGAGCTACGTACTTGAATTTTTCACGTCTTTTATTTTGGCCCTGATGCCCACTGCATGTGTTGAAAGTTGGTAAAGTGTGGTCATGCATATGTATGCATGCGTGTGTGTGTGTGTGTCCATGCCAACCCCCATTCCTATTATTAGGTGAGGAAGGTTCACTCGTATATGGGAGGATTATTGACAATGCGTTTGACGGCGTCATCCACACTAAAGCGTAAGTTGTACGAGAGGGCAGCGATGACAACAACAACGACAAAAAGTGAATCTCTTGTCAACAACAACAACAATAACCACAATGCTCTCTCTCTCCTCTTCCAAAATGTCTCTTCTTTTCGTCTCGTTTTCTCTTCAGAGAAGCATATTACGTGGACCCTTTGCACCATCATCCGGCTGCCGCCAGCCATCGCAACGGCACTGCTGATCACCACAACCGAGTGGTGTACAAGCTCAGTGATGTGAACTACAGTCAGCCCCTGGCAGGTTGTGCCGCTGGAAACTCGACGAGAATGAGGCAGATCCAAGTAGGCACTGATACCTGTTGCATGTATGCATGAGTTGCAATCAATCAACTCTCATGGAAAGAACCCACATGATATTTTCATGAATAATTCATGAGTCGACGGATAAGGCAGTGACTTATCTTGATGGGGAGGGGCGGTAGGGGGAGGTGGTTTGTCTGTCAGCAAATTATAAGCCAGAATATTTGCCGGTGGAGGTTAGCTATGATCTATGGTTGCCAGGGGCTGTGTGTACCTGGAGATTGCTGGTTAGGTCACTGGAGTTCTATTGTTTGACTTATTTTTCAAGTGAACTTATGCATGAGGGGTTGTGTGATGTGTCTGTGTGTGATGTGTGTGTGTGTGTGCAGGTGTGTAATGATTGTGTATATGTTACAGTTGTCTGGGTCTCCCATCACTTTCCCAGCATCAGACCATCTAGTCAGAAGGATAAGACGATCAGGTACACCTACACTATGTGTGTGTGTGTGTATGTTGTGTGTATGTGTGTGTGCATGTTGTGTGTGTGTGTGTATGTGTGCATGCCCTGTGAGTGTGTGCATGCTGTGTGTGTGTGTGCATGTTGTGTGTGTGTGCATGTTGTGTGAGTGTGTGTGCATGCTGTGTGCATGTTGTGTGAGTGTGTGTGCATGCTGTGTGAGTTTGTGTGCATGCTGTGTGAGTGTGTGTGCATGTTGTGTGTGTGTGTGCATGTTGTGTGAGTGTGTGTGCATGCTGTGTGAGTGTGTGTGTGCATGCTATGTGAGTGTGTGTGCATGCTGTGTGAGTGTGTGCATGTTGTGTGTGTGCATGCTGTGTGAGTTTGTGTGCATGCTGTGTGAGTGTGTGTGCATGTTGTGTGAGTGTGTGTGCATGTTGTGTGAGTGTGTGTGCATGCTGTGTGAGTTTGTGTGCATGCTGTGTGAGTGTGTGTGCATGTTGTGTGTGTGTGTGCATGTTGTGTGAGTGTGTGTGCATGCTGTGTGAGTGTGTGTGTGCATGCTATGTGAGTGTGTGTGCATGTTGTGTGAGTGTGTGTGTATGTGTGGATGCTGTGTGTGTGTGTGCATGTTGTGTGAGTGTGTGTGCATGTTGTGTGAGTGTGTGTGCATGTTGTGTGAGTGTGTGTGCATGTTGTGTGAGTGTGTGTGCATGCTGTGTGAGTATGTGTGCATGTTGTGTGAGTGTGTGTGCATGTTGTGTGAGTGCGTGTGTGTGCATGTTGTGTGAGTGTGTGTGTGCATGTTGTGTGAGTGTGTGTGTGAGTGTGTGCATGTTGTGTGAGTATGTGTGTATGCTGTGTGTGTGTGTGTGCATGTTGTGTGAGTGTGTGTGTGTGTGAGTGTATGTGCATGTTGTGTGACTGTGTGTGTGTGAGTGTGTGTATGCATGTTGTGTGAGTGTGTGTGTGAGTGTGTGTGCATGTTGTGTGAGTGTGTGTGCATGTTGTGTGAGTGTGTGTGTGTGCATGTTGTGTGAGTGTGTGTGCATGTTGTCTGAGTGTGTGTGTCCATGTTGTGTGAGTGTGTGTGTGTGAGTGTGTGTGCATGCTGTGTGAGTGTGTGTGCATGTTGTGTGAGTGTGTGTGTGCATGTTGTGTGAGTGTGTGTGCATGTTGTGTGAGTGTGTGTGCATGCTGTGTGAGTGTGTGTGAGTGTGTGTACATGTTGTGTGAGTGTGTGTACATGTTGTCTGAGTGTGTGTGTGTGCATGTTGTGTGAGTGTGTGTGTGTGCATGTTGTGTGAGTGTGTGTGCATGTTGTCTGAGTGTGTGTGTCCATGTTGTGTGAGTGTGTGTGTGTGAGTGTGTGTGCATGCTGTGTGAGTGTGTGTGCATGTTGTGTGAGTGTGTGTGTGCATGTTGTGTGAGTGTGTGTGCATGTTGTGTGAGTGTGTGTGCATGCTGTGTGAGTGTGTGTGCATGTTGTGTGAGTGTGTGTGTGCATGTTGTGTGAGTGTGTGCATGTTGTGTGAGTGTGAGTGTGTGCATGTTGTGTGAGTGTGTGTGTATGCTGTGTGAGTGTGTGTGTGTGCATGTTGTGTGAGTGTGTGTGTGAGTGTATGTGCATGTTGTGTGAGTGTGTGTATGCATGTTGTGTGAGTGTGTGTGTGAGTGTGTGCATGTTGTGTGAGTGTGTGTGCATGTTGTGTGAGTGTGTGTGTGAGTGTGCGTGCATGTTGTGTGAGTGTGTGTATGTTGTGTATGTGTGTGTGCATGTTGTGTGTGTGTGTGTGTGTGTGTGCATGTTGTGTGTGTGTGTGTGCATGTTGTGTGTGTGCATGTGTGCGAGACTAAATGCCTTATTTAGCACCAATGTAATGGATTGACTTGTGAACAAAGGGTGAACAAATGGAGGAGACAAGAGTTTACCGTCCACCATATTGTACCTTTTTAAAGTAATATATTACAGGACTTGTTTAGAGTCCGCACTGTATTTGGTATCGGGTATTAAGGTAAGCAATGTGGTCATTCATGGATGGTGAATTCTTGTGTCCTTGTGTGTTTCTTAAGTCAATCGTACACTTTCTTACAATGACCTTCTCAATAATCAACTCTCGACGTTTCGACTACATGCTCTAGCCTTCATCAGGAATAATGACTTTTTTTTGTTTTTGTTTTTTCCTTGTTTCTGTTGCTTGTGGTTGTTGTTTTCTCAAGCAGCCTCCTCCTTCAAGGAGTAGCGCAGGATAAAGTACACACATGCATGCACACACCACGAGAATTTAGAAATTTTTTTAAAAATGCTAAAAAAGATTAGATGCATTGGACAATTTGGAACCTTCCGGTAGTAAAATTTCAACAAATGGACACATGTGTGTGGGGGGGGGAGGAGGGAGAGTATAGGTAGATGATACTTGAAGACAAACTTCTTCAGAATTTTTAACATTTTTTGAGAGTCTGCCAGTTTACTACCTTAGGGAAGAATTCAAGGCAAGCTGGAAGTGTTTTTTGGAGCAAAAATCAGCCGAAATCTCTAAATATTTGAGATGCTAAGAAGCGGGTGTTTTTTGTGTGTGTGTGTGTGTGTATGTAGTGTCTCCACCATTTTGAAATAAGGGTCACCAACAATGGCCGTAGCTCACTCTTGCATAACTGTAGCTCACTCTAGCTCACTCCTATATGGCTGTAGATTAGCTGTAACTCACTCAGGTATGGCCCTTCTGTATGGCTGTAGCTCACTCCTGGCTCACTCCTATATGGCTGTAGCTCACTCCTGTATGGCTGCTGTATGGCTGTAGCTGACTCCTGCATAACTGCAGCTCACTCCTGTATGGCTGTAGCTCACTCCTGTATGGCTGTAGCTCACTCCTGTATGGCTGTAGCTGACTCCTGCATAACTGCAGCTCACTCCTGTATGGCTGTAGCTCACTCCTGTATGGCTGTAGCTCACTCCTGTATGGCTGTAGCTCACTCCTGTATGACTGTAGCTCACTCTTGTATGACTGTAGCTCACTCCTGTATGACTGTAGCTCACTCCTGTATGACTGTAGCTCACTCCTGTATGACTATAGCTCACTCCTGTATGACTGTAGCTCACTCCTGTATGGCTGTAGCTCACTCCTGTATGGCTGCTGTATGGCTGTAGCTGACTCCTGCATAACTACAGCTCACTCCTGTATGACTGTAGCTCACTCCTTGTAGCTCACTCCTGTATGGCTGTAGCTCACTCCTGTATGACTGTAGCTGACTCCTGTATGACTGTAGCTCACTCCTGTATGGCTGTAGCTCACTCCTGTATAGCTGTAGCTCACTCCTGTATGACTGTAGCTCACTCCTGTATGACTGTAGCTCACTCCTGTATGACTGTAGCTCACTCCTGTATGGCTGTAGCTCACTCCTGTATGACTGTAGCTCACTCCTGTATGACTGTAGCTCACTCCTGTATAGCTGTAGCTGACTCCTGTATGACTGTAGCTCACTCCTGTATGACTGTAGCTCACTCCTGTATGACTACAGCTCACTCCTGTATGACTGCAGCTCACTCCTGTATGACTGTAGCTCACTCCTGTATGACTGTAGCTCACTCCTGTATGACTGTAGCTCACTCCTGTATGGCTGTAGCTCACTCCTGTATGACTGTAGCTCACTCCTGTATGACTGTAGCTCACTCCTGTATGACTGCAGCTCACTCCTGTATGGCTGTAGCTCACTCCTGTATGGCTGTAGCTCACTCCTGTATGGCTGTAGCTCACTCTTGTATGACTGTAGCTCACTCCTGTATGACTGTAGCTCACTCCTGTATGACTGTAGCTCACTCCTGTATGACTGTAGCTCACTCCTGTATGACTACAGCTCACTCCTGTATGACTATAGCTCACTCCTGTATGACTGCAGCTCACTCCTGTATGACTGTAGCTCACTCCTGTATGACTATAGCTCACTCCTGTATGACTGTAGCTCACTCCTGTATGACTGTAGCTCACTCCTGTATGGCTGTAGCTCACTCCTGTATGGCTGTAGCTCACCCCTGCATGACTGTAGCTCACTCCTGTATGGCTGTAAGCTCACTCCTGTATGACTGTAGCTCACTCCTGTATGACTGTAGCTCACTCCTGTATGACTGTAGCTCACTCCTGTATGACTGTAGCTCACTCCTGTATGACTGTAGCTCACTCCTGTATGACTGTAGCTCACTCCTGTATGACTGTAGCTCACTCCTGTATGACTGTAGCTCACTCCTGTATGGCTGTAGCTCACTCCTGTATGACTGTAGCTTACTCCTGTATGACTGTAGCTCACTCCTGTATGACTGTAGCTCACTCCTGTATGGCTGTAGCTCACTCCTGTATGGCTGTAGATTACTCCTGTATGACTGTAACTTACTCCTGTATGACTGCAGCTCACTCCTGTATGGCTGTAGCTCACTCCTGTATGACTGTAGCTCACTCCTGTATGACTGTAGCTCACTCCTGTATGACTGTAGCTCACTCCTGTATGACTGTAGCTCACTCATGTATAGCTGTAGCGCACTCCTGTATGACTATAGCTCACTCCTGTATGACTGTAGCTCACTCCTGTATGACTGTAGCTCACTCCTGTATGACTGTAGCTCACTCCTGTATGGCTGTAGCTCACTCCTGTATGGCTGTAGCTCACTCCTGTATGACTACAGCTCACTCCTGTATGACTGTAGCTCACTCCTGTATGACTGTAGCTCACTCCTGTATGGCTGTAGCTCACTCCTGTATGGCTGTAGCTCACTCCTGTATGACTGTAGCTCACTCCTGTATGACTGTAGCTCACTCCTGTATGGCTGTAGCTCACTCCTGTATGACTGTAGCTCACTCCTGTATGGCTGTAGCTCACTCCTGTATGACTGCAGCTCACTCCTGTATGACTGTAGCTCACTCCTGTATGACTGTAGCTCACTCCTGTATGGCTGTAGCTCACTCCTGTATGACTGTAGCTCACTCCTGTATGACTGTAGCTCACTCCTGTATGACTGTAGCTCACTCCTGTATGACTATAGCTCACTCCTGTATGACTGTAGCTCACTCCTGTATGACTGTAGCTCACTCCTGTATGGCTGTAGCTCACTCCTGTATGACTGTAGCTCACTCCTGTATGACTGCAGCTCACTCCTGTATGACTGCAGCTCACTCCTGTATGACTGTAGCTCACTCCTGTATGACTGTAGCTCACTCCTGTATGACTACAGCTCACTCCTGTATGACTGTAGCTCACCCCTGCATGACTGTAGCTCACTCCTGTATGGCTGTAGCTCACTCCTGTATGACTGTAGCTCACTCCTGTATGGCTGTAGCTCACTCCTGTATGACTGTAGCTCACTCCTGTATGACTGTAGCTCACTCCTGTATGACTGTAGCTCACTCCTGTATGACTGCAGCTCACTCCTGTATGGCTGTAGCTCACTCCTGTATGACTGTAGCTCACCCATGCATAACTGCAGCTCACTCCTGTATGGCTGTAGCTCACTCCTGTATGACTGTAGCTCACTCCTGTATGACTGTAGCTCACTCCTGTATGACTGCAGCTCACTCCTGTATGACTGTAGCTCACTCCTGTATGGCTGTAGCTCACTCCTGTATGACTGTAGCTCACTCCTGTATGACTGTAGATCACTCCTGTATGACTGTAGCTCACTCCTGTATGGCTGTAGCTCACTCCTGTATGACTGTAGCTCACCCCTGCATAACTATAGCTCACTCCTATATGGCTGTAGCTCACTCCTGTATGGCTGTAGCTCACTCCTGTATGACTGTAGCTCACTCCTGTATGGCTGCTCACTCCTGCATAACTGCAGCTCACTCCTGTATGGCTGTAGCTCACTCCTGCATGACTGTAGCTCACTCCTGTATGGCTGCTCACTCCTGCATAACTGCAGCTCACTCCTGTATGGCTGTAGCTCACTCCTGTATGACTATAGCTGTAGCTCACTCCTGTATGGCTCCTGTGTATGGCTGTAGCTCACTCCTGTATGGCTGTAGCTCACTCCTGTATGAATGTAGCTCACTCCTGTATGACTGTAGCTCACTCCTGTATGACTGTAGCTCACTCCTGTATGACTGTAGCTCACTCCTGTATGGCTCCTGTATGACTATAGCTCACTCCTGTATAGCTGTAGCTCACTCCTGTATGGCTGTAGCTCACTCCTGTATGACTGTAGCTCACTCCTGTATGGCTGTAGCTCACTCCTGTATGGCTGTAGCTCACTCCTGTATGGCTGTAGCTCACTCCTGTATGACTGTAGCTCACTCCTGTATGACTGTAGCCCACTCCTGTATGACTGTAGCTCACTCCTGTATGACTGCAGCTCACTCCTGTATGGCTGTAGCTCACTCCTGTATGGCTGTAGCTCACTCCTGTATGGCTGTAGCTCACTCCTGTATGACTGTAGCTCACTCCTGTATGACTGTAGCTCACTCCTGTATGACTGTAGCTCACTCCTGTATGACTGTAGCTCACTCCTGTATGACTATAGCTCACTCCTGTATGGCTGTAGCTCACTCCTGTATGGCTGTAGCTCACTCCTGTATGACTGTAGCTCACTCCTGTATGACTGCAGCTCACTCCTGTATGACTATAGCTCACTCCTGTATGGCTGTAGCTCACTCCTGTATGGCTGTAGCTCACTCCTGTATGACTGTAGCTCACTCCTGTATGGCTGTAGCTCACTCCTGTATGACTGTAGCTCACTCCTGTATGACTGTAGCTCACTCCTGTATGACTGCAGCTCACTCCTGTATGACTATAGCTCACTCCTGTATGACTGTAGCTCACTCCTGTATGACTGTAGCTCACTCCTGTATGACTGTAGCTCACTCCTGTATGGCTGTAGCTCACTCCTGTATGGCTGTAGCTCACTCCTGTATAGCTGTAGCTCACTCCTGTATGACTGTAGCTCACTCCTGTATGACTGTAGCTCACTCCTGTATGACTGTAGCTCACTCCTGTATGGCTGTAGCTCACTCCTGTATGGCTGTAGCTCACTCCTGTATAGCTGTAGCTCACTCCTGTATGACTGTAGCTCACTCCTGTATGACTGTAGCTCACTCCTGTATGACTGTAGCTCACTCCTGTATGACTGTAGCTCACTCCTGTATGACTGTAGCTCACTCCTGTATGACTGTAGCTCACTCCTGTATGGCTGTAGCTAACTCCTGTATGACTGTAGCTCACTCCTGTATGACTGTAGCTCACTCCTGTATGACTGTAGCTCACTCCTGTATGACTGTAGCTCACTCCTGTATGGCTGTAGCTCACTCCTGTATGGCTGTAGCTCACTCCTGTATGGCTGTAGCTCACTCCTGTATGGCTGTAGCTCACTCCTGTATGACTGTAGCTCACTCCTGTATGACTGTAGCTCACTCCTGTATGACTGTAGCTCACTCCTGTATGACTGTAGCTCACTCCTGTATGGCTGTAGCTCACTCCTGTATGACTGTAGCTCACTCCTGTATGACTGTAGCTCACTCCTGTATGACTGTAGCTCACTCCTGTATGACTGTAGCTCACTCCTGTATGACTGTAGCTCACTCCTGTATGGCTATAGCTCACTCCTGTATGGCTGTAGCTCACTCCTGCATAATTGCTGTGTAGCCTGTGTTTCAAAGAGGATCTTGTTGGAATACTTTATCCTTCATCACACCCAAGACACCATTCACAAATAAGGCAGTAGCCCCTCAGCATATCTAAACCCTAAACCCTAGGGGACTTAAACCTGTTTGGAAAAGTGGCAGTTCTTCCGCATACAACTAAATTGTGGTTAAGAAATGAGTGTGGAGTCAGCAGTTATAAGTTTGCTGTTGTCTCTTTTAATAATAACAGCCCTAAGTGCACCAAGCATACACTAGGTGTCAGCTGCAATGTTGCATTAGTGCTAATGACATGTATTAGCTGATTGCTACGAAGTCAGGTACTTACTACAGACATGCAATGCATGAATTCTGTAGTAGTGTGCTTGAATTGACTGCTTCATCATTGTAGGAGAGCCATAAAACTTCACTTCCAGTGAGGGAGAAGAATGAAAAGGAGAAGGTATGGTTGATGATCCCAACTGCTGTCAGGAACAGTCTCTTCCTGCTTCCTGGTCTCTACTGTTTCTAAAGCCTTTCTTCGGAGGAAAGCTACACAGACCTATGCTGACTGGGAATCGCTCTGAATCCTGTACAGGAAACACTCTTGGGTGGATTTCTTCGCTGTAGGTTTAGTTCCAGACTCAGTGCAGCACAATGCTGCTAACTGTCTTGCCTGGGCATCCACCAGACTCACTCGTGGCAAGGTCAAGCAGAACTATGGGAAGTTTTGAATTTGCTGGTTTGTGGGAGGTCACCATTTTATGCATGTAACTTGAGAGGAAAAAACAGATACAGTTGGTACATTTCGTTTAGTTGTTAGTGTTAGTTGTTTGTGATAGTTGTTTGCGTTAGTTGTTTGCATTAGTTGTTGCATTAGTTGTTTGCGTTAGTTGTTTGCATTAGTTGTTTGCATTAGTTGTTTGCATTAGCTGTTTGCATTAGTTGTTTGCATTAGTTGTTTGCATTAGTTGTTTGTGTTAGTTGTTTGTTTTAGTTGTTTGTGTTAGTTGTTTGCATTAGTTGTTTGCGTTAGTTGTTTGTGTTAGTTGTTTGCGTTAGTTGTTTGCATTAGTTCTTTGCGTTAGTTGTTTGCATTAGCTGTTTGTGTTAGTTGTTTGTTTTAGTTGTTTGTGTTAGTTGTTTGCATTAGTTGTTTGCATTAGTTGTTTGTGTTAGTTGTTTGCGTTAGTTGTTTGCATCAGTTCTTTGCGTTAGTTGTTTGCATTAGTTGTTTGTGTTAGTTGTTTGCATTAGTTGTTTGTGTTAGTTGTTTGTGTTAGTTGTTTGTGTTAGTTGTTTGCGTTAGTTGTTTGCGTTAGTTGTTTGTGTTAGTTCTTTGCGTTAGTTGTTTGCATTAGTTGTTTGCGTTAGTTGTTTGCATTAGTTGTTTGTGTTAGTTGTTTGTGTTAGTTGTTTGTGTAGTTGTTTGTGTTAGTTGTTTGTGCTAGTTGTTTGTGTAGTTGTTTGCGTTAGTTGTTTGCATTAGTTGTTTGCGTTAGTTGTTTGCGTTAGTTGTTTGTGTTTGTGTTTACCTTTTTTCAGTAATTTTAATGGAAATTATAGAGAATTCGACTGCCAAGGTGTCGTATTTAATTCCCCATCAACTTTGTGCGGGGAGGCCATTTTTTTTGCAAACTGATGCTATAAGTGCGATGCTTAAAAGCTAGCTTTTAGGACAGAAATCACATTTTTTGCTCTAGTCATTGCACAAGTGTGTAGACACACACCAGAGGCAGCCTCAGTGTGTCCTGATTGCTCTAGTCATGTGTGGACACACACCAGAGGCAGCCTCAGTGTGTCCTGGTTGCTCTAGTCATGTGTGACACACACCAGAGGCAGCCTCAGTGTGTCCTGGTTGCTCTAGTCATGTGTGTGGACACACACCAGAGGCAGCCTCAGTGTGTCCTGGTTGCTCTAGTCATGTGTGGACACACACCAGAGGCAGCCTCAGTGTGTCCTGGTTGCTCTAGTCATGTGTGGACACACACCAGAGGCAGCCTCAGTGTGTCCTGGTTGCTCTAGTCATGTGTGACACACACCAGAGGCAGTCTCAGTGTGTCCTGGTTGCTCTAGTCATGTGTGACACACACCAGAGGCAGCCTCAGTGTGTCCTGGTTGCTCTAGTCATGTGTGTGGACACACACCAGAGGCAGCCTCAGTGTGTCCTGGTTGCTCTAGTCATGTGTGGACACACACCAGAGGCAGCCTCAGTGTGTCCTGGTTGCTCTAGTCATGTGTGGACACACACCAGAGGCAGCCTCAGTGTGTCCTGGTTGCTCTAGTCATGTGTGGACACACACCAGAGGCAGCCTCAGTGTGTCCTGGTTGCTCTAGTCATGTGTGGACACACACCAGAGGCAGCCTCAGTGTGTCCTGGTTGCTCTAGTCATGTGTGACACACACCAGAGGCAGTCTCAGTGTGTCCTGGTTGCTCTAGTCATGTGTGGACACACACCAGAGGCAGCCTCAGTGTGTCCTGGTTGCTCTAGTCATGTGTGAAACACACCAGAGGCAGTCTCAGTGTGTCCTGGTTGCTCTAGTCATGTGTGGGCACACACCAGAGGCAGCCTCAGTGTGTCCTGGTTGCTCTAGTCATGTGTAGACACACACCAGAGGCAGCCTCAGTGTGTCCTGGTTGCTCTAGTCATGTGTAGGCACACACCAGAGGCAGCCTCAGTGTGTCCTGGTTGCTCTAGTCATGTGTGACACACACCAGAGGCAGCCTCAGTGTGTCCTGGTTGCTCTAGTCATGTGTGACACACACCAGAGGCAGTCTCAATGTGTCCTGGTTGCTCTAGTCATGTGTGGACACACACCAGAGGCAGCCTCAGTGTGTCCTGGTTGCTCTAGTCATGTGTGGACACACACCAGAGGCAGCCTCAGTGTGTCCTGGTTGCTCTAGTCATGTGTGGACACACACCAGAGGCAGCCTCAGTGTGTCCTGGTTGCTCTAGTCATGTGTGGACACACACCAGAGGCAGCCTCAGTGTGTCCTGGTTGCTCTAGTCATGTGTGTATAGACACACACCAGAGGCAGCCTCAGTGTGTCCTGGTTGCTCTAGTCATGTGTGACACACACCAGAGGCAGCCTCAGTGTGTCCTGGTTGCTCTAGTCATGTGTGACACACACCAGAGGCAGCCTCAGTGTGTCCTGGTTGCTCTAGTCATGTGTGGACACACACCAGAGGCAGCCTCAGTGTGTCCTGGTTGCTCTAGTCATGTGTGACACACACCAGAGGCAGCCTCAGTGTGTCCTGGTTGCTCTAGTCATGTGTGACACACACCAGAGGCAGCCTCAGTGTGTCCTGGTTGCTCTAGTCATGTGTGGACACACACCAGAGGCAGCCTCAGTGTGTCCTGGTTGCTCTAGTCATGTGTGGGGATAGACACACACCAGAGGCAGCCTCAGTGTGTCCTGGTTGCTCTAGTCATGTGTGGACACACACCAGAGGCAGCCTCAGTGTGTCCTGGTTGCTCTAGTCATGTGTGACACACACCAGAGGCAGCCTCAGTGTGTCCTGGTTGCTCTAGTCATGTGTGGACACACACCAGAGGCAGCCTCAGTGTGTCCTGGTTGCTCTAGTCATGTGTGACACACACCAGAGGCAGTCTCAGTGTGTCCTGGTTGCTCTAGTCATGTGTGGACACACACCAGAGGCAGTCTCAGTGTGTCCTGGTTGCTCTAGTCATGTGTGGACACACACCAGAGGCAGCCTCAGTGTGTCCTGGTTGCTCTAGTCATGTGTGGACACACACCAGAGGCAGCCTCAGTGTGTCCTGGTTGCTCTAGTCATGTGTGGACACACACCAGAGGCTGCCTCAGTGTGTCCTGGTTGCTCTAGTCATGTGTGGACACACACCAGAGGCAGCCTCAGTGTGTCCTGGTTGCTCTAGTCATGTGTGGACACACACCAGAGGCAGCCTCAGTGTGTCCTGGTTGCTCTAGTCATGTGTGGACACACACCAGAGGCAGCCTCAGTGTGTCCTGGTTGCTCTAGTCATGTGTGGACACACACCAGAGGCAGCCTCAGTGTGTCCTGGTTGCTCTAGTCATGTGTGGACACACACCAGAGGCAGCCTCAGTGTGTCCTGGTTGCTCTAGTCATGTGTGGACACACACCAGAGGCAGCCTCAGTGTGTCCTGGTTGCTCTAGTCATGTATAGACACACACCAGAGGCAGCCTCAGTGTGTCCTGGTTGCTCTAGTCATGTGTGGACACACACCAGAGGCAGCCTCAGTGTGTCCTGGTTGCTCTAGTCATGTGTGGACACACACCAGAGGCAGCCTCAGTGTGTCCTGGTTGCTCTAGTCATGTGTGGCACACACCAGAGGCAGCCTCAGTGTGTCCTGGTTGCTCTAGTCATGTGTGACACACACCAGAGGCAGCCTCAGTGTGTCCTGGTTGCTCTAGTCATGTGTGGACACACACCAGAGGCAGCCTCAGTGTGTCCTGGTTGCTCTAGTCATGTGTGGACACACACCAGAGGCAGCCTCCGTGTGTCCTGGTTGCTCTAGTCATGTATGACACACACCAGAGGCAGTCTCAGTGTGTCCTGGTTGCTCTAGTCATGTGTGGACACACACCAGAGGCAGCCTCAGTGTGTCCTGGTTGCTCTAGTCATGTGTGACACACACCAGAGGCAGCCTCAGTGTGTCCTGGTTGCTCTAGTCATGTGTGGCACACACCAGAGGCAGCCTCAGTGTGTCCTGGTTGCTCTAGTCATGTGTGGACACACACCAGAGGCAGCCTCAGTGTGTCCTGGTTGCTCTAGTCATGTGTGGACACACACCAGAGGCTGCCTCAGTGTGTCCTGGTTGCTCTAGTCATGTGTGGACACACACCAGAGGCTGCCTCAGTGTGTCCTGGTTGCTCTAGTCATGTGTGGACACACACCAGAGGCTGCCTCAGTGTGTCCTGGTTGCTCTAGTCATGTGTGGACACACACCAGAGGCAGCCTCAGTGTGTCCTGGTTGCTCTAGTCATGTGTAGACACACACCAGAGGCAGCCTCAGTGTGTCCTGGTTGCTCTAGTCATGTGTGGACACACACCAGAGGCAGCCTCAGTGTGTCCTGGTTGCTCTAGTCATGTGTGGACACACACCAGAGGCAGTCTCAGTGTGTCCTGGTTGCTCTAGTCATGTGTGACACACACCAGAGGCAGCCTCAGTGTGTCCTGGTTGCTCTAGTCATGTGTGGACACACACCAGAGGCAGCCTCAGTGTGTCCTGGTTGCTCTAGTCATGTGTGACACACACCAGAGGCAGCCTCAGTGTGTCCTGGTTGCTCTAGTCATGTGTGGACACACACCAGAGGCAGCCTCAGTGTGTCCTGGTTGCTCTAGTCATGTGTGGACACACACCAGAGGCTGCCTCAGTGTGTCCTGGTTGCTCTAGTCATGTGTGGACACACACCAGAGGCAGCCTCAGTGTGTCCTGGTTGCTCTAGTCATGTGTGACACACACCAGAGGCAGCCTCAGTGTGTCCTGGTTGCTCTAGTCATGTGTGTGGACACACACCAGAGGCAGCCTCAGTGTGTCCTGGTTGCTCTAGTCATGTGTGACACACACCAGAGGCAGCCTCAGTGTGTCCTGGTTGCTCTAGTCATGTGTGTGGACACACACCAGAGGCAGCCTCAGTGTGTCCTGGTTGCTCTAGTCATGTGTGACACACACCAGAGGCAGCCTCAGTGTGTCCTGGTTGCTCTAGTCATGTGTGGACACACACCAGAGGCAGCCTCAGTGTGTCCTGGTTGCTCTAGTCATGTGTGGACACACACCAGAGGCAGCCTCAGTGTGTCCTGGTTGCTCTAGTCATGTGTGTGGACACACACCAGAGGCAGCCTCAGTGTGTCCTGGTTGCTCTAGTCATGTGTGACACACACCAGAGGCAGCCTCAGTGTGTCCTGGTTGCTCTAGTCATGTGTGGGGATAGACACACACCAGAGGCAGCCTCAGTGTGTCCTGGTTGCTCTAGTCATGTGTGGGGATAGACACACACCAGAGGCAGCCTCAGTGTGTCCTGGTTGCTCTAGTCATGTGTGGGGATAGACACACACCAGAGGCAACCTCAGTGTGTCTTGGTTGCTCTAGTCATTGCACACGTGTGGGATAGACACACACTGTAGGGCAGCCGCAGTGTGCTGGCCCTGGAGCTCCTTCCACAAGGGAGAAATATAAGGGCTAGGGCTAGGGAAGAACAAGGGAAGGCTAGGGCTAGGGTAATAGGGCTAGCCCTAAACTCCAACCTACCCCTATATCCCTAGCCCTAGCCCTAAACTCTAACCTTATATCCCTAGCTCTATATCCCTAGCTCTATATCCCTAGCTCTAGCCCTAAACTCTAACCCTAGCCCTATAGCCCTAGCCCTATAGTCCTAACCCTATAACCTTATAGTCCTAGTTCTAGCCCTATAGCCCTAGCCATAAAGTCCTATCCCTGTAGCCCTAGCCCTAGCCTTAACTCTATAGCCCTAGCTACAACATTTAGATGAAGAATGAAGCTGTGGACATGCATTTTATGATGGCTGCTTCTCTCTGTATGTCACCCGATGCTTTGATGGCAGGCACTAGGAGGAGCACATGTACAGTTCGCATTGTGGCAGACAGCAGGTTCTTCTCAGGCGTTGGAGGAGGATCAGAGAGCAATGTAAGGAAACTGCAAGTGGCTACGGGAGAATTAGTGTTGACATTAGTTTGCTTCTGTCCCACCCACCTTGCGGTGTTGTTGTTGTTGTTCTTGTTGTTGTTCTTGTTGTTGTTATGAAGACTCTGGAAGAAATGTCGATGCACATACTTGCTGCCGACAGGATTTACTTGTGAGGATAATAATAATTAGTGATGTTAATAATAATAATTAGTGTTGTGTTAATAATAATAATTAGTGATGTTAATAATAATAATTAGTGATGTTAATAATAATAAATTATTGATGTTAATAATAATTAGTGATGTTAATAATAATAATTAGTGATGTTAATAATAATTAATGATGTTAATAATAATGATTAGTGATGTTAATAATAATAATTAGTGATGTTAATAATAATTAGTGAGGTTAATAATAATAATTAGTGACCCTAATAATAATAATTAGTGCCTTTAATAATAATAATTAGTGATGTTAATAATAATAATTAGTGATGTTAATAATAATGTTAATAATAATGACTAATATTTAAAATATATATAGTAACAATAATAACAGCAGCTAGCCGATACCTGCGGAGACGCCGAGGTATTATTTTCTTTTATAATATTGACCACACATCTGTTCCACCTGGATCACATATGTACATGTGGTGTACTAGAAGTGTGTGCATCACATATATACATGTGTACACTAGAAGTGTGTGCATCACATATATACATGTGGTACACTAGAAGTGTGTGCATCACATATATACATGTGGTACACTAGAAGTGTGTGCATCACATATGTACATGTGGTGTACTAGAAGTGTGTGCATCACATATATACATGTGTACACTAGAAGTGTGTGCATCACATATATACATGTGGTACACTAGAAGTGTGTGCATCACATATATACATGTGGTACACTAGAAGTGTGTGCATCACATATATACATGTGGTACACTAGAAGTGTGTGCATCACATATATACATGTGGTACACTAGAAGTGTGTGCATCACATATATACATGTGGTACACTAGAAGTGTGTGCATCACATATATACATGTGGTGTACTAGAAGTGTGTGCATCACATATATACATGTGGTACACTAGAAGTGTGTGCATCACATATATGGGTCATTCCATGTCAATTCAACCAGTTTTTAGAAAAGTCCCCGGGTGACCCTCTCAGAATTCAACCATTTTTGGCATGTATGTGCTACAACGTATATTATGAAGCTATGCAAAATTTGGGGGCAAAATATTGAATATTTTGGATGATATGACCCTTAAATCATGTCTGGGCGGTGCAAATTTCGCGGGCTTTTTTCCGCGTATTGATTTTTTGGTCATATTCAAGAGCCTGTAACTTTTGATCCGGAAGAGGTTAAGCTCTGAAATTTTCAGGATTTGTTCATCTCACACTCTGCTATAAGGAGATGTCAACATAAGATGATTTATGTATACTTTTTTGTGGTACTGATCAAATCAAAAAGGATGATTTCACCAATAATAATGCTTGCGAACCAATGTTTGGCCACCAACTAGGCAAAAACTAACTGCTAGAATCCCTTGTAACTTTGTATACAGCATCTCTAGCACCCTGTTCACTAGTGTGTATAATATGAAGTCTCTGATTCCTACAACTTCTGAGATATAGGCATCCCTATTTGCAAAAAATGTAATTATAATACAGTTTCAACCACAATTTTCGTTATGTGGGATAGGTCATACTATAAAATGTTATATCTCACAAGAAAGAGTACAATTTACTCTTTCATTAGATATCAAACATATCTTGCTTCCGTAAAGCCTTCAGTAACTAATTGATAATTGAAAAAGAGACATTTTTATCATTTGTGACATTTTACAGTACTACATGCATATATATACGTATAATTATTGACATTTAAAATTACTTACATTTGTGTGACATGTCCAGTTTTAGCACTATTTCTAATTCGCCTCTTTCCCTATCTTAGTGTTGTGTTTCAAAAGCATCAAACTTCATAGAAAACCAGATGAGCGGTGGTGCAGTGTGTGTTTATTTTGATCGCAGCACCAAAAACATACAACGTGAGCTGACCAACTAACCTTACTGAATAAATACAAGAAAACTAAGATATAGGGAAAGAAGGGAATTGATGCTATTGAGTTTTCCCTGGTGTTTGCCCTGGGATTTTCCATGGGGATCTCCACATTTCTCCATGCTGAATAAATACAAGAAAACTATGATAGGGAAAGAAGGGAATTGATACTATTGAGTTTTCCCTGGTGTTTTCCCTGGGATTTTCCATGGGGATCTCCACATTTCTCCATGCTGCTTATATAAGCCTAAAAATCCCACTTGATACATAAAAATCCCAGGTTTCAGTTGAAGATGCTTGTTAGGTGAAATGCTACCATTTTCTAATTGATTCAGTGATATACACTAGTATTCAAGTTGGACTCGCAAAACATTGTGCCGGATTTAAAGTGTGACACCATGGCTACAAATTTGGAATCTTGTTCAATTGGTGCACATAGAAAAGATCCATGTCATAAGAGGACATATTGCAGGACAGTTGGCTTTGTAAATGTTTCTGATTTGACACTGGAAGATAAAAGTCTTCTGTTTGTAAGATGTGGATTGGAAAAAACTTCTGTCTCTGAAGTTACGACTGTATGTCTTCACCATAAGCAGTTATTCCTTGACAAATTCGAGTTTCTACAAAAAACGTGTTGTGATCCATTTTGTGTCCATAAAACAACTGCTAAAGGAAGTCTTCGTAGCCTGGATAAAACTAAAGCTAAAAGTTTGAGTAAACTCGCACACAAAAAAATAAAACCAGGCCAGAAGCTGTGCCCACGATGTATAGCAATGATGGGAAGTGCAGTGCCATCACAAGAAGATTCATCAAGCAGTGATGAGACATTTTTGCCTGATGAACTGGCAAATCTTAACACAAGTATAACATCACTTGGATGCTCACCTATGAAAGTAGACGATGTTAGCCAAAGAGATATTTCAGGTTATGGTAAAAGAAAACTGTTGCAAGCTCATGAAGCTCTCAAACAAACAATTGCGAAAAAAATCCATGTCAGTCCCAAAACTCTTAGCAAAGAGGATATCACAAAATGTGAAAAATGCTCTGATCTTGAAAAAATGATCACGGATATGAAAGAACAGTGTGCCGTTGCAACAAGACAAAAACAACTTCAGATTCTCACAATGGCTCCATCAAGTTGGTCTGTAAAGCAGACAGCTGAAGAGTTCAATGTTTCCCAGTATATGGTTAAAAAATCCCGAGCCTTGAAAAAATTACACAGTGTGTTTGCCGAACCTGGTGCAAAGAGAGGAAAGGAAATATCTGATGAGATCAAGAAAAAGGTAGTGGACTTTTATGAAGATGATGAGTATACTCGTCTTTGCCCAGGTAAAAAGGAATTTGTGTCGGTGAAAGTGAATGGACAACGTGTTCACAAACAGAAAAGACTGTTACTTGCTAATCTTCATGAGCTGTATGCACTGTTCAAAGAAAAGACAGGTGGTGCTTACAATATAGGAGTTTCTAAGTTTTGTGAATTCCGACCTCCTTGGTGTATTACAGTAGGTGCAAAAGGCGCTCATTCAGTCTGTGTGTGTGAAATTCACCAAAATGTGAAGCTACTTTTAGCAGCTATTGCAGAACTGAAGCTGGATTACGCAACATTGCTGTCGATTATTGTATGTGACATTAAATCAAAAGACTGCATGATACATCGTTGTGACCAGTGTCCAGGTATCAATGCCTTACAGACTCATGTGCATAATTTGATCTCTGAACAGTTAGACATGGATGATGATGATCTTATCACATTCAGCCAGTGGGATCACACCGACCGCACTACAATAGTCAGAAGGCAAGAGTCTGTTAGTGATTTTATCACAATTCTCTGCGATCAGTTTGACAAGCTTACCACACATCACTATATTTCAAAAGCACAGGCAGCCTATCTCACCAGTTGCAAAGAAAATCTTCGACGGAACACTGTGTTGGTAATTCTAGACTTTGCAGAGAATTATTCTTTCCTTATCCAAGACTCTATTCAAGGATTTTATTGGGAGAATAGACAGGCAACTCTCCACCCTTTTGGAGTATATTTCATTGACAGTGATGGAAATCTGTGCAGCATGTCTCTGTGTGATAAGTGACTGTATGCAACATGATACAGTGACTGTTTATGCATTCCTGCATGCTGTTCTGCAGCATATCAAAGATGTGTTACCAGATGTGAAGCATGTGAAATACTTCAGTGATGGAGCTGCCAGCCAGTACAAAAATTATAAGAATTTCTCCAACCTCTGTATGCATGCTGATGATTTTGGATTATCTGCTGAGTGGCACTTTTTTGCCACAAGCCATGGCAAGAGTATCTGTGATGGAATAGGTGGAACGGTAAAACGCTTGGCCACCAGAATGAGTCTCCAGCAAACATCTGCAGGATATATTCTGACTCCATCAGAGCTATTTCAGTGGGCTACTGCACACATTCATGGCATTAAAATGTTCTACCTTTCTGTTAGTGATGTGGATATATATATATCGCCCCAGACAACTCGAGCGATTTGCTGATGCACACACAATTCCAGGTACAAGAAGTCATCATTGTTTCATTCCTGTGGACAATAACAACTTGAAGATTAGTAGAATTTCAGGAGATAATACAGGAACAAATGTGACAGTCAATCAAACAGAAGCTATTCCAGTATTCCAAGATCTACATCCTGGACAATACATTGCTGCCATCTATGATCGGGATTGGTACATAGGAAATATCGCAGAAGTATCAGAAGATGCTGCAGATATTTTGGTAGACTTTATGCAACCTAAAGGACCAGCAAATTCCTTCACTTGGCCATATCGAAAAGACCAATGTTGGGTCCCAGAACATCATGTCCTGGCATTAATTGAAGGCTTGACGAGTTCAACTGGACAGCAGTACAACCTTGATGCACCCTCATTGAAGAAAGTTTCTGACGGTTTTAGGCAGTTTTGTAAGAGACACAACTTGTAATTATATTTTTGCACCCATTGATATGCAATGTTAGTTCTAACACAAGGTCATGTTACATCATCTGTAGGTAAAGTAAATGTTAATATTATGTCACGAATGATAAAAATGTCTCTTTTTCAATTATCAATTAGTTACTGAAGGCTTTACGGAAGCAAGATGTGTTTAATATCAAATGAAAGAGTAAATTTTTCTCTTTCTTGTGAGATATAACATTTTATAGTATGACCTATCCCACATAACGAAAATTGTGGTTGAAACTGTATTATAATTTCATTTTTTGCAAATAGGGATGCCTATATCTCAGAAGTTATAGGAATCAGAGACTTCATATTATACACACTAGTGCTCAGGGTGCTAGAGATGCTATATACAAAGTTACAAGGGATTCTAGCAGTTAGTTTTTTGCCTGGTTGGTGGCTAAACATTGGTTCGCAAGCATTATTATAGGTGAAATCATCCTTTTTGATTTGATCAGTACCACAAAAAAGTATACATAAATCATCTTATGTTGACATCTCCTTATACAGACTGTGAGATGAACAAATCCTGAAAATTTCAGAGCTTAACCTCTTCCGGATCAAAAGTTACAGGCTCTTGAATATGACCAAAAAATCAATACGCGAAAAAAAAGTCCGCGAAATTTGCACCGCCCAGACATGATTTAAGGGTCATATCATCCAAAATATTCAATATTTTGCCCCCCAAATTTTGCATAGCTTCATAATATACGTTGTAGCACATACATGCCAAAAATGGTTGAATTCTGAGAGGGTCACCCGGGGACCCCTGGTTGAATTGACATGGAATGACCCATATACATGTGGTGCACTAGAAGTGTGTGCATCACATATATACATGTGGTGCACTAGAAGTGTGTGCATCACATATATACATGTGGTACACTAGAAGTGTGTGCATCACATATATACATGTGGTGTACTAGAAGTGTGTGCATCACATATATACATGTGGTGCACTAGAAGTGTGTGCATCACATATATACATGTGGTGCACTAGAAGTGTGTGCATCACATATATACATGTGTACACTAGAAGTGTGTGCATCACATATATACATGTGGTGTACTAGAAGTGTGTGCATCACATATATACATGTGGTACACTAGAAGTGTGTGCATCACATATATACATGTGGTACACTAGAAGTGTGTGCATCACATATATACATGTGGTACACTAGAAGTGTGTGCATCACATATATACATGTGGTGTACTAGAAGTGTGTGCATCACATATATACATGTGGTACACTAGAAGTGTGTGCATCACATATATACATGTGGTGCACTAGAAGTGTGTGCATCACATATATACATGTGGTGCACTAGAAGTGTGTGCATCACATATATACATGTGTACACTAGAAGTGTGTGCATCACATATATACATGTGGTACACTAGAAGTGTGTGCATCACATATATACATGTGGTGTACTAGAAGTGTGTGCATCACATATATACATGTGGTACACTAGAAGTGTGTGCATCACATATATACATGTGGTACACTAGAAGTGTGTGCATCACATATATACATGTGGTGCACTAGAAGTGTGTGCATCACATATATACATGTGGTACACTAGAAGTGTGTGCATCACATATATACATGTGGTGTACTAGAAGTGTGTGCATCACATATATACATGTGGTGTACTAGAAGTGTGTGCATCACATATATACATGTGGTGCACTAGAAGTGTGTGCATCACATATATACATGTGTACACTAGAAGTGTGTGCATCACATATATACATGTGGTACACTAGAAGTGTGTGCATCACATATATACATGTGGTGTACTAGAAGTGTGTGCATCACATATATACATGTGGTACACTAGAAGTGTGTGCATCACATATATACATGTGGTACACTAGAAGTGTGTGCATCACATATATACATGTGGTGCACTAGAAGTGTGTGCATCACATATATACATGTGGTACACTAGAAGTGTGTGCATCACATATATACATGTGGTGTACTAGAAGTGTGTGCATCACATATATACATGTGGTACACTAGAAGTGTGTGCATCACATATATACATGTGGTGTACTAGAAGTGTGTGCATCACATATATACATGTGGTGTACTAGAAGTGTGTGCATCACATATATACATGTGTACACTAGAAGTGTGTGCATCACATATATACATGTGGTACACTAGAAGTGTGTGCATCACATATATACATGTGGTACACTAGAAGTGTGTGCATCACATATATACATGTGGTGCACTAGAAGTGTGTGCATCACATATATACATGTGGTGCACTAGAAGTGTGTGCATCACATATATACATGTGGTGTACTAGAAGTGTGTGCATCACATATATACATGTGGTACACTAGAAGTGTGTGCATCACATATATACATGTGGTGCACTAGAAGTGTGTGCATCACATATATACATGTGGTACACTAGAAGTGTGTGCATCACATATATACATGTGGTGCACTAGAAGTGTGTGCATCACATATATACATGTGGTGTACTAGAAGTGTGTGCATCACATATATACATGTGGTGTACTAGAAGTGTGTGCATCACATATATACATGTGTACACTAGAAGTGTGTGCATCACATATATACATGTGGTACACTAGAAGTGTGTGCATCACATATATACATGTGGTGCACTAGAAGTGTGTGCATCACATATATACATGTGGTACACTAGAAGTGTGTGCATCACATATATACATGTGGTGTACTAGAAGTGTGTGCATCACATATATACATGTGGTGCACTAGAAGTGTGTGCATCACATATATACATGTGGTACACTAGAAGTGTGTGCATCACATATATACATGTGGTGTACTAGAAGTGTGTGCATCACATATATACATGTGGTACACTAGAAGTGTGTGCATCACATATATACATGTGGTACACTAGAAGTGTGTGCATCACATATATACATGTGGTACACTAGAAGTGTGTGCATCACATATATACATGTGGTACACTAGAAGTGTGTGCATCACATATATACATGTGGTGTACTAGAAGTGTGTGCATCACATATATACATGTGGTGCACTAGAAGTGTGTGCATCACATATATACATGTGGTACACTAGAAGTGTGTGCATCACATATATACATGTGTACACTAGAAGTGTGTGCATCACATATATACATGTGGTGCACTAGAAGTGTGTGCATCACATATATACATGTGGTACACTAGAAGTGTGTGCATCACATATATACATGTGGTACACTAGAAGTGTGTGCATCACATATATACATGTGGTACACTAGAAGTGTGTGCATCACATATATACATGTGGTGTACTAGAAGTGTGTGCATCACATATATACATGTGGTACACTAGAAGTGTGTGCATCACATATATACATGTGGTACACTAGAAGTGTGTGCATCACATATATACATGTGGTACACTAGAAGTGTGTGCATCACATATATACATGTGGTACACTAGAAGTGTGTGCATCACATATATACATGTGGTACACTAGAAGTGTGTGCATCACATATATACATGTGGTACACTAGAAGTGTGTGCATCACATATATACATGTGGTACACTAGAAGTGTGTGCATCACATATATACATGTGGTACACTAGAAGTGTGTGCATCACATATATACATGTGGTACACTAGAAGTGTGTGCATCACATATATACATGTGGTAGCACTAGAAGTGTGTGCATCACATATATACATGTGGTACACTAGAAGTGTGTGCATCACATATATACATGTGGTGCACTAGAAGTGTGTGCATCACATATATACATGTGGTCACTAGAAGTGTGTGCATCACATATATACATGTGGTACACTAGAAGTGTGTGCATCACATATATACATG
>JAQNBH010000001.1:27687906-27870406 GCA_028752905.1 Cladorhizidae sp. MBARI D1340-BT2
GCCACCCACTACTGTTAGCTAGTAGAGTCAATTTACATAGAAATTTCCACATTTAATGCATAGGAAACAAAAAAGGACCAACAAGAACACCACTTTTCCATCTCCAGCTGTGGTACCTGTCACTCTTCCTGGGTCTCCTGCTTCAGTCCATTGTGTCTCCTCCAAGCCTTCCATTTCTGTGATTACCACCCAGCCCTCTGTGTCTGTCACAGAGCACTCTCTATCTGTGTCTCCCACCCAGCTCTCTCTGTGTGTGTCTCCCACCCAGCCCTCAGGCTCTGTGTCTGTGTCTCCCACTGAGCCTGATGCAATACTTCTTTGTGGCAATTCGAGGTCACAGAGATGATAGCACAGCTGATTCTGAGGTCAACATAGAGAATTTTTTAGCTTAAATACTCTGTGAGTTCAGAAAATGCTGCAAGCATTTGAAAGATCCTTAAAAAATGCAACTTATACTAGCAAAACTACCCAAAATTCAACTCATTGAATGCATAGGTGATCATATTATAGATAGTATAATACAGGAAATTAAGCAAACTAATCTATTCTTAGTGATGAAGTCGTTGATATATCCAGTAAGGAGCAGGTGTCAGTAGTGTTAAGATTCGTAGATAGTAATTGTAATATAAGGGAAGAATTCTTAGATTTCATAAGTACAGAAAGGATCACTCGAGAGGTTTTGGCTCGTGCAATAAAAGAAGCACTGAATGAGTTTGACTTAGACTTTGAAGATTGTAGGGGGCAAGGCTATGATGGTGCTAGCAATATGTCTAGTGCAAGGGGTGTGCAGGGTCGTCTCTTGGCAGAAAATCCTAAAGCCACATATATCCACTGTAATACTCCTGTGCTTAATTTGTGTATTGTTGAAGCTTGTGGTTTACCTCCTATTCGTAATATAAATTATACTGTTACTGAGACAGCATACTTCTTTCATTATAGTGCAACTATTTCTTGAGAAAGTAACTGATAAGGAAACTAGCGTTGTTAAAGTTAAGGATCTTTGTCGAACAAGATGGCACGAAACTTATGATTTTTTTAATGTTTTGTATCAATTCCTTGTATATAACTGCAATGGAAGCAATTACAGAATGTGATCCTACATATGGGGATATGAACTGGGATACGAAAACAATTGTGGCAGCCAATGGTTTGCTCAAGATGTACCTTCCCTTTCCTTTTATAATATCTTTCATAGCAACAATGAATTCTATAAAACCTATAAGTATAAAATTACAAAAGAAAAGTAGTGATATAGTTAAAGTTTATATGGATGTTAAAGACATACTGAATGAACTTTGTGCTGTTCATCAAAGTGAGGAAATGTTACATTCATGGTATGTGCAAGCTGAAGCTATAGCTCATGATGTTGGTGAAGTCCCACGTGTATCTGCTCAAAAAACTTACAGAAATAATGTGGAGTACAGTTCTGTGGAAGAATACTATCGAAGAACTGTTGTGCTTCCTTTATTGGACCACTTAGTTCAACAAATGAATGATAGGTTTGGCAAGACTCAAACAGTAGAAGCCAATTTAATCAATCTTGTACCTTCTATAATCACTACTCGGGATGATATATCTTTATAGGACTTGATTTCTGATTTGTACTTAAATGTAATACGAGAATAGCTTTATAAGTATGTACATAATCTATTTAATAGCATTTCTCTTCCAATTCTTTTCCCCCGAATCTTGGACTTCATGATAATTATCATTGTGATAACCAATCATAAAAACTGTAATTTAGTCTTAATATTTTTCTCTCTACAGTTTGTATATATTTTAATATTAATAAAAGAGCCTCCCCCCCCCCCCCCCCCCCAAGAATTCCTAGATATGCCCCTGAGGACGAAAACTATGCCTATTCCAGAGGCGTCCGTGTAGAGTAGAAATAGTTTCTCTTCATCTGGGCTGACTAGTACTGTATCCTCGAGGCTTGTCTTGAATGCTGCCCAACTCTTGGCATTCACTATATTTTGTCTTGGGCTTATTTCCTAGTTGCCTGTCAGTGGTACTGCTGCTGAACCGTATCCTGGTACAAAGCATCTGTCAGACCCACAAATGCTCTCATATCCTTCTTTTTCACTGGTTTGCAGTACTGAGTGAGTGCTTCAATCTTTGCCTGTAGTGGTCGTACTTCTCCTGCTCCAATTATGTGTCCAGGATATTGGCAGTTTGGTTCAGCTAAGTTACATTTCTTTGGTTCCAGAGTCAATCCTGTCTACTCTAGTCAGGTAAATACAGTTTCTAGATGGCTTACATGCTCCTCAAAATTTGTGCTGAAGACTACAATGTCGTCAATATAAGCAGCTGCAAAGGAGACCATTTCAGCCAGCATACTATTTTCAAACCGCTGAAATACTGATGGGGCATTCCTCAAACGAAAATGCATTCTTACACATTTTTCTGTGTGGGCTGATAAAAACTGTTTTGCTGACCGAGTCCTTGTGTGACTTGGTGGTATCCTCTCTCTAGATCCAATGTTTGACATATGGGTTGCTCGACCCAGTTTGTCAATCAATTCTTCTAATCTTGGCAGGAGAAAGGGGTCGGACTGAGTTCAGGCATCTATAGTCTATACACAAACGCACTCCTCCATCCTTCTTTCCCACTTAGAGCCGGTGAAGCTCAGTGCTCTTGGATGGCCTCACTACTCCTATCTCCAGTAGTTTCCTAATCTCGTCATCCATTATCTGTAGTTTCTTGGGGTCGAGCCTATAAGGTGATCTGCTGATAGAATAGGCATCTCCTGTTTCCAGCCTTATCTCCGCATACCTCCGCTCTTTCCCCTGGTGAGACTATGAGTTCATTCCGTCACTTCTATTGAGGCAAAACAAGCAGCTTTTGGTGAGTTGAACTCCTTAAGAAGATTGATGTGTCTCTTCTCTTCACTCGTCTTCTAGGGTGGGTCTGGCATACTCAGTTCATAGGTGGTCTCATCCACTCTGTCACACTGAATAAGGTCCGTCCCATTCTGCTAATAACTTACCTCCTAGTGAGGATGTTCAGAGCAGCACAAGTCTCCCTGGTAGAAACTACCTGTGTCTTGCCTTCTTGTCAAGCCTTGCTTTCTTCTCATCCCCTTTGTCCCTGGACAGTTTCTTCAAGAGTTCAAACCGGTCTTGAATTGTGGTGATGTAAGTAATCACGTCCTTTGGAGTTGCTGCTCTGGCTATCCACTGTGCACGCAAGGTCTGTAGAGGTCCTTTTATCTGTCGGCCATAGAGTAATTCTGATGGTGTAAATCCAGTGGTATCATAGGGAGCTCTTCTGTATTCTCCAAACACGTGGAACGGCCAGGTCCCATTGTCCTTTCCACCATTTCAACGTCTTCTTCAGCATGTTTTTCAAGGTGGAATTGAAGCATTCCACCATTCCATCCATCTCTGGGTGGTATGTGGTTATCTTGATCCCCTTTACTCCAAAAACTTGTAGAGCTCTTGCATCAAA
The DNA here is from genome assembly GCA_028752905.1 of Cladorhizidae sp. MBARI D1340-BT2. NCBI lineage: Eukaryota > Metazoa > Porifera > Demospongiae > Poecilosclerida > Cladorhizidae > Cladorhizidae sp. MBARI D1340-BT2. Next base: position 27,691,354 of record JAQNBH010000001.1, read on the forward strand.
TGACTCACGAAGTTTGTCCACAGCATGTGAGGATCTCATCTGGTACTCCAAATCGGGTAAAGATTACCACGTTCATCTTCTATGGTCTGGCTGGCTGTCTGTAGCAGAAAAGCTTCTGGCCATCTAGTCGCGTAATGTATGAATTCTGGGCCAATAGCTAGCATCCTCTGAGTGGTCCGGTCTCACCCCAGGTGGCCAGGCCTATGTGCCAGGGACAGCACCAACATCTTGTATTTTCTCAGCACACAAAACTATAGCATTTCTCCTCCTAGTTTGTCCTTTGACCGTTTCCAGAGATGGTGTTTCAAAACAACAAACTCGGTGTCCACCTTCTCAGACTTCTTCCAACACTGTCTTAACAACTCGTGTTTCTGTTCTTTTTAAAATTGCGTGGTTCAGTGGGTGTCTTTCTTTGGTGGTCATGAAAAGAGCTCTAGCCTCCCCATGGCTGGCTCTGCTGCTGGGATGGTTGTCTTTTTCTTCTGCTTCTGACTGTTCTGAATCTGACTGTTCTTCATCTGTGTGGGGAGGGTTATCTGATCTTCACTGGCTTGGTCTTCCCATGCCTGGTCATCTCTTTCATATCATCCTCTATCACACTACCTAGGTGTCTACACTAGACTGCACCCACTCTGACCAGCAGTATATATGATGCTACAAACAAGAGTAAAAATAAAAATTTTAATTCATGTGACTGCAGGGCTATATATAGAATCCAAGGAAAATATAACGTTACAAACTGTCTTATTCCAATTGTGTATTTTATAAAAGACGAGTTACAGTAAAGTGGAGATATTTTTATATTTTATAACAATACCTATTTTTAGAGCTTACATCCGAGTTGATAGTGGTTTGTACCATCACCACATGCTAGTGGTTGATGAGTATATAGATACTGAATGATAGGTTTGGTAAGACTCAAACAGTAGCAGCCAATTTAATCAATCTTGTACCTTCTATAATCATTACTCGGGATGATATATCTTTAGAGGACTTGATTTGTACTTAAATGTAATACGAGAATAGCTTTACAAGTATGTACATAATCTATTAATAGCATTTCTCTTCCAATTCTTTTCCCCCCCTTTTTTCCCAATTATTGACCCTTGGACTTCATGATTCAGATTCACAATCATTATCATTGTGATAACCAATCATAATAACTTTGATTTGTATATATGTTCAATGTAATTTAGTCTTAATATTTTTCTCTCTACAGTTTGTATATATTTTAATATTAATAAAAGAGCCTCCCCCAAGAATTCCTAGATATGCCCCTGAGGACGAAAACTATGCCTATTCCAGAGGCGTCCGTGTAGAGTAGAAATAGTTTCTCTTCATCTGGGCTGACTAGTACTGTATCCTCGAGGCTTGTCTTGAATGCTGCCCAACTCTTGGCGTTCACTATATTTTGTCTTGGGCCTGTTTCCTAGTTGCCTGTCAGTGGTACTGCTGCTGAACCGTATCCTGGTACAAAGCATCTGTCAGACCCAGAAATGCTCTCATATCCTTCTTTTTCACTGGTTTGCGGTACTGAGTGAGTGCTTCAATCTTTGCCTGCAGTGGTCGTACTTCTCCTGCTCCAATCATGTGTCCAGGATATTGGCAGTTTGGTTCAGCTAAGTTACATTTCTTTGGTTTCAGAGTCAATCCTGTCTACTCTAGTCAGGTAAATACAGTTTCTAGATGGCTTACATGCTCCTCAAAATTTGTGCTGAAGACTACAATGTCGTCAATATAAGCAGCTGCAAAGGAGGCAATTTCAGCCAGCATACTGTTTTTCAAACCGCTGAAATACTGATGGGGCATTCCTCAAACGAAAATGCATTCTTACACATTTTTCTGTGTGGGCTGATAAAACCTGTTTTGCTGACCGAGTCCTTGTGTGACTTGGTGGTATCCTCTCTCTAGATCCAATGTTTGACATATGGGGTGCTCGACCCAGTTTGTCAATCAATTCTTCTATTCTTGGCAGGGGAAAGGGGTCGGACTGAGTTCAGGCATCTATAGTCTATACACAAACGCACTCCTCCATCCTTCTTTCCCACTTAGTGCCGGTGAAGCTCAGTGGCTCTTGGATGGCCTCACTACTCCTATCTCCAGTAGTTTCCTAATCTCGTCATCCATCATCTGTAGTTTCTTGGGGTCGAGCCTATAAGGTGATCTGCTGATAGGATAGGCATCTCCTGTTTCCAGCCTTATCTCCGCATACCTCCGCTCTTCCTCCGGTGAGGCTATGAGTTCGTCCTCCGTCGCTTCTATTGTGGCAAAACAAGCAGCTTTTGGTGAGTTGAACTCCTTAAGAAGATTGATGTGTGTCTTCACTCGTCTTCTAGGGTGGTCTGGCATACTCAGTTCATAGGTGGTCTCGTCCACTCTGTCACACTGCATAAGGTCCATCCCATTCTACTAATAACTATGTTCTGAGCAGCACAAGTCTCCTGGTTGAAATGATCTGTGTCTTGCCTTCTTGTCAAGCCTTGCTTTCTTCTCTTCCTCTTTGTCCCTGGACAGCTCCTTCAAGAGTTCAAACTGGTCTTGAATTGTGGTGATGTAAGTAATCACGTCCTTTGGAGTTGCTGCTGTGGCTATCCACTGTGCACACAAGGTCTGTAGAGGTACTTTTATCTGTCGACCATAGAGTAATTCTGATGGTGTAAATCCAGTGGGAGCTCTTCTGTATTCTCCAACACGTGGAATGGCCAGGTCCCATTGTCCTTTACACCGTTTCAACGTCTTCTTCACATCTTTTTGAAGGTGGAATTGAAGCATTCCACCATTCCATCCATCTGTGGGTGGTACGGGGTTATCTTGATCCCCTTTACTCCAAAAAACTTGTAGAACTCTTGCATCAACGACTCACTAAGTTTGTTCCACAGTCTGTGAGGATCTCATCTGGTACTCCAAATCGGGTAAAGATTACCACAGTTCATCTGCTATGGTCTGGCTGTCTCTCTTCTGTAGCAGATAAGCTTCTGGCCATCTAGTCGCGTAATCAATGACTACAAGGATGTGTCTGTGTCCAGCTTCAATTCTAGGAAGGGCTCCAACTAGGTCCATTCCTATTCTTGAGAACGGGGTGTGGATGACTGGGAGGGGTCGGAGAGGAACTCTCTGCTTGGAGTGGTAGGTTGTGACTTCTGGCATTCTAGGCATGCGAGTAGACTCTGGCAAATTCTTCCGGGAATAATTTGAGAATAATAGGTGTCCTTTAGTTTTGAGAGAAAGACACAACTCCCAGGAATAATCATTGTGACACCTCCTTTGTTAGCAAAATACAATCTGGAGTGGTATCAAAGGGCACTACAAATGCTAAGAGCCGTAAGAGGATAGTTCTAACCTCTAGTACACTTCACTCATCAGTCATCAGGTAGCTAAAGCTGCATTAGCAAGTACAGTGCTACAGCCTACAGGTCTATAGAGACTAGACTTTTTTGGTACATTTTTGTTGTCTAAAGATGGTATTCCATCACTGACAGGCCAATATGATATATTTTGCATTTAAAATTTGTCAAACATATATACCCAGCTGACAAACTACATCTATTCAAGCCCAACCCATGACCACACCCCTAAACATGCCTACATTAATCATCGATAAAGGTATAAGAGGACCTTTGAAAAGCTTCATACAGGAAGAAAATCCTTATGATAACAAAATGTTTTGCATGATATAAGTAAAATAGATATGCTTGAACACCTGCAGAACAAGTTTGGGGTTTTAACTCCCATTAGTTTGTAAATTACAGCTTAAAGCGTTCCCAACATATAATTGTGGCAAAATTTACCTCATTAATTGAAAAACTACAGGCATTAAATGCTTATAACTTGGTAGGGAGATAGAGAACATGTATCCCGATATTCTTGCAAAATTTGATATCTTAACTCTTATAAAAACTTGCTTTACGAGCTAAACTCAATTATCTAGTCTTTAGATTTGTAGCACTGTACACATCTCTATTTATAGGAAGTTTAGTTCAAAATTACAGCTCACAAAACTGTTGACCCACATGTTCAATGGATACCAGTAACTCAAGTGCTAGACTTAGTGGTAGTAGCAGTAGCTGCATTCCTCAGAGTGACACTAGTGTTCCTGAACTGGCTGATGGTAACCCTATCCAAGTGCTTTCTAGCAGTGACTCTGAAGATCAGCTGTCTGATCACAATGAAGATGAAGCTCAATCAGAAGTTGTATCACTGCTGGACAGGCTCAAAGCACCAAAAGCTTCAGATCTGGCAAGAACACGAAAAGTCCAGTCAAACCCTCCTGTGGGTATGAAGCGGAGTAAGAAAGGCAGGAATTCTGCATTTGCTCCAAAATCTATTACTCCAAAATCTATTACTCCATATGACCGTGTGAAGGAGCACCCTGGAGAGCCTCTAACTGTGACCACTGGAACTCTGTTTTGTTCAGCTTGCAGAGAGCAGCTTTCGGTCAAGTCACAAGTCATCAAGCTTCACATAAAATCTGTTAAGCATCAGAAGGGGAAAGAACGCTTGAAGACTAATGAAAAGCAACAAATGGACATATCAAAAGCTCTCCAAGCATACAGCTCAAAACACCACCCAGTAGGTGAGAATTTGCCTGAAAGTACACGAATTTATAGTAAAGGTGGCAACAGCTTTTTTGAAAGCTGGGGTTCCACTTTCGAAGGTTGACAGTTTCCGAGATATCTTCGAGGAGCATGCATTCTCTCTGTGTGATTCGTCCAAGTTAAGGCAGTTAACACCTTTCATTCTGGACAAAGAAGTACTGGATATCAAACGAGCAACCGAAGAAAAGTCGGTGGCTGTGATTTTCGATGGTACTACGCACGTCTGTGAAGCAATGGTGGTTGTGCTGAGGTATGTGGATGATGACTGGAAAATTAAACAACAGGTTTGCCGCCTAATGTTGGTTGCAAAATCGATGACAGGCGAGGAGGTTGCGCACCAACTCATAGCTACTCTTTCTACTGAGCTTTCTACTCCAGCAAACCATGTGGTTGCATTCATGCGAGATCGGGCTTCAGTCAACAATGTGGCTATGAGGACTGTTTCCGTTCTCTACAACTCCATGATCGATATTGGATGTTACTCTCATACACTTGATTGTGTTGGGGAAAACATGTACACACCCATCTTGGATGAGTTCATGAAGCACTGGATAAGCTTGTTTTCCCACAGTCCAAAGGTAAGATTGGCTTGGAGGTCCTTCGTATTCCGCAACAAGATGGTGGAGTCACTTCGAAGTGATTCATCAGATGCACAACAGATTTATTTGGTGATGTGTCTGAATTTTTGAGAGTGAATACAGAATTACCTACTGCTACGACCAAGAAGATGGTTGATGTACTCAACAATCCTTCCAAGTGCCGAAAGCTGAAAATGGAGTTAGCAATGACAGTCGATGGCATGGAGCCATTTGTCAAGGCCACATATGCTCTTGAAGGTGACGGAGTGCTCTCCTTGGTGGCTTATGAGATTACACAGCCACATAGTTGCAAGTCATCAGCCAAATGTAACAGCAGTCGCTAAGCATCTAGCGAATGGGAACACTACCAAGAGCAAATGCTTCTAAACTGCGCAAAAAATTGCGTGAAACCAGCCTACGATTACTTCAAAGAGAAGTTCGACAATGATCTGCAAAGCACTGTGGAACTATTCAAGATAGCAAGATACTTACCCCATCCAAAGTGTCAGAACTTAAGCCTACAAGCAGTGACCTAAGTTTGCTATCAGCCTTCCCATGTTTTGATTCTGAGGCCATCGAAGGAATGAAGTCTGAGTTGCCTACATACTTGGCTGCTGCAGAAGGTGTAGCACCACAGTTTGACCCCTGTGAATGGTGGAAATACCACAGTGCAGACATACCAATGTGGGTAAGATCATTCCGAAAAATAGCCCTTATTCAACCATCATCTGCAGCAGCAGAGAGGGTATTTTCACTTCTCCAAAGTTCATTCAGAAAACAGCAAGAACAGTCTACGTTCAACTATCTGTAATGATGCAGTACAATTATAGAAATGATCGTTAGTGTTTATAATCATTACAACAAAGATGAGAATAATTTAGGAATAATGGGCTACCTTTTAAAAGAATAATAGGCTCAATACCTGAGAATAGAATAATAGGTGACTTTTTGGGAATAATTTGCCAGAGCCTAAATGCGAGGCCCAGCTTCTTTACATCTGTATGAATTCTGGGCCAATAGCTAGAATCCTCCGAGTGGTCCGGTCTCACCCCAGGTGGCCAGGCCTATGTGCCAGGGACAGCACCAACGTCTTGTGTTTTCCAGGCATACAAAACTGTAGCATTTCTTCTCCTAGTTTGTCCTTTGAACCGTCTCCAGAGAAGGTGTTTCAAAACAACAAACTCAGTGTCCACCTTCTCCGACTTCTTCCAGCACTGTCTTAACAACTCGTGTTTCTGCCAGAATTGCGTGGTTCAGTGGGTGTCTTTCTTTGGTGGTCATGAAAAGAGCTCTAGCCTTCCCATGACTGGCTCTGCTGCTGGGATGATTGTCTTTTTCACTGTTCTGAATCTGACTGACTGTTCTTCATCTGTGTGGAGGGTTATCTGATCTTCACTGGCTTGGTTTTCCCATGGTTGGTCGTCTTTCATCATCCTCTATCACACTACCTATATAGGTGCCTACAGCAGACTGCAACCACTCTGACCAGCAGTTTTTATGATGCTACAAACAAGCTCACCAAAAAATAAAAATAATTTTTTTTATTCGTGTGACTTCAGGGCTATAGAATCCAAGGAAAACATTACAAACTGTCTTATTCCATTTGTGTATTTTATAAAAGACGAGTTACATTAAAGTGGAGATATTTTTATATTTTATAACAATATAATATACCTATTTTCAGAGCTCACATCTGAATTGATCGTGGTTTGTACCACCACCACATGCTAGTGGCTGAAGTGGTTGATAAGTGCACAGTCTTACAGTTCTCCATGTGGACCAAAAGGAAAACAGTTGGGTGGCAATAATGTAATTCTTGAAGAAAGGTGGTTTTTGAACCGAATATAGGCTCAGATAAAGTTGGTATCCTATCAAGATGATGTGCATTTATACAAAAGTGCGGAAGCAATATATCGTGCCAATGGAGGTGGACTGAAAAGGATTATACTATACAGGTGTGAATTAACAAAAAAATCCCTCTGAAGTTACTGTGCACTACTTCCAAAACCACATCATTTTTCTATTTCTGGGATCCATAAGGGAAGAGCAGGAGAATTTGAAGATGCTAGACATCTCCCTACATTCATTCTGGCCTAGTTTGTCACACAATTACGGAAACATAGATGTGAATTGTACAACCCCCCCCCCCCCCAATTAAAAATCTAAAAATCATGTTGAGTTAGCACGCAGCATTTCAAAATCACATCCTTTTCTATTTCCTGCTTGCTTAGGACGCTGTGTAGAGACCATTTCAAAAACATGTTTTCTATTTCCTGTTTGCTTAGGTCGCTATACACTGATATGGTATAGAAGTTATCCATTTCCATCTTCTGGTAATATTAGGAAGTTTGATCACAGGAGATTTTGTTCCCCCATAAATGTTTTCTGTGACTGTTTCCGGTCCCCACAGAAATAAAGGTTTGAGTTAGCACAGGATGATGGTGGAGCGGAGAAGTAATGTGACATAGCCATCTGGTTGTTACAGGACATGAAGTGCAGGTGACTTTGTAGCTCGATATGACAGCCAAATATAATTTTGTAGCATTACATTTGATAAATGGTAAAGGGTCATCCACACTGGCTGTAGTCTATTTGGGTACAGTGTTTCCTTTCAATCGATTTTTTATTAAATCTACACAGTTCCAGGCAAGTTACCTTTCTTCCTGTAAGGTTCACAGTATGCAGGCTAGCAAGAAAAACTCATTCTATACCTCTCGGTATCAACATGATAGCGTGTGTAAAAACTGGACAAAATGTCTTCATGGAACATAACTGCCTACATATATGTGTGTGTGCGTCATATTAAAAACATTGTGCATATACTGGGATTTTTTTTCCTTTTCCCCTATATATATATATACAACTTGACGTTGAGTTTTTGTTTGAGAGGATCATTAAAAAAGGCGTACAGATGAAAATGTAGTATTATGTGAAGCTATTTTCATAAAATCCACAAAAAAAACTATTTTTTCAAAAATGTAGTATTATGTGAAGCATGTTCATAAAATCCACAAAAAAACTTTTTTTTTTAATTTCAAAAACTGAGTTCATTACCATTTATTAACACATGCAAGTTATAAAGACACACACACAAACAAAAAAGACGATAACCATGACAAAAACAACAAAGTCAAGAAGGTGGAGATGGACCCAGGGTGCCTGCAGCATTCTCCCTCTGTATCGCTGAAGGAGATACCAACTGGAGTTGGGATCTTGGTAGTCTCGAAAATTTCCACTCATATATCTCGTTATCTTGCATTACCTGCAACTTGAACACGGGTGTAACCAGTCCTTGCTGCAGAGCAGAATTATTTCCACTCAAATGTCACTATCTTGCATTGCTGAACATCATGTAACCACTCCTTGCTACAGAGCAGAATCATTTCCACTCAAATGCCACTCTCTTGCATTAGCTGCAACTTGAACACTATGTAACCATTCCTTGATAGATCAGCATTTTCACAAAAAAAGTCCATAAATAGTCACTAATCACCTGGAAATTGTCCTCTCTCGACGTTTCGATTGCCTTCATCAGGAATAATATGCCTTGCTTGTCCAGGAAGGCCAGATATGAACTCTTCTTCTCCGTCTTCCTCACTTTGCAAACGCCTCTCAACACCAACCACTGGCCCGAACATAGACTCCTAAACCCTCCCTGCACTTCTGTCAAAATCCTAACCTCAGCAAACCTTCCTGCCAACACTCGCACAAACACCTTCACCACACTCCAACCTAATGCAATCCAATTCCCTACTTGATCCTCGTCACCATTCTTGTGGAGAAGTAGCAAACTCCTCTTCCAGTCAACTGTGCAGCACTCAATCCTCATCACTACATTCCACCTACCATCACCTCCACCAACTTTCTACCTCCATACATCATCTCGTTCAACATTCCATCTGGGCTTGGTGCCTTCCTCTCTTCAAACACTTCCTCCCTTCAACTACTTCTTCCCCAACTTACTTCCTCACACATACTCGATCCATGCCCACTCTATGGCATCCTCTTTTCCCCTCTCCAGCTCTTCCCAGTGTTTTGCCCCTTTCTTGCTTCTCTGCAGTCATCCCAGTTGAACACAGCCTCCTCCTCCTCCCGTCTTCTCTCTTCCCTAACCTCCTACATTTCTTCTTCCTAACACCAGTTAACCTCTTCACATCCTCCGACCACCATCCCTCTGACCTGCCCATAATCTTCTTCCTTCCAATTCCTTTCTCTGCTGAAAATATATGATTATCATTCAATTTGAAATATCTTGTTATAATTATGTGACTGTCTCAACCTTACCAAAAACTTGTTCTTTGATCATATTTGTATAATTAGCTAGTCGAGTTATGTCAATACTGTCTTGCTTCATGGTTGAATGGAGGCATGTCTGCATTCTCCTCATCAGTATACTTAAAGACCGATCACCATCGGTTGTAGAGATCATAAGAATCAACATTGTATTGGAGGTCTCCAGCAATCTTCTTCTGTGTGGGTAAAAAATTCTTTTGACTAAAGATCCAAGATCCATGAAATATTACACCATGGAAATTACAGTCACCATGGAAGTCACCATGGAAATTACAGTAAATGATGCATGATCTAATCAAGGAAATATAGTTCGTGTGTATATATAGTCATTAGTGTGAATTAGAGTTGGCTCTTGATTCACAACAATGCTCCAATCCCCAACACATCCATCACAATAATAAGACTATGGCAATATATATACCCTTTTTTAATCTGTTTTCAATGGTACGATAACCACACAGTTCTTGCTGCATCTATCCTTCCACCATCTCCCATAGCGATGCTCTTTGCCAACCCCAGCAATGAGATAGTCACCAGCTCCAGTGAACATTAGAGCATTGACAAAGCCACTCTGGAAAACATAAAATAAATTGGCTGCAATAAAACTGCACAGTGATAATATTATAGATTTGAATCATTTTCCACAGTAGATGATGAGCCAGTTCAAGCAACGACATTTTGGAAATACTGTCAACACCACACAGAAACCAAATAATAACTTATCAGGACTAACTCGGGGCTTGTATATATTATGTGCTCATGAACCTTCTGAATTGGAGGCTCTATATACATCCACACTGATCCTTGATAGATTAACATGCATGGTTGGTGTGAGAATCTTATGCTGTTCAGTTGATTTACACAGGGTTTGCCTATTTCTGTAGTAATTGTACAAATATTTTTTATGTCTTTCCAAAAAAGCAATCAAGTACATATCAATCATAGTCTAAGTCTATGAAAGAACCCTGCTTTGAGGATCATTTTGCATCCAATCATGGTTGCTTAGCAACCAACTGCAATGTCGTGAATATCGTTATAATTCTTATCACAATTTGGCACTGCATTTTCTATACAAACCTAATGATGCATATTACACTGAATTTACTAAGAATATGCTAAAATGATATTTATGCAACAGACCCCTGCCATGTTTGCCAACTAGAAAGTATTGACATTGTTGCACGTGGAGGTACGACTAGGATTTAGCCCAACGACACAAACACCCGCACTCTTGACAAGCAAGTAGATATTCACACCATAGAAACACACACAAAGGATGTTACAGACAGAGACAAACATGCTCTGTGGACAATGTATGCCATACACGTAACACATCAATACACAAATGATGGCTGGTGGGTAGTGCTATATATACAAATGCAATGTGCATGGCATAGACATAACACACACATGCACATAGCACAACCACAAGTAAAAATATAACAGAAATTCATGTATACAAAAAGAAGGCAGGGCTGAGGCGGTCACTGGCAGTAATCTACATGCTTGAGTCCTTCTCAGAGCACCTGCACTCATTTCTATATATGCACAGGAGAACCTGGCAGGTAGAGAACAAGTTCTAAAACTCCTGTCTTGTTGCCATACTCTGGAATCTGCTTCCTTCGCCTGCTATCCTCACATACAACACAACGCTTGGCCTTGACAAAGGATATGGACATGTCATCGGTGGAGTTGCGGACTAATAAACCATGATGGTCTTATCATTTTGGTCTTATATTCATTACTGTGTTTATAGGTTGCAGGATGTGGACTGGATATGATAGTGTCACCTGTAAAAGAGCTATGAATCAGTATAGCATCATGCAATGAGCAGTAAATATATAATACAACCTTCTCTATATACAGAATGCTCACATGATAGTGAATATAACTACCGTATTCACTCGAATATAACTACCGTATTCACTCGAATATAAGTCGCACACTGAATAGAAGTCGCTCTGAAAGCCGCACTCCAAATCTAGCACACCAAGTTAATTACACCACCGCTCTTGCACACGCGCAGTCGTTTATCATTAGCTAAGATAGCTGGTCTGCCGAGATCAAGAAATCATTCCGTGCTTGTGGCATCACTGTGAAGGTGGACGGGTCTTAAGATGGGGAAATTCACTGCCTCAAAGTCGATAAAGTAGCAGCTTTAGCTATCCCAGCCATTACTCAAGCTACTCGCCAGCTTTTGGAAGGAAGTGACAACGGTGGAGAAGATCCATTTGCTTCCTTGGACGAAGAACAGATCGAACATAACGAACTCATTGTAGATAACGATAGCGATTAGGAACTCTTGCCAGCCAACTACTATCTAGCTCAAATCCTTGAAATGAAACAATCACAACCACAATGACGCACACAAAAAATTGCGTCAGCACAATAGCGCAAGACTAGGAACCAGTAGATAATGTTTGTTGTTCATTAGGCACATGCTCAACTTTCAACTCACCAGTGGAATTGTGAAAATTGGTTCCAAAGTCCTGAAATTATCACCACATTTCCAAACTACAACAAGTCCATCATTGGATCCTGCACAATGTTATAGCACAGCACATCTAGCATGTATTGAAACAACCAGTATTAATTAACAAAGTTTGATAATAATTTTAAGCAGTGTTACATATTAGACAGAGTTATTGAGACTAAAATACTATGACATAGTGAGGGCTTGTAAAGGCTTTGAGTATGTTGACCATAGCTCTGTGGAGGGCATGGACCTACATCAAACTGGGTTGAGTTAACATAGCTCTGTGGGACCTACATCAAACTGGGTTGAGTTTAACTCTTAGTTTCCCAATTAACCTTTAAGCTTCCCAAGTGTTAAATCTATATGCGTATAACTTACTTTCTGTTGATGTAAAATCCATTTTCCCCACATACCTATAGGAGGTGTGTCTACTTGCTAAAGGAATTTCATCACCAGGCCATAAGTGCTTAATCAGAGAAAAAATTCTTCTTCTTTCATCTTTCATTTAATTAGATAAATATTAACATCGTTTTAATTGAAATGAATATACACTGTAATTAAAGTTTCAAGTACATTATACTTTCATTATAGCATGTTATAACTGCTGGAAATATGATTAATAATATACTGGTAAAGCATCTGAGAGATATTGTAACAACTATAAGGGACCGAAATGCAATAGATGCTATCTGATTGGTCCAATTTTATATTTTACTTTCAGAATGTGGAAAATTGCAATCTTGTAGATTTTTTAAACGAGATTTTCAAAAATGAAATTGTTTTTCTTTGATTTTCAATCTGAATATTAAAAAAGTTATAAGCAAAACAAAAACTGGGCTGTTAAACCAAGATATAATATAGAATACCTTAGATTTTGGTATATACGACTTATTCTGGAACTTCTGGGACTTCATTTGGATCTAAAGTACCGCTCTCTTCATCATCCGTCCAAGAAAGGACATCATTGTCTTCCTCTAGCAAAGTGAGGACATTGCTGGCATCCATGCTCGAGGAAAAAAAATTGGGAAAAAAATCTAAAACTACTCCGGTTAACGGTTCTGGAATCTATTTCCAGCCTATTATTATTATTAGTATTGTAAAAGTTTTAGTTCCTTGCCATGTACCGAAGCAAGAGAAAAAACTAAGTGAAAAGTTTACTCGAGTCTCTATGGGGTGGGAAACCAAGAGTTAAGTAGGTCTGTACTGGGTAGAGTTTAAGTAGGTCGAGACACAGACTGGACCAACATCACATTGGGTTGAGGCAGGTTGAAAATAGCTCAATGGGGACACACACTGGACCAACATCACACTGGGTTGAGGCATGTTGAAGTAGGTTGACAATAGCTCTATGGGGACACACACTGGACCAACACCACACTGGGTTGAGGCAAGTTGAAGTAGGTTGACAATAGCTCTATGGGGACACACACTGGACCAATATCACACAGGGTTGAGGCAAGTTGAAGTCGGTTAACAATAGCTCTATGGGATCACACAACACATTACCATATTGAGAAGAGGAGTTGAAATGGACAAACAATAGTCTATGTTTCATTATTACCTGAAGCCACTAAATCTGTGTTAGGGTGGGCTGCTACAGAGCTTACCCAGTGCTCCTTAATCACACCCTCATCACCATTTGAAGGCTGGTGATGTTTGCAATACACCAGAGGCTTCTTCTTCAACACGTTCCAGAGAGCTATGCTCCTATAAGGACACAGTGATAGCACCAGTCAGCAGGCATGTATTATAAGACAGATCACCAGAAGGCATGTTCATAGTGCCAACCCCCTCCCCGCCAATACAGAATTTTACTTATGTGGCTTAGCCACATGGATGTACACTCACAATTGAATGATTTAGCATCATGAATAATTCATTAGCTTTGCAGAGTCGAATTTTACTAGACAATGTGGCATTGCAGACTCTTCCCATTCAGCACAAGCTCTAATAGTGTGTACTAAATAAGTTCAGCTGGAAAGCAATAAGTGGCTGCTCCAAATGGGTGGGGTTTCCTGAACAAGAAGGAACTTGTCAGGCTGTGAAGATGACGTCGTAAACAGAGTTGAGGGAAGATGCTTTTCTGCAAGTCCTTTTTAGAGCTGTGAAGCCGACCACTCTCTTCATGTCAGGAGGGAGGACACCACGTTCCAAATCTTAAGCTACTCAGCGTGAAATTAAATGAGGTGGGGCACATTATGAAGGGCACGTGTCTGCACAGATCACGGTACTAACTAATGGCCGCTACTGCAGCGTGAAGAACTGCATTATATTAGCGTTCCCAGACACTTTTTCCTCCTCACAAAGGAGGTAAAGGGTTGGCTACGCAAAATTATTGCAAAACTTAACGAAATACCGTAAAGTCAGGTTATTTAGCACCTCACTTTTGACACCAACCAGCAAGAAAATAGGTGCTTAACTGAGAATTGGTGCTTACTAAACACTATTTCCAAGTAATACACACTCAAAACTACATCGCAAAGATGGAGAAGGGATGCAACAGAGACAGAGATGGGATGCAACAGAGACAGAGATGGAGAAGGGATGCAACAGAGACAGAGATGGAGATGGGATGCAGCAGAGACAGAGAAGGAGAAGGGCTGCAGCAGAGACAGAGAAGGGATGCAGCAGAGACAGAATTAGTCCAAAGATGAGAACTGTTCTTGCAACAAGCTTGTCATTGGCCTCATTCCCAAGCCAAAAGTACAATCGCTGGCTACACCGGAAAGTGTTTTGGAACTTCAATAGACGGCTCATACTTACATTCCTGCCTAAATGTTTTGTTAAATTTCGTCGCCTGAGGTGTTGTTAATACAGCATGCACATAATTGGTACTTTTTCAGCGACATTGACATCCGCTCTCGCCAGCGCAACTCCATAAGGATGCCTAACAAAGACTGTTTTAAAGGACAACGAAATGGGCACTTAACTCTATGTGCACTAAACAGCAAGAGGCTTAACAACCAGAGTCGACCGTATTTCCTCGAATTATATTTTCCCTCCAACAGTATTCGCAACATGCACACCCGGCAGTAGAGATTTGAGGAAATATAGTATAATCACCTAAGGAGGGTCAAGTACGAAGAAGTCGAATATAACGATCACATCAGGAAAAAATCCGAACCAAACTACCCTGGAGCCCTAAGCATGGCCGGTAGGGCAGAACTTGAAGTTGCATCTCCAGGACCAAATCCTTCGGGGAGGGATCCTTCCTCACCTTTCAAGCACACCACAATTGAGCGTAGCACCAGAACATCAGGGTTTCTCTCCAGTACAGAGTTGAACATGTTCTGTAACAGCAACCCCTTTTGGCCAGCAATGCTGATATAAAAGATAGAGCACTTATTTGTAGCCCTGTCAGTCCTGTCCCGAGCCACAAGTGTCTGGGTGGTGTTAAATAAATGCTGAATGAACACTGCTCCTGCTTTTGTCTAGTTCTTTACAGTTGACACTTATTTCATGTCTTACTTCCTGATTACAGAGTTAATTTCTTAGTCGCGAAAAAAGCCACTTTTATGTGAAAACATGTTTTATGTGATCACATTAAAAATTGCACATGCCTTCTGGTGGTCTGTCTTATAATACATGCCTTCTGGTGGTCTGTCTTATAAATACATGCCTTCTGATGGTCTGTCTTATAATACATGCCTTCTGATGGTCTATCTTATAATACATGCCTTCTGATGGTCTGTCTTATAAATACATGCCTTCTGATAGTCTGTCTTATAATACATGCCTTCTGGTGGTCTGTCTTATAATACATGCCTTCTGATGGTCTGTCTTATAATACATGCCTTCTAGTGGTCTGTCTTATAATACATGCTTTCTAGTGGTCTGTCTTATAATACATGCCTTCTGATGGTCTGTCTTATAATACATGCCTTCTGATGGTCTGTCTTATAATACATGCCTTCTGATGGTCTGTCTTATAATACATGCCTTCTGATGGTCTGTCTTATAATACATGCCTTCTGGTGGTCTGTCTTATAATACATGCCTTCTAGTGGTCTGTCTTATAATACATGCCTTCTGGTGGTCTGTCTTATAATACATGCCTTCTGGTGGTCTGTCTTATAATACATGCCTTCTGGTGGTCTGTCTTATAATACATGCCTTCTGGTGGTCTGTCTTATAATACATGCCTTCTGGTGGTCTGTCTTATAATACATGCCTTCTGATGGTCTGTCTTATAATACATGCCTTCTGATGGTCTGTCTTATAATACATGCCTTCTGATGGTCTGTCTTATAATACATGCCTTCTGATGGTCTCTCTTTATAATACATGCCTTCTGGTGGTCTGTCTTATAATACATGCCTTCTGATGGTCTGTCATATAATACATGCCTTCTGGTGGTCTGTCATATAATACATGCCTTCTGATGGTCTGTCATATAATACATGCCTTCTAGTGGTCTGTCATATAATACATGCCTTCTAGTGGTCTGTCTTATAATACATGCCTTGTGGTGGTCTGTCCTATAACATTTTGGCTCTAAATTCATTTAAGCACCAAGCACCACAAAATGTGCATCATCAGGATTAGGGCTAGGGCCAAGGCTAGGGCGTGGCAAGATTAGTATATACAGCTAGAGCCAGGGCTAGGGCTAGAGTATTGCTAGGAGTAGGGATACAGCTACAGCTAAGACTAGCCTTGGCCCTGCCCTGGTCCTGGCTAAAGCCTAAGTCCCTGGGAGCTGATGATGCACACTTCGTGATCCTCTGCAATCGTTATACGAACAACTAACCAGTATTATGTATATTTCATGACCATCCCTTACCCATCCTGAGAGCCAGAGATCATGTGATCTTCATTGATCATTCTTACAGCATCTATAGAAGACCTGAATCAAGAAGAGGTAGTGGGTGGACGGGGAAGGGGAGGAGTCCAGCTAATCAAACAACAGATAGCAGCATAATAAAAGGGGAGGAGGGAGGTAACACGTACGTGTGCCCATGGAACACCAGCTGCGACTCTTCCATCACCTTCCAGACTCGTAGGCTCCGGTCACTGGTACCAGCCGTGACAGGACGTTCCCGTTGAAGACAATCAATGGAGGACACTGCTTCTTGATGGCCAAATCTTGATATTTATAGACAATTAAAATATTTATTTATTCGCTTTTAGCCAATTAACACATGCATCCTCCCCTCCACCAATTCCATTTAATTATTTTCTGCAAAAAATTATTATTATTATATTATATTATAAATTATATTTTATTATTAATTATATTTTATTATTAATTATTATTATCATCATCATTATTATTACTATTATTATATTTTTTAAATTATATTTTATTATTAATTATTACCATCATCATCTTCTTCATTATTATTTTATTACTATTATTATTTACTATTATTATTATTATATTATATTTTTAATTATTATTATTTATTAATTATTATTATCACCATTATTATTTTATTACTACATGTATTACTATTATTATTATTATCATCATCTTCATCATCATTATTTTATTACTACATGTATTACTATTATTATCACTATCACTATTATTTCACTATCACTATATTATTATTATTATTATTATTATTATTATTATTATTATTATTATTATTATTATTATTATTATTATTATTATTATCATCGTCATCATCAGCATAATATCATCTATATAATAATACGCCTCCTCCAAATCCATTAGTCTGTCATGGTTACACACATGCACAGATCAAAAATGATTATCATTCCTTCCTCTTGACTACAGGGAAACCTGGAAAATCATCAATCCATCTGTGAGTGCAGTAAATCATCGGTCCATCTGTGAGTGCAGTTCTATGCATGTACACCAATACGGAATCCTGTGACTGTGCAGCATGGCTAATACACGAGCTGCACAGCCTAGATAGAACAAGAACTATACAGCGTGTGACAGAAAGCAGGAGAGCTGTAGCATAGGCAGAGATGGAGAAGGGATGCAGCAGAGTTAGTACACTCGCTAGTTACCATTATTAGCTTTTCAAACTGTACCTATCATTAGAACATGAGCTGCAGTTTAGTACACTCGCTAGTTACCATTATTAGCTTTTCAAACTGTACCTATCATTAGAACATGAGCTGCAGTTTAGTACACTCGCTAGTTACCATTATTAGCTTTTCAAACTGTACCTATCATTAGAACAAGAGCTGCAGTTTAGTACGAGGTATATATTTATACATCTATAGAAACAAAAATGGACCCAACTACATTATAACACACACATTTTGATGCACCTTCACCAATTCATGCTTATAAGATCCAAATTATATACACACATGGGGAATTTTGATTTTATCAGTGTTTTACAAATGTTACATGTGACCGAAATGTGTATGCTTAATTAATAGCAGCCATGAGGTACAGCTAGCATACAGCTTGCCTCCAAATTATATACACACATGGGGAATTTTAATTTTATCCGTGTTTTAGAAATGTTACATGTGACCGAAATGTGTATGCTTAATTAATAGCAGCCATGAGGTACAGCTAGCTTGCCTCTTATGTGTAGTGCAAGTGCCAAGTATGGCTACTACTGCTGCTACTCGGGCAAAAAAAATTGTTCAGTCAATTGCAGACAAAATTACGAAATCCTAGAGGCTATCTAGACAACTCCTTTTCCCTTATCGTAACAGGTGGGCACTTCAGCTATCCAGATTAATTCTCTTATCCAGCTACCTGGACAAACTGCGTGGCATTCGAGGGCCTGGATAGTTGAGGATCCACACTGTGTACTTCATTTATGAATTGGTAGAAGAACATTTAAAATGGGTGTAGATTAAATAGGTACACATCTTGCTGCTTTCTTAAAAAGTTTTTTTCCCTTCTCGTGGTCCCCCCCCCCCCCAAGTTTTTCCCCCCAAGTTTTTTTTAAATTTTCTCGTGGTTCCCCCCCCCCCCCAAGTTTTCCCCCTTCTCGTGGCCCCCCCCTTCCTTCTGTTGCTCTATACAATATTATAGTCCAGCAGTGGAGTATAGCTGTGGCAAGGTCGAGAGCTGATCGAGCCAAACATCAAAACTCCAAGTCCGAAAATCCCACCCACTCCTTACCAAGTGTCATCTCACAAGCATGTAAACTATTTATAACTTGCTTCTCCTTGTGCTGTGTACAAGTCAGTCACACACCTTGTTGTTGTTGTTGTGATCATACACTCCCCTCAATGTGACCACCTTTACTGCTTGTGGGCAACAATGTTCACAAACCAGATGGGCACAATAATAAAAAATGTTCTCTATTAAAACATAGAACCCTGTTAAAACATACATTTTTAAAACAGAACTCTATTAAAACATACTCATTTTAAAACATAGACCTCTATTAAAACATAGACTAGACTCTTTTAAAGCATAGAATTCTATTATCAAAACATAGAACTCAATTGGATTGACCTGCTGGAAATGGGACTGTATCCAGGTAGACAACAGCCAGTTAGATGACCCTTTACCATTTAAAATCACATGCCAAACATTATACTCATTATATGGTAAAGGACGATGCCTCTGTATCGCACCCACTTGAATAATTATAAATCATGACTTCCAATTACAGTAGACCCTCGCTAATCCGGACCCCGTTAATCCGAAACCTCGCTAATCCGAACTGGGTAGCAAAAATAAAATAAAATAAAATAAAGAAAAAACGATTCAAAATGCGTGCCATTATTGAACTTCGAACCTACACGAGCCTGTCATACGATGCAGCTGCATTGATTACGGAGAAGAAAAGAGCACACAAGAGCCTTCCTTACCCATGGAGGAGAAGGTCGAGATCCTGGACCAGCTCGGGAAGAAAAGCTACAAGTTACTATCTGAACAGTATGGAGTTGGAGTCTCAACTATCTCAGACATAAAGAAGAAGGGCAGCGAGTTGTGAGGATGCAAAAGGAAGAAGACAGATGGGATTCCAGAGATCTGCTAAAATAATGAGAGATGGGAAGGGATAATAATGATTAAAAATAACTTGTACTACCACCACCCAGTATTCAACCCACACTTGCAAAAAATAAACAAATTCAGAGTTCAATATAATGATATTCATAATTTTCACTAATCCGAAAATTTCACTAATCCGAACTACTCAGATCCCAAGGCTATTCGGATTAGTGAGGGTCTACTGTATTTCAGCATCACTAAGTTGCATCTACACAGCCACACAAGTATGGTGATGCTTGCGGCAGTGCCGTCTCTTGTTTGGTTGCAAACCAAAGCCAGAGCCAGCAGAAATCAGTTACTGAGTGCCTCATCGCTATCAGTGTCAACAAGGACTTGGTTCTGTTCGATCTCTTCTTCATTCTCTTTCTCCAGGGAGGCAAGAGGGCTCCTCTCCATCACTCTCTTCCAATATCTAGGAAGTAGCTTCTGTAAAAGCTGCTTCTATTAGGCAATGAACCACTCCCTCTTCAGATCCGTCCATCTCCACCAACAAGCACGGAGGGATTTCTTTATCGACTCGGGGTACCTGTTATCGTGTAGTGCACATGGTTTATGTACCAACTGCGCGCTGGTGCTAGTATATTCATAATTACTATACTCAACTGGTGTGCTACAATTGGAGGGCTGCATTTCAAACAGAGTCCAGTCTTGTTCCTTTCCCTTGTAAAGGTCAATCTAATGGAGTTTGTTTCTAACATCGTTTTTGCTTTCTTTTCAACTTTTTTTGCTTTCTTTTCAACTTTTCCCCTATGTTACCCCTATGTTATAGTTGAGCACATGTTATAGTTGAGCACATGTTAGTTGAGCAATGGATGACTAGAGCAAGTGAGTTTCTGATGCTTCACTTGTCTTAAGCTGTTCGTTGTTGTACATTACACATATCATCTTAAAATCACCTTCTCAATAATCAACTTCAATTTTTATTCACTCGACGTTTCAAGTATAGATGCTCGGTCTTCCCCAGGAATAATGAGACGCTAAGGCTCGCGTGAGCCTGCTATATACCGGTAGCTAGCTATCCACCACGTGCCAGTACACGCACCTAGCACGTGCACCAGATGTATAAAATAAAAAAAGAATAATGAAATAAAAGAATAAAAAGTAATTATGGTGGGCGTAGCTTCAAACTCAGGCTCTTCAGAGTAGCTCCCCAGCAGCCAGGCAAGTCCATTCCACAGTCTCCATTGAACTGCTCACACTTTGGTGCTGCCTCCTTCACTAGCAGTTCCTTCTGGCCTGGTCCAAGATGATGGCTTCCTCCCACAAAATAGGATGTCCATTATCCCATGCATCCTCAGCTGCAGACTTCTCTTTATTACACTTTCTACAGGCATCTTGATGTTCTTTCACTCTGGTCTCCAGTCTTCTGATGGTCTCCCCTATGTAGTATTTCCCACAGCTACAAGGGATGCGGTACACAACACATGAGTGCATATTAGCTGGTAAAACATCCTTCACTCTGCTCAGTTGTGTCCTCAGAGTTCTTCCCGATCTGAAGACGACTTAGTATTGCCATACTCGGGAAGAGTACTTAGTATCATCTGTTAGTATTGCCATACTCAGGAAGAGTAGTATCATCTGTTAGTATTACCATAGTCAAGAAGAGTAGTATCATCTGTTAGTATTGCCATAGTCAAGAAGAGTAGTATCATCTGTTAGTATTGCCATAGTCAAGAAGAGTAGTATCATCTGTTAGTATTACCATAGTCAAGAAGAGTAGTATCATCTGTTAGTATTGCCATAGTCAAGAAGAGTAGTATCATCTGTTAGTATTACCATAGTCAAGAAGAGTAGTATCATCTGTTAGTATTACCATAGTCAAGAAGAGTAGTATCATCTGTTAGTATTGCCACACTCCCTGTAGACCCTCCTGATGTCTTCACCATCCCTGCTTGCATGCTGCATAAGGAATCACTACCATAGGATCCTTCTTTTTATCATCTTGTTGCTATTGATGACTGTATCCATGCATATCAAGATACGCCCACTACACATATCAGCACATGCCGTGTCTTGTTAGTATTATTGACTGTACGTGTCTTGTTAGTATTATTGACTGTATCCATGCACATCAAGATGTCCACTACACATATCAGCCATGCCATGTCTTATTGACTGTATCCATGCACATCAAGATGTCCACTACATATATCAGCACATGCCATGTCTTGTTAGAGTTATTGACTGTATCCATGCACATAATGATGTCCACTACACATATCAGCACATGCCATGTCTTGTTAGTATTATTGACTGTATCCATGCACATCAAGATGTCCACTACACATATCAGCACATGCCATGTCTTGTTAGTATTATTGACTGTATCCATGCACATCAAGATGTCCACTACACATATCAGCACATGCCATGTCTTATTGACTGTATCCATGCACATCAAGATGTCCACTACACATATCAGCACATGCCATGTCTTATTGACTGTATCCATGCACATCAAGATGTCCACTACACATATAAGCACATGCCATGTCTTATTGACTGTATCCATGCACATCAAGATGTCCACTACACATATCAGCACATGCCATGTCTTGTTAGTATTATTGACTGTATCCATGCACATAATGATGTCCACTACACATATCAGCCATGCCATGTCTTATTGACTGTAGGACCAGCTGCAGCCTCCTTCAAGGACTGGTAACAGTCGCACAGGAGAACTCCCAACACCCGATGTTTAAATGGAGGATCAACTAGTCTCTTTTCGGCCTTGGTAACAGCTTCCCAGGGGCAAGAACTCCACAAACCAAGCAAGTGGGTATAATACACACATGCTGTCTTTACACAATTCTAATTAGAGAGCAGCATATGAGCTAGCTTGATTGCATCGTAGACAACCACCGCTACCCAAGCCTTTATAGCGCGATAGAGAAACGGAAAAGTCATGGACGTGCATTGCAACATTTGGAGTCTTCTGGTGCTGAAGCTTTCTTAAATGTGTAGGCTAATTGCAGTTGCGCTGAAATTGTAATTTAATCGGTGATGATTGCATAATTAATAACGATAGACAGCTTGCCCTTGGTGACTGTGGACTGGAATATATACATATATGGATGTGTTGATGTGATCATGTGCATGAGCCAGTTGTTGTAAGTGTCTTGTCAGGTATACAAAACTTTGAATCCTATGATGATTCTTACAAATGCACCTATTATACACAAGTTATGTGACTAAGTATAGAATATAAGAATGCAGATCCTTGAGGTTATGAGTTTCATGGTTTTTTCACTTTCAACAGTTATGGTTTTTCTTCCCGGTGCCAGTTTCACACCTTGGTGAAGGATTCAAGGCAAGTTCGGAAACCAAACAATGGCTGGAACAATCATTTACGCAGCAAAGAAGCTGCCAAATACGAGCTTTAGCTGAGATGGGAGCTTTAGCTAAGATGGGAGCTTTAGCTGAGATGGGAGCTTTAGCTTAGATAGGAGCTCTAGCTGAGATAGGAGCTCTAGCTGAGATAGGAGCTCTAGCTGAGATATGAGCTTTAGCTGAGATAGGAGCTTTAGGTGAGATAGGAGCTCTAGCTGAGATAGGAGCTCTAGCCGAGATAGGAGCTTTAGGTGAGATAGCTCTAGCTGAGATAGGAGCTTTAGCTGAGATAGGAGCTCTAGCTAAGATAGGAGCTTTAGCTGAGATAGGAGCTCTAGCTGAGATAGGAGCTCTAGCTGAGATAGGAGCTCTAGCTGAGATAGGAGCTGTTTCTTTGCATTTGTTTTGTCTATCCCCATTTTAAAATGGTGGGCCAATCCAATCCAGGAAGTATTCTGGCACACTTCTGATAATAAATGAATACATTTAATTTGGAATATTCAGGTCCCATGTAAATTATTACGAATAGTCTGCAGTGCCTAGGGTGTGTGGCTCATGGGGTGGGGTGGAGATGGCAAACAATTAAATTATAGCCCTCATAACTTTTTGTGTTTTTATTGTTTGTGGTTAATTTTGTGGTTAATTTTGGTAATAAAGCAGGTTGTTTCAAGAGCTTTCCAATGATGTGCTTTATTTAGGCTTGTAAGTCTGTATAGTGATGACTAGTAGACTCCCTTAGTACCAGAAGATAGCTTGTTTCAAGAGCTTTCCAATGATATACTTTATATAGGCTTGTAAGTCTGTATAGTGATGACTAGTATACTCTATCAGTACCAGAAGATAGCTTGTTTCAAGAGCTTTCCAATGATGTACTTTATGAAGGCTAGTAATATAATATGTCTGTTCAGTGATGACAAATATACATCTTAAAATTCTCCCTTGATCACCTTGAAAACTCCACGCTATGAGTGGGAAGTCTTTCCACAGACAAGGGAAATGGTAGGTCAATTAACTACTGAAAAGCAAGAATCAGCGGCAAAACATTGATGGATAACGAAGAGGCCGAACTAAATTAAACCTGTTTTGATACACAACCTGTCAGTGAATGGGAAATGGTCATATACACTAGAATTTTTAAGGTGATCATGGTCCAGTTCTTTAATTAAGGGAGCATACCAGTCATCACTGTACAGACCCATAAGTTTACTCATCACTTTATTCCTCTAACAAGAAACCGATCAACCATGGATGTGGATTTGAACATTTGGAGTCCTGTAGTTCTATAAAGGTTTAATTGCATCATTGGAAAGCTCTTGAAACAAGGTACTGAGGGAGTAGATTAGTCATCACTGTACAGACTTACAAGCCTTCATCAAATACATCATTGGTAAGCTCTTTTAAAGAAGGTATCTTCTGGTACTGAGGGAGTAGACTAGTCATCACTGTACAGACTTACTAGACCATATAAAGCATATCAAGCTCCTGGAACAAGCTATCTGATGGTGCCAAAATCAATTGCAAAGCTAAATAAAAAAGAAGTTATGAAGGCTATAAATTTCAGGGCCTTTTTAAGCCCCCCCCCCCCCCCCCCCCCCCGCCCTCGCTTTTAATGTTCATAATGTCGTTTTGGTAAGGAATCGTCAAAAGGTACATACATTCTATCATTCACCATAATCGACTTCTATCATTCGTTGTCAACCATTTTAGTGTACCCATGCTCATTCTTATGTTACATCCTCGCAGAGCAAATCCAACCAGAATTTTCTTGATTCCTAGTCTATTTCAAGACTTACGAGCCTGGATTGCAATGGGTGTGGCTTCAGATTGCTATACTGGCAGCTTCACTGCTCATGGAACAGATGAGAGAAAGCCTTCACAGAAGACTTTGGTTTCTTGGAGAGGGAAAATGACAACCTCCACAACTGAGATGAAGTTGATTATGGTGAGAGGTATCTTCAAACCAGTCTTGTATTGCATACCTTGTAATTCTCACTGTTCCAATAAGATCCCCTAACCCAAACCACCACTCTCTAGCCACAAATCAACTCCAGTCTCCTGACCAACATTCTAGATAAACAGCTTTTCTACCACCATCCCAAAGCATGTAACAACTTTCACAAGCCACAAGTACCACTTGATAATTCCCCCACCACTCAAGATATAACTGCACTGATGGCAGCTGTACAGCACAGTGCACTGCTGGCAGCTGTACAGCACAGTGCACAGAAACACTTCTGGCAGTTGAAAGGCACAGTGCAACATCACAGAGGATGGAAGCTCTGCTGGTGGACAACTCATAGTTTATGGAGTAGTTTCATCCACTTAGCTTAGTAGCCAGTTTTGGGGGGCCAATACACAGAAGTATTATTATATTCCCGAGCAGTCTGTTTTCCGTCTGAGGATCCTCCTTGTAATTCCCCCCTTTTCCCCAGCACTGCGACAGCTAATGAGCTGCTTTGTTTCATAAGATTTTTAGCACGCTGGAACTGCCGAATTTTCTAGGGTTTTTTTTTGTTGCCATTTGTTGCATCCAATCTATGAAAGAAATGTCATGACAGTGGACCAGAGGTTGGCTGAAGTATTGAGCTATATTAAAGAAGATGTGGTTATGATAATGGTCAGGTAGTGACATTGAATTGGAGCAAAGTACTGATTCCGATAGTGAAGCAGACGATCGGGTACTGGCAGTTCGGGGTAGAGGGCAAGGTAGAGGACAGAGAGGACATGTAGAGTGCAGGCAGGGATCATGCCAGGGCCAGGAAAAGGGCACTGTAATTCTTGCTGGCTTTTCTAAGGCATATTTACACACGCCAGTGAGTGACATATTTCACACTGTTTAGTTGCATTTAGTTTACATTTTGAGTGGTTATCCAGGAACTCAGGGTCAGAGGGAGGTCAACCCTAAGGGCCCCAAGTCCTCTCATGTCTCTTCACAAAAGTCAGACTAGAGGAAGCTCACAGAGTCTTCCTTCCTCGCTAGTTCTGCCAAGCCCGTTCCTTGGCTGTGGTTTCGCTAGATAGTAGATAAGGACATTGGCCATGCGCCACTACTCATTAGATGATCCCCCCCTCCCTCCCACCACCACC
Source organism: Cladorhizidae sp. MBARI D1340-BT2 (assembly GCA_028752905.1). Taxonomy (NCBI): domain Eukaryota; kingdom Metazoa; phylum Porifera; class Demospongiae; order Poecilosclerida; family Cladorhizidae; species Cladorhizidae sp. MBARI D1340-BT2. The sequence continues at coordinate 27,717,658 of JAQNBH010000001.1, forward strand.
CCCTACCCCACCCCACATAGGGCGAGGGAAGGGGAAGTTATTTGCTAAGTTAGAAATTAGTCAATTAATGCGCACATGACACAAGCTCTTGAATGGGAAGTGGTTATAGGCACTCAGTGTGGGTTTAGAGAATTTTTAAGGTGATCAGGGTCCAGTTCTTAAGGGAGTGTACTAGTTATCACTGTACAGACCCATAGGTCCAGGGAGTATACTAAGTTATACAGACCTATAAGTCGACATCAATTTACCCATTGCTTTATTCCGCTAACGAGAAACTGATCAATGCTATTTGAGGAGGTGAGCAAGCCCACAACTACCACTACGACAGTCTCTTCCAGGTCATTCACGGCTGCTTCTGGGAGCCCTATCTTCCGATGACATGGGCACTAATGTTCATGGGAACCACGCCGAATCCCTTCACTTTTGGACTCTTGGATGGACTTCTCTGCAGCAAGCACTGCCTAAGTGAGACACTTGCTTATCTTACCTTTCTGTGTTCAACTGATGTGTGCTGCGTTATACGGAGGACTGAGTGCAAGGAGTAATAAATAAGTCCAAAAACAGCTTATCGAGTTAAACCGGATCCACTGCACATATCTGCTGATCTAAGAGGTGAAAAAGACGATGTGATGTGCATCTTGTCCATGCCAAAGTGGGACTGTAAGAAGCATTGTTTTTGTGGGCAATCAAGTCTGCACAGGAAGCAAACAAACTCTTCCAGGGTGCTGACTTGCTGTTGAAACATCAAGGCTGCCCTTTTCATCTCCAGCATCTCACACAAAAAGTGATACTGAGTCTGGAAAGTGCCTCGGGGGAAAGTCTTAAGGAACCATGTCTAAGCTGTTTACTAAGTTCCCTTCAATTCTAGAGTTTGGCGAGATCAAAAATTGTAGCTATAACAAAGACTCGACGGTCACCGTTGCTAAGGGCAGGCGCGTGATTTCAAGCTAAATGTCTATATAAGGATGCTTGACACGGATAGCTCGCACCCATTCTTGCCCGGAACTAGGATGGTGGGCATTTCCTAGTATGGGCGTTAGCTCGAATATGGGCACTATACCCCCTCGGGTCTTGCTATCAACAATGCACGTGTCCACTGCATAGTTAGTTGGCCCATCCCATTGCTCCACCCACCTCTAGTGACAGACCATCTCCTTTGAAAGGCCATCTTAGTCGGGATCTGAAGGTGGCCCCTCAAAAAGGGGTCACGCTACATTTGAGTATTTTTCACTTTCATCCGGGTCGTCACCCGGGCATCCCTTACAAGTAACAAAATAAGGTAACCTCCCCACGCTAGATTGCGGGCTAAAGTTTTCTAAGTTTTCTGTAAACAAAGCTCGTGACAAATAATAATAATAAGTGCTAGAGGAGGGCGGACGCGTACTCCATAAAGTTTACTCATCATTACCTCATCATTACGTCATCCTAAAACAGTCGCATCGCCAGTGCTTCGACCAATGCACTTAGACTCTTACATTGAAAGTGTATCGTTGGTAAGATCAGTTGTACTTTAAACTGATAAAAGGCATGAATTAACTACGACCACAAATGATACCCATGCAGTCTCAAGTGGGGGCAGATATTGGGGGGTCTGGGCCGATATTGAGGGATCTAGGGCCAGATATTGGGGGAAATGGGGCCAGATATTGGGGGGTCCGGAGCCAGCTTTGCACGTGCTATTAAAATAAAGCTACAGGGAACATTCCTAGCATGTGGGAGTGGCAGTTTGGAGGACAGGATTTAAAATACTTCCTCATATTACCCTCGGCAGGATTCCTGCAATCAACCTCACACTGGAATGTTCACACTGCAATCTGATTGGTTTAGAATACGTGCACGTACAGGATATCATTACTTGAGTAATGTAGTCATGTTTCTGGTTGACATACACTCCCACTGGGCTTAAGACAACATGGCCGGTCACATGACTGGCTCACATAAGCACTCGTCCGGCCTCCCGGACGACCGCAAACACCGGCTGTTTAGCAGGTATCGGTATTCTGCACTTAATTTCTGTCAAGCATCTGCTTTTCTGTTGGTTCTAGCCACACCCACCTTAATTACAGTGCGTCGCAAAAAGCAACAACAACAACTTTGCACATGAGCATTGGCGAGTGGTTCCTCAGGCCCTTCCATGCGGACCTACACACACACTAGCCCTAGCCCTAGCCTCGAGAAGCAAAATGTTAATGGAGTATCAGTATCTTTGGGTTCTCAAGGGACAGTTCCCGAGATACGCTCGCAACAACTGCTCTCCACAAAGCTTCGCCAACTACTCACGAGCGGCACTGTATGCCTCCGCTAGCTCGAGAGTCGGTGCTTCTCTTATTGCTGACAACCATTTAGATGAGAACTCCACACGATACTCTCCATGCTCCACCCTGCAATAGTCCAACGGTTTGCAATCCCTTCTGGCCAACAGTGTATATAAACTTGGCAATTCTTACCCGTTAACAAGGAACTGATCGGATTTGTGCATGGACACTCCCCATGCACAGCAGCTGCTGCTCAGTATCTCATGCATAGTGATGGTACACAAGTGCTTGCTTAACAACAACCAGCCGTAATGGGTGGAGCCCATGAACCCCCACTCCCACCACACAACATCCTTACTTCTAACATCACGCTCGCGAAAAACCTGTTTGACAAGCTTTGTCAACTCACAATGTCTCAACGTATGCCATCTCGTCCAGGTTCCATATCTTGACGGTGCGATCAAAAGAGCCGCTGAAAAGCTGGTGAGTCCCACTGTGAAAGGCAAGACCCTGAGAAGAGACGAAGAAGTAGAGAGCAAAAAGATTTCACCCAATAAAGTACCACATATATGGGGGAAGAGGAGGAGTTTGGTAGGCCCAGACTCTAGAGCATTTTTATTAGGGGTGAACTCTGTTTTTCAAACCACTCCCCCACCCCACCTACAAGAGGCTCTGCGTGCAACAGAATAATTCCTGCTCGTCTAGGGAACCATGCAGTAAAGAAAGAAAAAAGAAAGGAAGGTGTTTTTTTTAATTTTTATTATTAAACAGGGTATGAGGGAGGTCATTATGGGGATGAAGAGCTTAATCCTGGTCGTAATTTGGTCCAGGTACCAGGACAGAACACTCTATAAGGGAAGCTCTCCAAACACGGGTCTACTAATTGAATACGGGCTATAGTATGCTGAAATAAAAAGCACTACACTATCAACTCAAGTTATCAGATGACATCATTCACCACATACCACTCACAAGAATCCCCTTAGTTCCCAACCACTACAGAGATGAACAGTCACTTTTAAGTGTTCCCCAAAGACCACATATTTGCACAGCACTATATACTTGTCTATACATATTGAGGTCAATTCTATAGTTCTGTTTGTGGGGGCGGGCCAGAGTGGGCGGGGGAGGGACAGTACATAATAAGATCGAATTACTAACAGCTGCAGACAAGAAGTCAAGTGTGATTGCACTTTTACTGCTCTGCTTAAATCTTGGGACTCGGTCACTGTTGCTTGGTGAAAGATTCTTGGGAGTGCAGGCCAATTCCAAAGGTATGTGTGTGTGTGTGTGTGGTGTCTTTGTGTGCTATTTCTTAAAAGGGTCAAGCACTGCATGGAGTAGCTCTAGTGTGTGCTAATAGCAACACAAGAGGGAGATGATGCTCTGCGAAAAGGTTGGTTGCTTCATACTGCATGGAGTAGCTCTAGTGTGTGCTAATAGCAACACAAGAGGGAGATGATGCTCTGCAAAAAGGTTGGTTGCTTCATACTGCATGGAGTAGCTCTAGTGTGTGCCTAATAGCAAGACAAGAGGGAGATGATACTCAGCAAAAAGGTTGGTTGCTTCATACTGCATGGAGTAGCTCTAGTGTGTGCCTAATAGCAACACAAGAGTGAGATGATACTCTGCAAAAAGGTTGGTGGCTTCATACTGCATGGAGTAGCTCTAGTGTGTGCCTAATAGCAAGACAAGAGTGAGATGATACTCTGCAAAAAGGTTGGTTGCTTCATACTGCATGGAGTAGCTCTAGTGTGTGCCTAATAGCAACACAAGAGGGAGATGATACTCTGCAAAAAGGTTGGTGGCTTCATACTGCATGGAGTAGCTCTAGTGTGTGCCTAATAGCAAGACAAGAGTGAGATGATGCTCTGCAAAAAGGTTGGTGGCTTCATACTGCATGGAGTAGCTCTAGTGTGTGCCTAATAGCAATACAAGAGTGAGATGATGCTCTGCAAAAAGGTTGGTGGCTTCATACTGCATGGAGTAGCTCTAGTGTGTGCCTAATAGCAAGACAAGAGCGAGATGATGCTGGAAAAAGGTTGGTTGCTTCATACTGCATGGAGTAGCTCTAGTGTGTTCCATAATAGCAACACAAGAGTGAGATGATACTCTGCAAAAAGGTTGGTTGCTTCATACTGCATGGAGTAGCTCTAGTGTGTGCCTAATAGCAAGACAAGAGTGAGATGATACTCTGCAAAAAGGTTGGTGGCTTCATACTGCATGGAGTAGCTCTAGTGTGTGCCTAATAGCAATACAAGAGTGAGATGATGCTCTGCAAAAAGGTTGGTGGCTTCATACTGCATGGAGTAGCTCTAGTGTGTGCCTAATAGCAAGACAAGAGTGATATGATACTCTGCAAATGTGAGATCTCATTAGCTTAGAGGCTCACTTGCAAAGGACATACTCCCTTTTATACCAGCTTCATTCCAGCTGTGTTCCTTCATTCCAGCTGTGTTCAGGTGAATCTTGAGCTTTCTTGTTGTGGAAGACCTCAGGGCAGACTTTACCTTTGATGAAGTCTTCTGATAGATTGCTTGAGACTCGATGTACATCATGGTAATCTAGCATTGAGACTCGGTGTGCATCATGGTAATCTAGCATTGAGACTCGGTGTGCATCATGGTAATCTAGCATTGAAGCTCAGTGTGCATCACGGTAATCTAGCATTGAGGCTCAGTGTGCATTATGGTAATCTAGCATTGAGACTCAGTGTGCATCACGGTAATCTAGCATTGCGGCTCAGTGTGCATTACGGTAATTTAGCATTGAGGTTCAGTGTGCATTACAGTAATCTAGCATTGAGGCTCAGTATGCATCACGGTAATCTAGCATTGAGGTTCATGGTAATCTAGAAATGACGCTCAGTATGCATCACGGTAATCTAGCATTGAGTTGAGACTCAGTGTGCATTATGGTAATCTAGCATTGAGGCTCAGTGTGCATTATGGTAATCTAGCATTGAGGCTCAGTGTGCATTACAGTAATCTAGCATTGAGGCTCAGTGTGCATCATGGTAATCTAGCATTGAGGCTCAGTGTGCATTATGGTAATCTAGCATTGAGGTTCAGTGTGTATCATGGTAATCTAGCATTGAGGCTCAGTGTGCATCATGGTAATCTAGCATTGAGGTTCAGTGTGTATCATGGTAATCTAGCATTGAGGTTCAGTGTGCATCATGGTAATCTAGCATTGAAGCTCAGTGTGCATCATGGTAATCTAGCATTGAGGTTCAGTGTGCATCATGGTAATCTAGCATTGAGGTTCAGTGTGTATCATGGTAATCTAGCATTGAGGTTCAGTGTGCATCATGGTAATCTAGCATTGAAGCTCAGTGTGCATCATGGTAATCTAGCATTGAGACTCAGTGTGCATCGTGATAATCTAGCATTGAAGCTCAGTGTGTATCATGGTAATCTAGCATTGAGGTTCAGTGTGTATCATGGTAATCTAGCATTGAAGCTCAGTGTGCATCATGGTAATCTAGCATTGAGACTCAGTGTGCACTAGCACAGGCAGAATCTATCAGGTGTATCGGGAGTTAACAACTCGAAGCTCGGTACATCAGCAGCACGCTCACTGAATCAACACTGGCCTCATTTGAGGCCATCCATTATAAGCCCTAGCTAGCACAGTTGACTCGAACCAATCCCTGGGTTGCTGGCGACGATCTTCACCGTCTGGATGCTTAGAAGGACAGAGACAAGAGTGCCAATGAGAAGAGAGGCAAAGCAGCTTCCTGAAGCCATGCTGGTTGTAGGTCACTCACAGACAACCCCAATCTTCTCAAATATTCACTTGGAGCCTCTGGCTGCAAGAGTAGGAAAAGCACAGTGGCTGTGTGTACCTTGAACCTGGTAAGGTGGTTTCTAAACTAGAAAATATGGGCACAGGTTGGGTAGGGTTGGTTATTGAGATCTGCTGTCACAACAGCTGCTGTTTTAGGGTAAAGCGAGAAATACAATGACAGATAAGGCCGGTCTCCAGAAGGGGTGAAGGCAGGGCCAGGAGGAGGGAAGGCAAGCCAGGAGGGGTGAAGGCAAGCCAGGAGGGGTGAAGGCAAGCCAGGAGGAGGGAAGGCAAGCCAGGAGGGGTGAAGGCAAGCCAGGAGGAGGGAAGGCAAGCCAGGAGGGGTGAAGGCAAGCCAGGAGGGGTAGGCAAGCCAGGAGGAGGGAAGGCAAGCCGGGAGGGGTGAAGCAGGGGTGTATTTAGGGGGGGGCGGCATTCGCCCCCCCTTGTATCATTCTCGCCCCCCCCCTTGAAATTAGAGATTTTTTTTTTAATAATGTCAAGAAAGGTGTAATACAAGAAAGGTGTAATAAGCTTATGATATCAGGTTCAAATGATAGGAATGTCAAACTGAGGTTCTTCTTGGTTTTCTCTGCCATACGTCCACAATCTCTTCGAGGTCGCTCTCAGAGAGTACTTCTGGTGCCTCTATAGCAATCCTCATAAGGTGAGAAAGGCTGCAGTCACTTAGAGAATTACGCAAACGAGTCTTGATCATCTTCATCTGTGAGAAGCTTCTCTCCACAGAAGCAGTAGAAACTGGAATCGATAAGCAGATGGAGGCAATCTTGTGCAAATTGGGAAACATGGCCTTGAGCATGTCGTTTGAAACAAGTTCTTTCAGCTGTGATGCAGTAGTATCCCGTGGTTGCTTGACTAACAGCTGGCGGAATGTTTTCCACTCTGTAAGTATTTCAGTGGAAATCATGGCTGTCTTCACTGTTTCTTCTCCATCCAATGTTTCTGCATCTCTATCTTCTCCGTAGTGAGCAATCAGTTTCTCAACAGACGTGTCTCCATAAGTGGGAAAAGATACTGAATCTGGTTTTGGAACTTTCCGTGGATCGAATATAGACAATGCTGATACAACAGCGTTGGATGAAGAAAATCGGCTTGTTATGTTGGCCTTTAAATCAGCAACAAAAGGCTTACCAACAACATTCTGGAACGAAAGTATTTTATCAGCGTCAATAGACACCTTTGTAGATGACTTCAAGTCTTCAACGTTTTCAAGAAGCTCCAACACCCAGTTCGCTCCAGGCAAAACTGCATCATCCAAGGATTTAACAGTAGCATCAACAAGGAATGATATCAACGAGAGGTCAAGCTGCTCTGCCTGAAGTGCTTTGCTGAGCTTGGCTACTTGTGGTAGAGTGAAATCAAGCAAATATATAGCTGCAATCGTAGACAATTTGCAGAGGGCACCATGGATTCCAAGAGCTTCTGGCTCGTGGGACGTCTCGTAGATGTTCCCAATGGTGATTACAATTGCAGAATAACTTGCTTTGACAGCTTTGACACACCTTTCATGTGCCAGCCAGCGTGTGTCAGATGGCTTGATCACTTTCATTTCTGGAAGTTCAAGAACGTGCTGTACCTCCTTCAGACACTCTGCTCGCTTGGGGGAATTGCGAAAATGCTTCCAAAGAGTAGTCAATGTTCTGTTAACATGAGCAATTCCAGGAGTTTTATTGGCAGCTTGCACACAAGCCAACTGCAGTAAGTGACAGTGGCAGTGTATAAACAGAGCGTGAGGAGTATGTTTCTTGATACGTGCCTGAACCCCGGAGGAGTATGTTTCTTGATACGTGCCTGAACCCCGGTCTTTCGTCCAGAAAAAGTTGCAGCTCCATCAAATCCCAATCCAACTATTCTTCAGACTTGTAGACCTTTCTTCTTTAAACAATCGATGAGATTAGAATAGATGGTCTCTGCATCAGCCTTCTTCAATTGAATAAGCTCCAGAAAGCACTCTACTGGTACACCATCTTCCTCCCAGCGGCAAAACACAGACAATTCTTCTACGTTGGTGACATCTGTGCACTCATCTGCCATGAGGCTGTACATAGGTGCCTTTTGAAGTCGCTTCAGAATCGACTCCTCCACCCATGTCCCCAATGATTCGATGAATTCAACCACAGCCACTCTTGATGTGTACACAGCATTTCTTGGTGCAGTTTCTAAGAATTGCTTCAAATGTTGGCTGCCACATCGAACCACCACGTCAACCAGCTTCTCAAATTTTGTCGAATGTGCAACTTGTTCTTTCGTAAGAAAATGAGTGAGTAGGATCAGGCACTTCACTGCAGCTCTGTTCTGAGCTCTTTTGCGAGCTAAAACATTCTGGAGTTGCTGTACAACTGTTCCACCTTTGGCTGCTCCTTTAGCTGCAAAAAGAGCTTGAGTTGCATGGATATGGAAGTCACTTCTCGCATGAGCTTTCATTTTTTCAACAGCTTTCTTCCAATTTCTGCAAGGTTGTGTGACCCACACTCCTCCAGTACGCTGCAGACCAGATTGCTTGCAAACCTTGCAAAAGGCACCATCGCTATCCTCGTCATAATAGAGCCAACTGAAATCTTTCTCCCAGCTCTTAAGAGTATTTTCTCTTCGTGGATACAGAAGAGCGGTGTTTGTTTTGCTTGCTTTTCTTTGAAGGTGGAGGACTAAGGCTAGTAGATGCCTCGACATGCTCAGAGCTATCTGTTCTGCTATCTTCGCTATCGCTGCTATTAGCATGAGAAGAGGCTTGAGAAGTACTTGCAAAGTATGAGCGAATATCCATATTAATATGAAGAGAAATCAGCTAGTAAGGTTTCTTTTATAGAGACTTTAAGACCATGACATATAATGGACTGAGTTAAAAATACTGAGAGAGAGTGGGAAAGAAGGAGGGAACTGAAGAAGTGACAAACCTACAAAGGAGAACACGTGGTGGTGTGTGATGACTTTAAGACCATGACATAATGGACTGAGTTAAAAATACTGAGAGAGAGTGGGAAAGAAGGAGAGAACTGAAGAAGTGACAAACCTACAAAGGAGAACACGTGGTGGCGTGTGATGACATCATGTCTAAGATTAGACTTGAAGACCATGACATAATGGACTGAGTTAAAAATACTGAGAGAGAGGGAGTGGGAAAGAAGGAGAAACAAAAGAAGTGACAAACCTACAAAGGAGAGCACGTGGTGGTGTGTGATGTCATCGTGTCATGACACATGCTCTCCTTTTTCCAAGCAGCTACAATATCATGAGAAATATATACAGTCTAGCCATAGTTCGGTATAGCATAATGCCATTGGTAGTCAGTCAAAATAGCTATCCTCAGACATTGTAAAAGCAAAAAAAAATATGGGGGGATCTTCCCCCCAGACCCCCCTTTTACGACTTATGAACATGTTAAGAAAATATTAACAAAAATTAGGGCACCAAGTGACCAACCATTTCCACCCCCCCCCCCCTAGAGAACTAGAGAAAAATTGTGTATGAAACCTGTTGTCCATGATTTTGTAAGAAAATGCATGGAATGCAACATAATTCGATTTCACAAAAGCCCACCTCCATTATACGAGTGACAAGTGACTATATCTAATCTATATATGCTGATTGCCGTAGCATGCAACTTCAGCAAATATTTAAGATGGAATGTTGTACTAAAGATTTTAGAAAAAGTGCATGCCATCATAAGTAGCAGCTATATATACAGTTAGTACTGCAAAAATACCTGTGGGTAAATCACTTTCGTACTCCACGCGGAAGCCCAGGGTGCACGTCCCCTTTCCGCACCATCCAGGCTCTCCGCCCCCCCTTATTTTTCCATATCTCAAGTTCGCCCCCCCTTGGCAAAATTTCTGTATACAACCCTGGGTGAAGGCAAGCCGGGAGGGGTGAAGGCAAGCCGGGAGGGCTTAAGGCAAGCCAGGAGGGGTGAAGGCAAGCCAGGAGGGGCGAAGGCAAGCCAGGAGAGATGAAGGCAAGCCAGGAGGGGTGAAGGCAAGCCGGGAGGGGCGCAGGCAAGCCAGCAGGACGGGCGAAGGCAAGCCAGAACGGGCGTAGGCAAGCCGGGAGGGGCGAAGGCAAGCCGGGAGGGGCGAAGGCAAGCCGGTAGGGGTGAAGGCAAGCCGGGAGGGGTGAAGGCAAGCATATAATGACAACACAAGGGTCCCAGGAGAGGTGATGTCGAGGTGGAAACTGCAGTACCGTAAAAGCTCCAATTATGCATCAAAACTTTCTAGCAATTGTCCCTCTCTGTAACCTTGTGACCAAATGTACTGTTGTTGCTACGGCAGCTTTGGTCTCTAACTTCAAGGTTAGAGGCTGCCACGTGCATCGTAGTGTAGGACTTCTTGAATCAGTGAAGTAGCTACAATGGCTTCAGAACACGATAATCCTCACAACAGGTATAGTGCAGTTATGCTATTCCAGCTAGATTCTACATACTGCAACCACTCCTGCTTGCTTCTCAACAGAAAAGCTTGAAGCTCAGCTCAGCTACTCGAGGACTCTCTTTGGGCAAGACCGTAAAGTGGTTCTTTAGACTCATCTCAATTTACCTTAAACACTTCGAGTGACGGAACGTAAATATGCATCACTTTTCTATTGTCGCATCTCATTCTTGGCAGAACATTTTTCTATTTATGGGTCACAGCAGATTTAGAAAAAATTTCCGCTTCCATGATGCATAATTAGAAGATCTTTTATGGTAGGTACATATCTCAACAAGATACGTGGTCTCCTGGGTTAGCCCCACCCCTAGGAATAAAATTAAAAAATTTTAAAAATAAACGCAACTCTCATTTATTGATCGATCATACTTTCATGTAAAGGGTGGAAAAACACACTCTCTTAAAAGTCAAACACAATGCAGCCAAGCTGCATGCAGACGTTCTCTTGCAGACGTTCTCTCCTCCTGGTGGCTATAATGCACCAATAGCGGTCCAAGATTTTACTGATGTAGTGTCTGACATTGGCACTGCCGCAACCAACATCTAGTCCTTCCATGATGTGCGTCACACAAGAGGGGAGAATGGAAAGCCCTTCCCTCCTCCATTATTGACTCTCGTAATAGATGCTTGTCCAAGATGTCCTCAAAAAAGAAGCATCAGTCATTTCTTGACGCTGCATCCTTCATTCCACAGGACGCTGCTCTTTTTATAGGTTGAACAAGGAAATAATTTAGAGTGCAACAACCATTCCACCTCCCTAGTTACATGTACAATACCTCATGTGATACTCTACATGGTACCATAGTCCATGCACGACCCTGCACTGTGCTCGCTTATTACATCAGAGCTATAGATAACCCTGCACTATAAGCTGCTTTTGCTTACAGTTTCAGCTTACTACAAAATTGCTTCCAAATCCACATCAGAGAAAGCAAAAATAAATTTCCCAGGGGGAGGACAGTCCTTTATACACGCACCACTTGCATATTCATTTATCCCCACCCCCCACCCACCCCCAAAGAAGAACACTGGATGCAAGATGGCCATAACACTTGTCAGAGAGTCGAAGAAAGTATTTCTCTGTCTATACCTTTGACTTGTACCGAGTTCAATGCGAGCAAGAAAAATTGTCACCATATTTAAAACACTCCTTATATATGTGAACAAGAAAAGTTGTCACTATATTTAAAACACTCCTTATATAGGAATCAGTGGTTATACTGGGAGTGTGTGTATTACCAAGTGCTGGCTTCTAATTCTTCGATTAAATACTGTCAACTGCTAAATCAACGGTCAATTTCAGATTACGTCCCAACATACACTTTGACCTCCTTCTTCATGGCGACTCTGAAATGACACACGAGGTCATGTGATCAACAACATGTCTGATTGCCACAGGGCTAAAAATGTCACACCCATGATGATAACTGTGGTTTCACACATCGTTTTTGGGGAGTTGAGATGCAGTAACCAGTGGGACAACTCCATCCCTACACCCCCAGCAGCTCCATCCTTACACCCCCAGCAGCTCCATCCCTACACCCCCAGCAGCTCCATCCTTACACTCCCAGCAGCTCCATCCCTACACCCCCAGCAGCTCCATCCTTACACCCCCAGCAGCTCCATCCCTACACGCCCAGCAGCTCCAGCCCTACACCCCCAGCAGCTCCATCCTTACACCCCCAGCAGCTCCATCCCTACACCCCCAGCAGCTCCATCCCTATAACCCACAGCAGCTCCATCCCTATACCCCCAGAAGCTCCATCCTTACACCCCCAGCAGCTCCATCCCTACACCCCCATCCCTACACCCCCAGCAGCTCCATCCCTACACCCCCAGCAGCTCCAGCCCTACACCCCCGGCAGCTCCATCCCTATAACCCCAGCAGCTCCATCCCTAAACCCACAGCAGCTCCATCCCTACACCCCCAGCAGCTCCATCCCTACACCCCCAGCAGCTCCATCCCTACACCCCCAGCAGCTCCATCCCTACACCCCCAGCAGCTCCATCCCTAAACCCACAGCAGCTCCATCCCTACACCCCCAGCAGCTCCATCCCTACACCCCCAGCAACTCCATCCCTACACCCCCAGCAACTCCATCCCTACACCCCTGGCAATTCAGCTATCTGAGCACGGACCTTCCATACTGAAGTTTAGTTATCCGAACTTTTCACCCGAGAACACCCTCCAGTCCCAAAGTGTTCGGGTAGTGGCTTCCTACTGCACTTATGTATTTGATGGGAGCTGAACCAATGGTCCACCCACAGAGAGGTGGCCACCATATGGCAGCAAGCATACCAAACCAGAACTGATGTTTATATAGAGGCCAATTCACAATTGAAATATTGAAATACTGCATTGCAAGTTGATAATGAGCAAACAAAAGTAGATTCTCCAGCAGCCATTATTCTAGTTTCAAATTAGTTTGAATTCTATTCCAGTTTCGGCAGACATTAACTTGAATTCGATTCCAGTTTCGGCAGACATTAACTTGAATTCAATTCCAGTTTCAATGAGCGTATATCTGTCTAGTTTCAAAACAATTAGTTTGAATTCTATTCCAGTTTCAGCAGGCATTAACTTGAATTCAATTCCAGTTTCAACGAGCGTATATCTGTCTAGTTTCAAAACAATTAGCTTGAATTCTATTCCAGTTTAGGCAGGCATTAACGGCATACATTAACTTGAATTCTATTCCAGTTTTAACAAACTTAAATCTGTTTAGTTTCAAAACAAGCTAATTGTATTCCCAGTTTCTGCAGGCATAAAATTGCGATGTATTGGCTGCTATTGTGAGCCCACCTGTACCATTCCCTACCACTGTGTATCATTGTGTACCATTCCCTACCACTGTGTATCATTGTGTACCATTCCCTACCACTGTGTACCATTCCCTACCACTGTGTATCATTCTGTACCATTCCCTACCACTGTGTATCATTGTGTACCATTCCCTACCACTGTGTATCATTGTATACCATGCCCTACCACTGTGTATCATTGTGTACCATTCCCTACCACTGTGTATCATTCTGTACCATTCCCTACCACTGTGTACCTCTACTGCCATTGCCTTAGTCCATCAAACTCACCGTAACCGTGTTCTTATGGCCTCTGAACGTATGAAGGTGAAGGTTCAACTTCACGTCCCATACATGCACCAACTTATCCGCTCCACCACTAGCCTGCACACAGACACACACACACACACAAGATCACACATCATGCAACCTATCCTTTCCTCAGCTAACTGTATGAACTCATCATTACAATAGAGTAACCTCCAGTATATGTATGTATGTACATATACTTAATAGAGTAATGTATATAGTGACCTGTATGTATGCACATGTGTATGTATTCATTATAGAGTCTTGTACATGTATATAAGAATATATGCAAGTATACACAAGTATGTTTATAGTCTTGTATATAAGAATATATGCAAGTATACACAAGTATGTTTATAGAGTCTTGTATATAAGAATATATGCAAGTATACACAAGTATGTTTATAGAGTCTTGTATATAAGAATATATGCAAGTATACACAAGTATGTTTATAGAGTCTTGTATATAAGAATATATGCAAGTATACACAAGTATGTTTATAGAGTCTTGTATATAAGAATATATGCAAGTATACACAAGTATGTTTATAGAGTCTTGTATATAAGAATATATGCAAGTATACACAAGTAGGTTTATAGAGTCTTGTATATAAGAATATATGCAAGTATACACAAGTATGTTTATAGAGTCTTGTATATAAGAATATATGCAAGTATACACAAGTAGGTTTATAGAGTCTTGTATATAAGAATATATGCAAGTATACACAAGTATGTTTATAGAGTCTTGTATATAAGAATATATGCAAGTATACACAAGTATGTTTATAGAGTCTTGTATATAAGAATATATGCAAGTATACACAAGTAGGTTTATAGAGTCTTGTATATAAGAATATATGCAAGTATACACAAGTATGTTTATAGAGTCTTGTATATAAGAATATATGCAAGTATACACAAGTATATATAATACATACTCACAACCAACTCTCAGTTGCCGTAGAAGACAACAACTTGCTCAACATCAATTAAAGCAAATTGAAGTTGATAGTTGAGCAAGTCATTTCATGCATATAATATATATAGTATATATATATAATATATAGTATGTATAACATAATATATACAACATATATAGTATATAATAACATATATATATACATGTATAGTATATATAATATAGTATGTATAACATAATATATATATATATATTAGTATATATAACATAATATATAGTATATAATCATTTATATATATATATATATATATATATCGGGGAGTATGCTAACATTTCCTGCATTGGCTTGACCCACTCTTACAAATTGGACAGTGAAAAGGCAGCGAAAATCCTAAAGCCCATACCTCGGATAAAAACTCGCACTGGCAGTTTCTCAGCAGCCCAAGAGGTGGTCTCTGCCTCTACTAGCTCAGATGCCCAAAGCTTCCTCAAATCCTTCCTTCTCAGCAGCCCAAGTTGTGGTCTCTGCCTCCAAAAGCTCGGCTGCCCCAGCATTCGAATCATTCCTTCTCAGCAGAATAAGTGGTGCCTCCGTCCTCAGCTACGGCAAGAGTAGTAGGGTCAGCGATAGGGCTAGGGAGTAGGGCTAGTGCTAGGGCTATGATAGTGCAAATCCGTCAAACAGGAACGACATATCTATTATGCACTTCAGGGTAGCAGGGGTGTGGTTTCCCTATAACATGGGTGTGGTTTCCCTATGTGCTACATATCATTTCATCATTCTTCACCTTTCCATTTCAGCTGCACCGGAGGAATGGCAACCACGCCTCTGTTGTTCCTTTTGGCACTGGCAGGCCTCGCTCAGGTTCTGCCGGCCACTTGCACTACCATCACCCTCACAAAGAACCCCGCACACAAGCACCCGAGAAATGACGACAAGAGTAAAACCCAACCCACTCCAAATCCCCACCAGGAAACCATCGGCGACACCATCGTCACGCCCGTGGAGTGCGCAGATGACATGTCGAGCTGCGAGTGCCCCGAGACGGCTACCGCCTGCAGGTTCTCTACTCTGAATGTTGAAGAACTTCAGAGCTTCGTCAGTTACAAGTACGTCGCGGAATTGGACGACCTGCTCGAGCTGTTCGTGGATCGTCTGCTGACCAAGTCCAAGATGCTCGGCACTGCAGGAGACGTGTACTACCTAGAAGGGCGTGGCTTCATCCCCTCCCTCCCTCCTCCTCCCCTCGAAAATATTCCACCAGAGTACGGAGGAGGGTGCAACTTCTACAAATATCCCAACATTACAGGAGAGACGTTCCGTCGTATGGGGTGCAGTGTGCCAACCACAGTCGACGGGACCACCTACCGCATGTTCATCGCAGTGAATGGGCAGATACCGGGCCCGACGTTGATCGTTCACGAGGGCCAGATAGTGAGGGTGCGTGTCCACAATAAACTACTCAGTGAGGGGATCAGCGTCCACTGGCACGGCATGCACCAGAAGAAGAACCCCTGGATGGACGGAGTGGGGTTTATCTCTCAGCCCCCCATCGTTCCAGGGGCACACTTCGATTATGTCTTCCAGGCGCTACCTGCGGGCACCCACTGGTACCACTCGCACGTGGGCGCCCAGCGCACGGACGGACTGTTCGGCGCACTCATCGTCAAGGAGAAGAGGCACAAGTTGAACGACCAGACTCCACTCACGGGAGGACTTCCCGTCAAGGACATTCCAGAGGAGCACAGCATCACGTTGCTCGACTGGCAGAGGGAGGCTTCGCTGGACATCTTTGTCCGCATACACTCCACACTGGGATTCTTCCCTGACACAAACGTCGACGAAGTGCCGACTCAGCAGAACAACCTCAATATACGCTCCCGGAGTTCGGATGGGGTCGAGGTGGGACCCGCCCCTTTTTGGTCAGGACTGATGAACGGCAAAGGGAGACACGATCAGACGACGTTCAGCATTCTCAGCACATTCACAGTGAATCAAGGAGAGAGGTACAGATTCCGGCTCATCGGTGCTCAGAGTCTTTACGCCTTCAAGTTCTCCATAGACGGACACCGGCTCATCCTGATAGCAAGTGACGGGCACTATATAGAACCCTTTGCAGTCGACTTCATCATCATTCACACCGGAGAGCGCTACGATTTCATCTTGGACGCCGATCAACCCGCGTCAAACTATTGGATGAGAGCAGAAACGCTGGAGGCAAACATTGACAAAGTCCACCAGGCAGAGGGCATCTTGCATTACAAAGAGTACCGCAAGCCGAACCCCTGGAACAAGTACACGGATATCAAGGATAGGAAGAAAAGGTGCTCCTTCGTACACCACTGTGATGCTGTCAACTGCCCCTTCAAGGACTTCCCATGGGAGATGCACACCAAATGCAAGCATCTGGACCAGCTCCGTGCCTACATCCCTCACCACAGTCACCACGCCCTCCCACCTCGACTGCTCCCAGACGTAGCCGATCCGAACCTCAAATTTTTCAATTTTGGCTTCGAGGGGGGTAGCTCGACCAGCGCCATCAACGGCCTAAACTTCCGGTTCCCAACCACACCTTACCAGACGTACTGCGAACAGTTCAGATCCGACGTGGAAACCAAACAAACTTGCCTGCATCACGACGAGACGGAGTACGAGGACAGCGAGCTGAACGGCCAATACAAGACGTGCATCCACGTAGCACAAGTGGACCTGTCCAACGCATACAGTGCTAACCATAAACAGTACCCCTCTGTGAACTTTGTACTCAGCGTCGTGGGAAGCGAAAAACACAAGTATAATGACTTCTCTCATCCCATACACCTCCACGGACACCACTTTCGCGTGGTCGCCATTAAGCACGGAAAATACGACAGCAGTGGAAAACTCATCGGCAACAATGAGGATGTTATGTGCGACGATACAAAGTGTGCCAATCCATCATGGAGAGACGTGCCGCCATCCTTCATGCACAAATGGAGAGTGGACAAGCACTCGATATTCAAAGACACCGTGATCGTCCCGGCCGGTGGATATGTGGTCGTCGCCTTCGAGGCCGACAATCCTGGCTACTGGTTTATGCACTGCCACATCGAGGCGCACCAGCTCGAAGGGATGGGAGTGGTCGTGCAGGAGTACCCGTCCAGCCACCAGTGGGCCCCTCCCCCTCAAATCAACCGGGTGGGAAACTTCGAATGGACGGTTCAAGATTACCTAAACACATTTAACAAACCTTCCATGTGCATCGTTACATCAGCAAACGAGACGAGCGATCGATTCATTTAGTGGATTAACACACTGCGGACAATATTTCCCTTCTTTTCCGACAAATACATTAATTAACCTTTTTTTGTGTGTGAAACTAATTCCGTACGATTAAATTTCATTAAATTTATTTCACAAAGAAAATATTTCAACATGTACATGATCCTTCAGTCGGTAGTATGGCGCTCGCACGCTGAAAGAGAGGCTGCTAGGGGTGAGTGTGTCAAGCCTTGCTCTGTGAGAGGCTGCTAGGGGTGAGTGTGTCAAGCCTTGCTCTGTGAGAGACTGCTAGGGGTGAGTGTGTCAAGCCTTGCTCTGTGAGAGACTGAGTGTTTCAAGCCTTGCTCTGTGAGAGGCTGCTAGGGGTGAGTGTGTCAAGCCTTGCTCTGTGAGAGGCTGCTAGGGGTGAGGATGCTAAAGTGAATGTGTCAAGCCTTGCTCTGTGAGAGACTGCTAAGGGTGAGTGTGTCAAGCCTTGCTCTGTGAGAGACTGCTAAGGGTGAGTGTGTCAAGCCTTGCTCTGTGAGAGACTGCTAAGGGTGAGTGTTTCAAGCCTTGCTCTGTGAGAGGCTGCTAGGGGTGAGTGTGTCAAGCCTTGCTCTGTGAGAGACTGCTAAGGGTGAGTGTGTCAAGCCTTGCTCTGTGAGAGGCTGCTAGGGGTGAGTGTGTCAAGCCTTGCTCTGTGAGAGGCTGCTAAGGGTGAGTGTGTCAAGCCTTGCTCTGTGAGAGGCTTCTAGGGGTGAGGTGAGGCTGCTAGGGTGAGTGTGTCAAGCCTTGCTCTGTGAGAGGCTGCTAGGGGCGAGGTTGCTAGGGTGAGTGTGTCAAGCCTTGCTCTGTGAGAGGCTGCTAGGGGTGAGGCTGCTAGGGTGAGTGTGTCAAGCCTTGCTCTGTGAGAGGCTGCTAGGGGTGAGTGTGTCAAGCCTTGCTCTGTGAGAGGCTGCTAGGGGCGAGGTTGCTAGGGTGAGTGTGTCAAGCCTTGCTCTGTGAGAGGCTGCTAGGGGTGAGGCTGCTAGAGTGAGTGTGTCAAGCCTTGCTCTGTGAGAGGCTGCTAGGGCGAGTGTGTCAAGCCTTGCTCTGTGAGAGGCTGCTAGGGGCGAGTGTGTCAAGCCTTGCTCTGTGAGAGGCTGCTAGGGGTGAGTGTGTCAAGCCTTGCTCTGCTAGGGGTGAGGCTGCTAGAGTGAGTGTGTCAAGCCTTGCTCTGTGAGAGGCTGCTAGGGGTGAGTGTGTCAAGCCTTGCTCTGTGAGAGGCTGCTAGGGGTGAGCCTGCTAGGGTGAGTGTGTCAAGCCTTGCTCTGTGAGAGGCTGCTAGGGGTGAGGCTGCTAGAGTGAGTGTGTCAAGCCTTGCTCTGTGAGAGGCTGCTAGGGGTGAGTGTGTCAAGCCTTGCTCTGTGAGAGGCTGCTAGGGTGAGTGTGTCAAGCCTTGCTCTGTGAGAGGCTGCTAGGGGTGAGGCTGCTAGGGTGAGTGTGTCAAGCCTTGCTCTGTGAGAGGCTGCTAGGGGTGAGTGTGTCAAGCCTTGCTCTGTGGGAGGCTGCTAGGGGTGAGGCTGCTAGAGTGAGTGTGTCAAGCCTTGCTCTGTGAGAGGCTGCTAGGGGTGAGTGTGTCAAGCCTTGCTCTGTGAGAGGCTGCTAGGGGTGAGGCTGCTAGGGTGAGTGTGTCAAGCCTTGCTCTGTGAGAGGCTGCTAGGGGTGAGTGTGTCAAGCCTTGCTCTGTGAGAGGCTGCTAGGGGTGAGTGTGTCAAGCCTTGCTCTGTGGGAGGCTGCTAGGGGTGAGGCTGCTAGAGTGAGTGTGTCAAGCCATGCTCTGTGAGAGGCTGCTAGGGGTGAGTGTGTCAAGCCTTGCTCTGCTAGGGGTGAGGCTGCTAGAGTGAGTGTGTCAAGCCTTGCTCTGTGAGAGACTGCTAAGGGTGAGTGTGTCAAGCCTTGCTCTGTGAGAGGCTGCTAGGGGTGAGGCTGCTAGGGTGAGGCTGCTAGGGTGAGTGTGTCAAGCCTTGCTCTGTGAGAGGAACTAGGGGTGAGACTGCTAGGGATGAGTGTGTCAAGCCTTGCTCTGTGAGAGGCTGCTAGGGATGAGGCTGCTAGGGTGAGTGTGTTAAGGCCTTGCTCTGTGAGAGGCTACTAGAGGTGAGGCTGCTAGGGTGAGTGTGTCAAGCCTTGCTCTGTGAGAGGCTGCTAGGGGTGAGGCTGCTAGGGTGAGTGAGTGTGTCAAGCTCTAAGGTTGCTGCATCACAAGTGCTGCTTCAAGTTGAACTATGTCTTTCTTACATTGCACTGCATGCCACACCCACCATGAATTAGAATGTCAAGACGCTTCTGTGAGTATTGCTGGTGATGGGTATAGGGTCTAAAGTCTAGAGTTCAAGCAATATACAATAACTTTCTCGATAACCAACTTAGTTAACTCACTTGATGCTTCTGCTATTGTCAGAGACTCATTCTTCCCGATGAAGGCTAGAGCATCTAGCCGAAACGTCGAGCGAGAGCAAATTTAAGTTGATTATCCAGAAAGTTAGTGTATGGCAACTAAAAGTCCATTTTAAGCACACGAAAAGATACCACATCTGTGCAGTGGTAACTGTACAATTCTTAATGCCTCTGGACAGGTCACCTGCTCAAACTAGTTGATACTACTATACCTGTAACTAGGGCTCACCTCACACCTGTAACTAGGCCTTACCATACACATGTAACTAGGGCTCACCTCACACCTGTAACTAGGGCTCACCTCGCACCTGTAACTAGGCCTTACCATAACCTGTAACTAGGGCTTACTGTGTAACTAGGGCTTGCCTCACACCTGTAACTAGGGATTACCTCACACCTGTAACTAGGGCTTACCTCACACCTGTAACTAGGCATTACCTCAGTAACTATGGCTTGTAACTAGGTTACCTCACACCTGTAATTGGGGCTTACTTCACATCTGTAATTGGGGCTTACTTCACATCTGTAACTATGGCTCACCTCACACCTGTAACTAGGGCTTACTGTGTAACTTGGGCTTACCTCACACCTGTAACTAGTGCTTACTTCACATCTGTAACTAGGTCACCTCACACCTGCAACCAGGGCTTACCTCACACCTGCAACTAGTGCTTACCAGAAACTTCCCATCAGAGCTCACAGCCAGAGCCTGCACATGCCCAGTGTGACCAACCACACCCTCCATACATTTGCGATGCCCAGGAAACACAACCTCCTTCTTGCCTGTGTGTAAGTTCCCTGTTAGATAGAAACAAAACAGCCAATAATGTTTGCTATGTGACACGGCTGGATTACACCGCCTCCATAATAAAGTTCACACACACACTGATTGGGTAAAGGATGTGATATATACTATTTGACACAAGCGTAGCTGTCAGTCTTATACACCTCACACCCGACAGAAACTCCCCCAGTCCCCTCGCCCTCCTTCTCCCTCAATCCCTCCCCCAAAACAACGTGAGTGTTCTCTGCAGGATTTTTGTAAGGGATATTGGCATATCATCGGTGGAGTATCATGCGTACTAATAAACCATGATGGCCTGTGTTTTTTAGTCTTGTATTCATTACTGTGTTTACAGGTTGCAGGAGGTGCACTGGACTAGACATAATATTGCTACATGTAAAAGAGCTATGAATCAGTACAGCATCATAACAAGCAATACATAATATGATTGACATACATAGTCTACAAATTATACTGAATCCTGATGAATGCTCATATTATAATAATGAATAAAATTGTCTCAAAATATTTCATGGGTGAAGTAACTGTTATTTACTGTTTACAATAACGGTTCTGGAAGACATGGTGAAAGACATGGTGTTATAAACACCATGGAGGTAAAAAATGAGACTCCTTTGGTGGAAAGTGAGGGCTTATGTTACAATCCCTCCTAGGCCCTGCACCATCGCCCCAAATCAATGGCGACCTTCCTAGCCCTATAATTATGTTATCAGCAGAGTGAATACGCCACAGCTTGCCCATCCTCCAACTCTAACATCCAGGGAAGGTTCAACTTCCATTTTTTTAAATCAATGCCAGCCATCCAAAAAAAAATTTAAAAAAATAACAGCTGCACACCTAGCCTCGCTAACCACAGACACTCGTACACTGCATGGACACGGTAACGGACACAGTAACGGGTAAAAAGAGGTTTGCCATGATATTCGTGGAATTTCATCACATGAAATAAATTAATAGGTAAGATCACATGACTATTGTGAGATCACATGACTACTGTGAGATCACATGACCACACACGTCAGCATGAATTGTACTGAAAAGTGCTCAAATTGTTAATCAGTAATGTGGACTAGGCCGGAACAAACCACTCCGTATATGGCATTCGACACGGTTCTCTTTATCCAGGTGCACAAGGGTTCACCTAGCAGGACACACGAGATAACTTTAATTATCTTGTGCGTCACATTTCATGAGAGAGTGGGCTACACTTCATGAGCAAGTCTCGAGTCCCAGGAATGCTGGTGAGTCGGAATTTCACCACCATTTTTAAGCACGCAACACTCTTGTTAGGCCAAGACACACTGCGTGCAAAGCAAGATAAAAGTTATCTAAGCGTTGCCATGCCAATGATGTGCACGTGACACGATGGACCATCATCCTGGCGGGCGATCGCTATGATACAAAGACAACAAAAAAGTGAGCTAAAGCCCAAGTGCGCATCATTCTCAATTATAATGGCAAAGGAGACTAGACGTGGGCTTCAATTCCCCCCCCCCCCCAAATCACAGAAAATTGTGAAGTAACCACATCAATAATGCTGCGAGGAGATAAACCTGCAATGTCAGAGTGGTAGAGCTTGTGGAGTACATAATCCTTGCACAAACAAGCTGTATAAAGCTAACTAGTACCCGCAAAGTACCGGGTACTTGTGACTTTGATCAGGTTGGTAGTTGCGTGAGAGAAAAAAGAAAAGAAACACACAAGTACACTCAACTATTACAATGATCTTCTATAAATCAACCCGATATTAACTCTCTCCACATTTCGACTAGATGCCCTAGCCTTCGTCAGGAATAAGTTCCTAAACTTGAAGCAGAAGATGGTTTACTCAGCTTACAGGAAACAAAGGATTACAGTACATACCAACATGGATTTAATTAAGGCGCCAATTCTTGGAGACGGAGGGATGGCAATGAGGCAGGGGGTCGATACCTTCCTCCGCCACTATGGTGAAACCCACACTACAGCCAGACGGCCTGGTAGCAAGAGACCATCCAAAAGTAACGGCTGCCATCCGGGAGATTGTGGAGGAGGAAATGCAAGCTGGTGATAAAACAACTTCCTACCAGCTGCACGAGCTCCTCAACAGCAAGGGCTACCCAGTTATTGATGAGGACTAGTCTGCATTGTAGATCCTCATCAGTTTTCGGGGCAGCTCGTACTGCCGGTTGATAAGATATGTGAGCAAGGTTTGTGTTAATCTTGTTTGCTTGGGTTGCTTAATTAAAAAGGGGGACTACACCTGAAAAACTTTGGATTTTTTTATTATTTGTTTTTTTATCAGTTCAAACTGTTGCTGTACATATCATTCTAAAGTTTTAGAGCTATTGGATGCTCCATTTCAAAGTTATGATGGTTTTTGTCCATGCAATTTCTCATTGATTTGAAGAGAAACCAACAAGGAACACTAAAAAGACTTCATGCTGACTTGGGGTTAGGGCTTAATGGTAACTAAGACAACATCGTGGGGCTCCTACTTCTTGCTTGTTCTATGGAGGGGGGATTTGCTACGCTTGTTTTTTTATTAGTTTCAAGTTGCTTCACAACGTCACAAGTTTATGCTGAATGCAGGTTGATGTGTCCATGCAGTGAGAAAAAAACATTTACAAATTCCTTTCTTGTTGACATTTACAGGAATTTCTCTTCTTGTTGACTTCACTCCAAGAGAATCATAATCCTCACTCCATCTTTAGATCGAGTGGTTGGAGTGAGCACCACAGTTCGTGGGAGAGGCCTCTGATGGAGTTTGGAATGTCCTCTGGAACAAGAAGAGTCAGTGGCAGGAGTAAGAAGGTTTGGGGATGCTGTGGATGTGGCAAACTGCAGGAAGTACTTCAGATATTGGGGGAAAGTCATTCCTGGCATTATTGAACCAGGGGGTGTAGCTACTATTAATTGAATATTGTTTTCTGCATCTTTGATTACATGTTCCTTTTTAAGTCCTTGTCTTCTAATTAGCCACGCCAATGATGTAATCAACTTGTGATATTTCAGAATTGCAAATTGGAAAAGGGGTGTGTCTACTGACCAGCTGTTGTTTATGAAATCTGGGGAAATCTCATTATTTTATGAACAATGGAAACATCTTGTGCAATATATTGTAATTCCAGAATTTTAATTTAAACTTATTTTTTACCAAACTTAACCTCTTTAGAATTGAAAACCTTGTTAGGCAATGTGCAGGGAAAAAACCCTGGAAGTCAACACCAACTATTTCTCTAAGTAAGAAGATGTCTCTCTTATGTAAGCTGATGATAGCACCTCACCAAGTGATTCAGAGGCAATGGAGAGAGGAAAAGATATATAGCGTTTCTACGTAAAGGAAGGAAGCTAGTTCAAGACATCATTACTGTGGCAACACCAGGATGGAGATTGGCCGGTGTGCAATTATCAATGGCAACAAAAGAACAGTAGAGAAGCTCACCAGGAGCCTTGGGTTCAGCATTTCAGAAGCTGCCATAAGAAAGTTTAAGAGAAAAAGTGGAGAAAAGGATGAAACAAGGCAAGGATGTTGAAGACATGGAGATCCATGCCAGTAAGAGGGGCAGACCACAGCTTCTTCCAGCAGAGTTGGATGAGCTTACCAAGAAATCTATTCCGCGTCTGCACACGTGTGGATCTCCAGTTAGCTTTTCTATTCTGATGGCAGCTGCTCGAGATCTCCAGTTAGCTTTTCTATTCTGATGGCAGCTGCTCGAGGTGTTGTAATTCACAGAGATCAATCTCTGCTGAAAGAACACGGTGGTTCTGTGGAAATAAAGAAATCAATCATAGGCATTTTCATCACTTCAGAGGCATTGCTACTTTAGGCGCAACAGTACTAAGTTTCCTGATGACTTTGAAGCCAGTAAGGCGACCTTTCTTCTTAGGATCAAAGAAGTGGTTAAGACCAAGTGTCTGTGATTGTCAATTAAGACCAGACCAGGAACCAAAATGGTTCTGCAAGCGACTGCACATTGGAATCGGAAGTATGGACGTGGTGGGTTTGGACGGATAAACGAGAAGTAAATTTAGTTTTAACCATTTTTTGTCGGGTGAGATTCTGCCTCCTCAAATCATCTAACCAGGTAACACCCTCAAATCAATGTTCCTGATGAATGGAATGTCACTCCTCATTGAATCACTGGTCAACCAAGGAGACCATGTTAGAATATGCTGACATAGTGCTGGCACCATACGCCATACGTGACTCGACAGAGACAAGTCTGTGGCCTTCAGTATATTGCTTTTGAAAAGCTTTGATTCACAATATGCAAAACTCTCAAGCGATGCGAAGAGATGCGTCATTTTTTAAAAAATATTGTGAACACAAAATCGCGTCGCATCGCTTAAATAGAATCAAGTTCTATTCAAGCGGCATTGTGACCTGTCGATTGCATCATTCTGGTGTGCTTTATTCGAGTTTTTGGTCATTCTGGTGTACTTTATTTCGATTTTTCAGAAAAAGCTGGTGATTTGAATGGACGACGAAAGGCTTATCGATGCAGCGAGAGGTTTCCATAGTGTATGGATGTGGGAATAAGATGAGTGATGGCGTCTGTTAATTAATGGGCAGTTCCGGTTGGGCGAAAGTTCAAGTTTGCTCAAGCGGCGACTCCGTTATTGTGAACAGCTAGAAGTGATATGACGCGATGCGGTGCAATGCGATGCAATGGACCAGCAGCATATTGTGAACCTGCCTTAATGAAGTAGCTGCACATGACTCATTAATTATTCATGAGATGTACTTAAAGGGACCACAACTTCTCTGCCTTTCATTTCTAACAAAAATGAAAGATACCACTTAGCTCATAAGCTCTCCAATGGTATATACAACTTTGAATATTCACAAGTGTGAACCTACCATAACCAACCTTAACCCTCTCACTGGCATAAGCGACTTAAGTCGCGAAAACGGATTAACCGCGACGAAACAATTCATAAAAAATTAACCGTTTGCGGTATTAACTTCAAAAATTGTACGAATATGCCCAAAGCATGCCTCTAATATACCCCTGAATATCAGGAAAATACGGAATGAGGAAAGGGAAGTAAACATGCCAGCAAACATCACTTCCGGTTAATTCCCGGTCTCGAAGAAGAAATGGCGACTTGCTTTAGAGTAGAGACGAAGCGTTAGACTTCCTATTTGAGGATGACTTCGGCCTGTCCGAGATTGACATTAGTGAAGGAGAGGAAGAAAGTGCCTGTGCTTACCTGGGAAGTGGCGTAGTTGACAGTGATGCTATGGTAGCTATAACAGAAGCTGTTGGCACCGACCACGAAGCAAGTTTTCTAAGTATAGATCGCCCTACTCTGCCAAGCGAAGCTTCAGACGATAGCGATGGTCATGAAGACTTCCCCCAAGTTAAGAATAGATAAGAGTTGTATAGTAAAGCCTAGTAACTAGCATAATAATAACAACTATTTCTCCTGGGAAGGCAGTTTCACTCATGGAGCTGGAGGAGGAGGAGGAGGAAGCAGCAGAGGAGAAGACAGGGTTGGAGGAGAGGTTATTTTACAAACAGTTGTTGTTGTTGACCAAAAGTTGACCAGCTAACATTGCTGGTTTCATGTGTAATATGAAATTGAGATGATATAAACCCTTTTATTTTACTTCCTGTCTCTTATAACAATATTCACATTTCTGTGGTTTGTTGCTAAGCAACAAAAATTTAACATAACGTCCCTTCATGCATCAGCTATCACCTGATATATAGTTGTTCGGTACTTGTCTTCATAAGGTCCTCTATAAAAAAAATTATGTGAAATTGTGTCAATTTTTGTAAAATGTCCTCCGTAAATCTGCCAGTGAAAGGGTTAACCATCACCCGCATCACCTGGCAACCTAGCTGACAAACAAAATCCCCTGCAGCTGGCAGCTTGTCAACACTTGCCATAAAAGGGCATGGTACTACATGCCTTGAGGTTTGCTTTCATCCGACACTAAGTGGCTGTAACCACACAGGAGCCGCTGAGAGGGTCACATGTAAGTGGCCATGTAAAATAA
This sequence comes from Cladorhizidae sp. MBARI D1340-BT2, assembly GCA_028752905.1. NCBI lineage: Eukaryota > Metazoa > Porifera > Demospongiae > Poecilosclerida > Cladorhizidae > Cladorhizidae sp. MBARI D1340-BT2. The sequence continues at coordinate 27,744,657 of JAQNBH010000001.1, forward strand.
AGTAGTAACTTCCAAGTACAGTAGAACCTCGATTATCCGGGCCCCAGTTATCCGAAAATTTGTTTATCTGCAAGGCCAAATGCATGTGCAACAAAAGAGAGAGCGATCTCTGCGCTCGCGCTTGGAGTTGGAAGAGAGAGCTATTTGAGGAATTTAGAATGGCCACAGCTGGGCCCAAACGAAAGAGGACAGTGCTTTCAATTGAGACAAAGATAGAAATATTGGAAAGGCTAAAAAGTCTGAGCGCTTCACAGCTTGCCAAGGAGTATGGAGTTGGAATTTCTACCGTCTGTGATATCAAGAAAAACGGAGACAAGATCCGTTCTTTCTTAGCCTCAATGGATGCCCCAGGTATTTCCAAGAAACGGAAGGTTATGAGGAAAGCCAAGGATGAGGCTCTGGATAATTCTGGTAAGATATCAGAGCAGCTAATATGCATAGCTATAGAGTAGAGTTCTATCTTTTCTTTCATTTTGTGTGTGTGTGTGTGCAGTGTACTTATGGTTTACCCAGAAAAGCACAGAGGGGGTGTCTGTGTCTGGCCCTTTATGTGAGAAAGCAAACCTATGTATTCCTTAGGAAACTTCATCTTGATGAACCTTCAGATAATTTAACTTTTAAAGCTAGCTCAGGTTGGTTGTGGAGATTTTGCTCTCGACATGGGATATGCCAGCTGTCCTTGCAAGGGGAAAAGTTCAGCAGATGCTGCTGCTCCTGAACCTTTTCGCAAGATGTTGGAGAAGTATATCGAGATTGAGGGGCTCACGTTGGACCAAATATACATTCGTGACGAAACCGGTCTCTATTTTCGTCTTCGTCTTCTCCCAACAAAGACCTTGGCTGGTGGATACGAAAAATCTGCTCCGGGCATGAAGATGCCTAAGGATAGGGTGACATTGGTGGCATGCACAAGCTTCCACTTCTCCTCATTGGTATGACTTCCCTAGTGATATTTTATACTCTATTTGATCATGATTTTCTTTTTTTCTAGGCCAAACCTCGATGTTTTAAAAATGTCAACATAGCTGCACTACCAGTGAAGTACTATTCACAACAAAAGAGCACATGGATGGATTCGAAAATATTTTCCATAATCAATTTGTACTTGCTGTTGAACGATATCAGCATGAATGGGGCACATCCACAAAGAAGGCTCTACTCTTACTGCTCTATCGCATCCCGACACAAGTGCCCTAATCAGCAACTCAGTTAGAACGATGTTTATGCCGCCAAACACCACATCTTTGATCCAGCCGATGGACCAGGGTGTTTTGGAGTCTGTCAAGAGGAGATATAAAAGATTCCTGCTACTGATAGATGATGAGGATAGGAAATCAATGATAGCCTTTTTAAAGGCGATCAATATTAAAGATGTGGTCTCCATGAGTGCTGATGCATGGAATGATCTCCCACCCACCACTCTGATGAAATCATGGAATAAATTACTAGGGAGAAACGACAAAGGGAGAAGCCAATCTATGCACCCTTTTTAAGTGAAGGAGGGTGGTTGATTCGGATTCTTCCTGATGCTCATACCACAGTAGACATTTATCCATCATTTCTGCTGCCTCTGCACTGGATGGAATGCCAAGGGATAAGGATGAATCACTCTCCTCATCCGAACTGTCGTCATGGAGTTCTAGTGTAGCCTGTAATGATTACATGTACATTCGTACAATTTGAATGTAAAGATGTGCCACAGGCATCCCTTCAATTCTCTTCTGCGTAAACCATAGGAACACTACACAGAAACAGCCATTGTAGTAAGGTACAGTAGCTAGCTAAATGTTTCGTTTCTACTTACCAGCCTTGTCAAGTTGTTCATCATTAGCAGTCCTTACAACCTTCCTTTTCTTAGCAATGGTGCTGCTTTCCATTGATAAGTAAAAAGATCTAACTTTGTCCTCTCTCTTTCTTAGGTCACATATTGTTGAAACTCCAACCCCATATTCCCTGGCCAACTGTGAAGCACTGAAGTCCTTCTTGTCCAGAATCTCTATCTTTTTTTCAATAGACATGACAACTCTCTTCCGCTTGAATTTTTGTTCAGCCATCAGTCTAGCTGTTGTGAAAATATTATCCAAAGAGTTCAACGTGTACAATAGACCCCGCCCATCGAGGGGGGAGAAGGGGGGAAAAGAGAAAAAAAGGGGTTTTTTCTTCTTTTTCTTCTTTCTTCCCTTGCGGATAATCCGAGTATGCGGATAACTGGGGTGCGGATAAACGAGGGTCCACTGTATAATTATATAATCAATTTATGCCATATCTTACGAATATTAATGAACTTCAGTTATCCGTAAATTTAGTTACCATAAGGTGTTTGGTCCCTATCCTTGCGGATGGTTCTACTGTAAAAAGGAGTTCTGATGAAAGCGTAGAGCATGAAGAAGCTACAGAATGGTACATAGAACTGTACTCTTGTAATGTGATGTTCCATGATGGGGGGGGGGCCTTCTTTTTCTCGCAATACTGAAGAACTCAAATTGGAGAAATCTAAGGTTAAAGTTGACCTGGGTGGGGTGTGGCATCTCGACAAGTTTCTCCCAGGAAATTCATGGACAAAAACCAATTAACATCAAAATGACTTCCCCAAATGCTTTCAAAATTAAAAGGTAAGTTAGTTTATGTCACTAAATGGTTTAAGAACAGAAAAAGTTTGCTAAACCATCCCCCAAAAAGCGAGATTTATGGGCAGCTTGTCCCCTTAATGGATATGGAATTAAGCACGTGTTTGTGTGAGATGGATGCACGGGCTTCCTTCACCCTCTTGACACTTAAACGAAACCCGAAACAAATCTTTGCCAACTGGTATTGGACGCGCCTGACATCCATGAAAAGAACTAGAAACTTATCAACTCAATTTAGCATGTATTCCAAAGCCTAAAGCTGAGGTGTCATATATTTATCCCACCTCATTCACACTAATTAGCTCACAACCCACAGCACTTGTGCAGGACTGTGCTAGTTATAAGGCTGGTCAGTCCCACACTATATTCTGTCTACTATTGTCTTTCATTCTATGCCATTCTTATTACAACTAAAACAAAACGAGCCTAGTAGCCAGTCAGTGTTTGGGGTAATGGGTAGACAGATCAAAACGAGCCTAGAAGCCAGTCACTGATCTAAGGGCATTGGGGATTCGGGTGGACAGATCAAAACGAGCCTAGAAGCCAGTCACTGATCTAAGGGCATTCAGCACGCAGCACAGCAGACTCCTCACCATCGTCCACTCAGCAACAAGAAGAACACCACTGGTTGTGCAGAACTTACAACCCTCACCCAAGCAGCCAGCGGTCGTCATACACATTCTCTAGTCTGGTCCCAGGTCTAAGTGCAATACTTTAACCTTTTCTATTCTATATCTGTAGCATCAGAGAAGGAGGCGCACATCGAAGGAGACTTGGGCACGACTATTTGGTCCTTCGAGCCGGATTTTAGACAAGCAGTCTACACTACAGCGAGGTTCCACGGCACGACACCGAGGTCTCTCCACAGCAATTAGTGATACACTTCACTACAGCGAGATTCCACGGCACTATACCGAGGTCTCTCCCCAGCAACAGCAAGCTCCTTCTCACATTCCTCTTGTAGACACACGTCCTCAGCAAAAGCACAAGTCATGTCCATGATTAGTGTCGATGACATGGACGACCAAAGTATACTCAGGGGAAAGAGAGGACAAAGAAAGGGTGCAGTCACCCGCCTTACCCGACAAATTGTGAGCTTCTCAGAAGGCCCACTGGGTGAAGTAGACATCGCTCAGCTGAGAGCAGCTATAGCAACACAGCAAGAGGAGTACGAGCTCTTCCAGAACCGACTCATCTTCGTCATGGAACAACGGTCGGACACCAAGACGGCAGCTCTCGAGAAGGAAAACGAAGATCTATACGACATGGTGGACAGAGGTCTCCAGAACACGGCTAAGATCAGCAACCTGGAAGATCAAGCCAAAGCACTCAAGGCAGCTATCAAACTCTTGAAGAGCATCGACAGAAACCTGACTCAGTTAGTGAATGAAGCGGGAACGCCAGACATAGACCAATCAGCTGACATCAGGGAACTGAAGATCAAGATCAGAACAGCCGAATCATTGATAGGCGACCTACCCGAGATAGAAGAGGAGAGATACGAAGCACGTATCCAAGACATGAGAGGAAGGTTGACCAGAGTCAAGACAGCCTTTGAAGCAACAAGACCACCAGGGATCGTAGCCGCAGCAGCAACTCCTGTAGCAACCGGCATCTCTGCAGCAGACATCCTCAGGAGTCGTCTACCTGATGTGACCTTCCCAAAATTTTCAGGAGATAAGCTGGACTGGCCAGCCTTCTGGAAGGAATTTCAACTTGTCCTAAGCAAAGACAAGTACATGACTGAGGACGATAAGATTCTGTACTTAAAAAGAGCAGTCAGAACCCCAGAAGCGATAGCTGAGTTCCGACACCTCAGAGGAGCAGTTGGAGACTATGACATCATCTCAGAAGTACTGGACGAGCTATATCACAACCCTCGACTGATGTATAGGACAGCCGTGCAGTCCCTAGTCAACGGGAAACTGATCGATGAGTCAGATGCCAGAGCCTGGAGCAGAACGTTGTCAGCAGCCCAGAGAGAAGCCACAGTCACCGGCCAAGACACTGCGGCAGACGTCTTCACCACACTGGGGGAGCTGAAGCTGGAGGGAAGATTGGCCAAGCAGTGGACAAAAGCTGCTGTCAACAAGAACAAGAAGGTGCCTGCCCTGAAAGATTTCACGGCTTTCCTCAACCACGTCGCAGCTCAATACGAAGACGAGTTAGAGGTGAAGCAGAGAAACAAGAAGAGCACAAGGCCAGCACCAATTGATCCAGCACCCAGCAAACCGCGGAAGCAGCCAGTATATCTCACGCAGTCAGAAGTTACGCCCCTGTCTGCAGCTGCTACCCCGTACCACACACCCTACCAACAGAAAGCAAAGGCACCTTGCAAGCTCTGCAAGGTTGAGAGACATCCGATGTTTCTCTGCCCTACGTTCCAATCCAGCACCATTCCACAACGAAAGGAGGCAGTGAAACGATTGAAGTTATGTATCAACTGCCTGGGATACGGACACAACCTCGAACAATGCAGGAGCAACAGAACTTGCAGAGACTGCCAGCAGAGACATCACTCTTTGCTGCATGAGGAAACAGCCGAAGCAGCGGCAACCGTATCTCCCACCCAGCCACGCCCTACTTATCTGGCCAACGCCAACAAGGATGTAGGGATTCTGCCCACGGCCGTTGTGACGGTAGAAGCCAACGGCAAGACAGTACAGGCCAGAGCCATCCTCGATGTATGCAGCTCTGCGTCCTATGTCACTTCTCGTTTGGTGCAGCGACTGGGTGCCTCAACCTTCTCCCAACCAATCTCCACCACCACAGTCGGCAACGTCACAGGCCTTCAGTGCGAGCTGGTCGCCTCCATCACGATCAGGCCTAAGCGACAACATTTGTCCTACTCCATTCCTATCGGGGCCCACATTTCTCAATCAGTCTCGATGGTACTCCCGACGGAACCTCTCCCTGATGCCTCTACTCTACCATTCCTGTCTGGGTTGGAACTGGCCGACCCATCCTTCCATTTGCCCGGGAGGATTGACCTATTACTAGGGTCATCCAGGGATGGCAGATTCCTAGCAGCAGACACCATATACGGGTGGATCGTGCAAGGAGGAGGAGGAATGACACAGCAAGCAGAAGTGTACTTATCACAAGAGGAGCCTTACAACCCTTCAACCTTCTGGGAGTCCGAGGAAATTCAACCTCGCCAACAGGCTCTCAGTAAGGACGATACAGATGCACTAACTCACTACAAGGAGTCACACACCCAAGAAGCAGATGGCAGATACACTGTCAGCCTGCCAAGGAAGACACCCACGCCAGAATTGGGAAGATCCAGAGTTCAGGCCGAAAAACGATTCGACCAGAACAAGCGAGCACTCGTTCGGAAGGGAAAATGGGAACCATTTAGCACAGCAGTGGCAGAATACGGTCAGCTACACCACGCTGAGTTGGTCCCCGAAGAAGACTTGAAGAAGCCCGAGTCCCAGTGTTACTATCTACCCATGCATGGGGTGTCTAAGGACAGCAGCACGACTACGAAGTTACGAATCGTTTTCGACGCCTCAGCCAGGACCAGCAACGGGTTGTCGCTGAATGATACCTTGCTGGCTGGCCCCAACCAGTATCCTCTCACCACCGAAATTCTCCTTAAATTCCGACAACACAACATTGGTATGACGGCTGACATTTCAAAAATGTTCAGGGAAATCGGGTTGAACAAAGAAGACAGGGACTTACACCGGTTCCTATGGAAAGATGACCAAGAACAGACTCAGATCTGGAGGATGACTCGCGTCACATTTGGCGTAACGTCATCTCCATTTCTCGCTACGCAAACCCTCCTACAGCTGGCCAACGACTACGAGAGCGAACACCCAGCAGCAGCCCAGATCATCAGGCAGGAGTTTTATGTTGACGACTGCCTGACTGGAGCAGAGACGGTGGAGCAAGCAGTGGATGCCAGAGAGCAGCTGAACGACATCCTCCAGTATGGGAGGATGAATCTAAGAAAGTGGAGGACGAACTCCAAAGAACTCCAGCAGTCGATTCCCACAGATCTATGCGAGGAAGAGCAAGACATTACTCTACTCACCCCCAATCGATGCCACAAGACGCTCGGTATACACTGGGACACTCACTCAGACAGTATGTTTATCTCTACTCCGGAATTGGGAAAAGACAGGAAGGCCACCAAGCGACAGATATCATCCGATCTAGCAAGGACGTATGACGTCATGGGCTGGTTCGCCCCAGCCATGGTGGTGGCCAAGCTACTGCTGCAGAACATCTGGGTTCAAGGACTGGACTGGGATGACTCCGTGCCAGACGACATCACCACTCAGTGGAACCAGTGGACAGAAGAGCTGCCACTGATCACGAATCATGCAATTCCGAGGTGCTATTTCACTCCATTCCAGCCCAAACAGATCGTGCAGCTCCATGGTTTTTCGGATGCCTCCGAGAGGGCATACGGAGGAGTCGTGTACCTCCGTGCCTGTTACGAAGATGCCACAACTACAGTATCGTTGGTCACAGCAAAGACTAAGGTCGCACCAACCACTCCTATGACGGTGCCCAAGTTGGAGCGTTGTGGAACATTACTGCTGAGCCAACTGATGAGCGACACTGCACGAACACTGAAGATGGACCCAACCCAGATTCATGCCTGGACTGACTCCACCATCGTCCTCGGGTGGCTCAACCAGGAGCCAGGGAAGCTAAAGGTGTATGTTTCCAACAGAGTGGCAACAATCACCAAGAAGATACCAGCTAACAACTGGAGACACGTGCCGACAGATGACAATCCGGCTGATGCTGCCTCCAGAGGACTGATGCCAGGAGAACTGACGCGACACAACCTATGATGGAATGGACCTCCTTGGTTGACACAAGATCCGGGCACCTGGCCCAAACGTCCCATTGGCAAGACGGTATCAATTCCAGAGATCAAGAGAGAGTTTACAGCTCTCAGCTTACAGGAGAACAATCATCCATCATTGACTGAGCGATACTCCTCACTCAAGAGACTATTGCGAATCTCAGCCTGGCATTACAGGTTCCTCAGCAACACTAAGCAGAAACATCCTACACAGCGGAATTACGACAGCAAGCTCTCAGCAAAGGAACTGGACTATGTCGAAACACTCTTGGTCAAAGGAGTTCAGCAGAGACACTATCCAGACGAGATCCTAGCACTACTGCAGAAGAAGGAGCTCTCTACCAAAAGCTCTCTGCTCAATTTACATCCGATCCTAGACAGGGAAGGTGTTCTACTTGTTGGAGGTCGACTAGCTGAAGCAGTGTTACCGGAACTGGTGAAGCATCCCCGGATACTTCCCCGCAGAAGCAAGCTCTCTTATCTGATTATGAGGCATTTACATCTGACAAATCACCATGCAGGAGCATCTGTGCTGATCGATGCACTCTCACAGAGATACCACATCTCTGGTGCGCGCTCTCTGGCTAGGCACGTGACGAACAGATGCATCCCGTGCAGGAAAGCCTATGCCAGAAAGGCCACACAACTTATGGGACAGCTTCCCATTCAGAGAACCACAGCCTCTTCCGCCTTCAGCCACGTTGGAGTTGACCTGGTCGGGCCCATGACACTGAAGTCAGGCAATCCACGGAAGTCTCGGATAGAGAAGGCGTACATATGTCTCTTCGTCTGCATGGCCACCAAGCAATCCACCTTGAAGCAGTGTCAGATTTATCCACTGAAGCCTTCATGGCTACGTTCCAGCGATTTGTGAGCAGACGAGGTCTCCCAATCAAGGTGTACTCTGATAACGGGACCAACTTCGTCGGAGCAGACAGGAGCTTGAGGCAAGCGTATGACGCCCTCAACAGCAGAGAGACGACTGAGCAACTCCAGAGCTTCCTAGCAGACCGAAGGGTGACATGGAGCCACATACCAGAGTTGGCTCCCCACTTTGGCGGACTCTGGGAGAGTAACGTGAAGAGTGCCAAGTCTCTACTCAGGTCCATAGCAGGCAATACAGCTCTCACATTCGAAAGACTGACGACGTTCTTATACCAAGCTGAAGCGATAATGAACAGTCGTCCACTAGTGCCATTAGAGGCACAACCATCCGACGCAAGGCTAGTTTTAACGCCAGGACATTTCCTGATAGGACGACCCATGACAGCCTTGCCAGACATCTCTCAAGTCTTAGGACTCCGGACTCAGACTCATCGTGCCAGGTGGAACCACTGCCGAGCACTAACGGAACACTTCTGGAAGCAGTGGACCAGCGCCTACGTCACCAATCTAAACCGCTTCAACAAGTGGACTCAACCCAAAAGGAATATCAGAGTTGGAGACGTCGTGTTGGTAAAGGATAAATTCCTTTTCGTCAATCAGTGGCCACTGGCTCGAGTGACGCAGGTGCATCCAGGATCAGACGGACTTGTGAGGATGGCTACGGTAAGGGGACCATCCTGTGGAACACACAAGAGACCTGTCGTGAAGTTGGTGGTTCTCATCCCAGAGGAGGAAGAAGCTACCTTCTAGCCCGGGAGGATGGACGCGCCTGACATCCATGAAAAGAACTAGAAACTTATAAACTCAATTTAGCATGTATTCCAAGCTAAAGCTGAGGTGTCATATATTTATCCCACCTCATTCACACTAATTAGCTCACAACCCACAGCACTTGTGCAGGACTGTGCTAGTTATAAGGCTGGTCAGTCCCACACTATATTCTGTCTACTATTGTCTTTCATTCTATGCCATTCTTATTACAACTAAAACAAAACGAGCCTAGTAGCCAGTCAGTGTTTGGGGTAATGGGTAGACAGATCAAAACGAGCCTAGAAGCCAGTCACTGATCTAAGGGCATTCAGCACGCAGCACAGCAGACTCCTCACCATCGTCCACTCAGCAAAAAGAAGAACACCACTGTTTGTGCAGAACTTACAACCCTCACCCAAGCAGCCAGCGGTCGTCATACACATTCTCTAGTCTGGGGTGTGCAGAACTTACAACCCTCACCCAAGCAGCCAGCGGTCGTCATACACATTCTCTAGTCTGGTCCCAGGTCTAAGTGCAATACTTTAACCTTTTCTATTCTATATCTGTAGCATCAGAGAAGGAGGCGCACATCGAAGGAGACTTGGGCACGACTAGGTATATAGGCATCAAAAGTGAAATGCAGCTTAGATGTCAGTTGCAGCATCTGAAGACATCTGCACTACATCCTGAATGGCTGATACAGAACATGAGCCGTCCTTTACAGCAAGGTGGAGCTGTTATTCACGGTTGGAAAGAAGCATCGGGGGGGGGGGGGGGGGGGGGGGTGAAGAAGTAATCTCAACTGTAGCAGAGAAATGTGTATCTCATCTACAGTATGTAGTACAGTGCTTACATAATTAACTCAATGCTTACATAATTAACTCAATCGACCCAAATTTGTGATGATGATACATTGTTCAATCATAGAATGATGTTTCAGTTCGTTGAACACTGAACACCACCTATATACCAGCATGAGAGCAGTTCATAACATTTGCTGAATGGCTAAAGCACAACACACAAACCAAGATTGAAGTGGCCCCAGAAACTTGTCTTGTTGCTGCACTCTCCTTCACTCTGTGTGGAGGGAGATGTGCTGCACTCTCCTTCACTCTGTGTGGAAGGAGATGTGCTGCACTCTCCTTCACTCTGTGTGGAGGGAGATGTGCTGTACTCTCCCTCACTCTGTGTGGAGGGAGATGTGCTGCACTCTCCTTCACTCTGTGTGGAGGGGAGATGTGCTGCACTCTCCTTCACTCCTTCACAGGCACATGCACGTACGCATGTGCCTGTCCATGCACGTACGCATGCGCGCCTGTCCAATAAGATTTCTGTCTGAGGTAAGCATAGGTACAAAAACGCTCTGTACTTTTCTTCAACATTGGTTTGGCCAATGGTCATGCGTTGCACGTACATACATTGGGTGTCAACGCAAAGCCAACATTATTTTGACTAGCACTGTACCTCGGGATATGAATGGCTACAACGTTCCTGTGCGACAACTATTTCAACATTCCTGTGCAGCAACTATTTCAACATTCCTGTGCAACAATTATTTCAACATTCCCTGCTCTGTATCCAACCTCAAACCAAAGCACTCCAAACAGAGCACACCTAACACAAAACTCACCACACCCATTAACCTAATATTGCTTGGTCAGCATTGTAAAGGCACGCCAGTCACAAGCACATGGCTCCTTTCTGTTCAGAGCCAGAAGCAGAAACACTTACACACATGCCGGGGTCTACAGGATCAGAACGATACCACAATCAGCCACACTTTAGTAACAGAAACAGCAGCGTTCAGTAAGCAAACCAGAAAGCTAGTGGCACACTAACAAGCAACGAAATCTAAAGCAGTATCCTCCTTTTTCAAAAAAGAAGGACTCGCAGTGTTTTAGCAGGCACATACACAAGTGCCTGTGCAGCATCCCTCAGCAGAAGAATCTCCAGGAACAGCTGGAAGGGGAGAACTAAGATGGCGGCTGGGGTTAATCACCCTTCTAGTTTCTGGAAGTGTATGCCATCAAAAACGAAGTAGAGTTCTCATATAATGTCACAATAACTCAACACTCTACTGGGCATGTGTAGTAAAATACCAAGTCCTCAGCCACATGCTGTATTGTTTCTTCTTTTCTTTTCCGACTTAAGACATCAGAAATTTGCAAGAGAAGTAAGATAACTGAAGGAAGATAACTGCAATAAAATTGTTAACAAAATATTCTTTGAGGGACATACACAGCGCACTTGCAGTTACGAAACACATTATGTACAGATGATCAAGATATCATGACCTTCATCTGAGACGACTGCACGCACAGATTAAGTGAGCGCAGATGTTATACCATTCAGCTGCTGCAACCAGAAGAATGAAAACTGGAGGCCGGCAGAGAGAGTCTGGGAAATCTTGAACACCTCACATGGACAGACCAACAAAATGGCGGTGCAGTTTTAGTGTAAAACAAGTCTAGCAAAAGCTTGACGAAAAACTGCAAGTATGAATAACTTGCATGACAGCCACTGCAAGTATGAATAACTTGCATGACAGCCCTACAAGTATGAATAACTTGCATGACAGCCCTACAAGTATGAATAACTTGCATGACAGCCACTGCAAGTATGAATAAATTGCATGACAGCCACTGCGAGTATGAATAACTTGCATGACAGCCCTACAAGTATGAATAACTTGCATGACAGCCCTACAAGTATGACTTGCATGACAGCCCTACAAGTATGAATAAATTGCATGACAGCCACTGCGAGTATGAATAACTTGCATGACAGCCCTACAAGTATGAATAACTTGCATGACAGTCACTGCAAGTATGAATAACTTGCATGACAGCCACTGCGAGTATGAATAACTTGCATGACAGCCACTGCGAGTATGAATAACTTGCATGACAGACACTGCGAGTATGAATAACTTGCATGACAGTCACTGCGAGTATGAATAACTTGCATGACAGCCACTGCAAGTATGAATAACTTGCATGACAGCCCTACAAGTATGAATAACTTGCATGACAGCCCTACAAGTATGAATAACTTGCATGACAGCCCTACAAGTATGAATAACTTGCATGACAGCTACACTTCATTAACTCTATCACATCCTTTAGTTTTCTCTCTCGCTCGAGGAGATCCTGTTGTGCCAGAGCTCTATGCAGGTCTAGACAACACCAGAGCTCTAGGCATGTCTAGACAAGCACCAGAGCTCTATATACACACACACCAGAAGCCTTGCAAAACCCTGCCCATTTGCCTGCAAATAATTCTATTGTTGTTGTTTTCCTCAAGTTTTTGAAGATTGTTCTACTGCCTTATTTCTTCCTTTCCCCCTGCAATTAGCACATAAATGGATGCTCCTCTTCTATTTTATTTGTACTGTATGAACATGGACCCTTTAGGGGAGGGGCCAGTGGTTACCTTAGGTACACATCTCTAGTGTGGTTACCTTAGGCACACATCTCTAGTGTGGTTACCTTAGGCACACATCTCTAGTGTGGTTACCTTAGGCACACATCTCTAGTGTGCTTACCTTAGGTACACATCTCTAGTGTGGTTACCTTAGGCACACATCTCTAGTGTGCTTACCTTAGGTATACATCTCTAGTGTGGTTACCTTAGGTACACATCTCTAGTGTGGTTACCTTAGGTACACATCTCTAGTGTGGTTACCTTAGGCACACATCTCTAGTGTGGTTACCTTAGGCACACATCTCTAGTGTGGTTACATTAGGCACACATCTCTAGTGTGGTTACCCTAGGCACACATCTCTAGTGTGGTTACCTTAGGTACACATCTCTAGTGTGGTTACCTTAGGCACACATCTCTAGTGTGGTTACCTTAGGCACACATCTCTAGTGTGGTTACCTTAGGCACACATCTCTAGTGTGGTTACCTTAGGCACACATCTCTAGTGTGGTTACCTTAGACACACATCTCTAGTGTGGTTACCTTAGGTACACATCTCTAGTGTGGTTACCTTAGGTACACATCTCTAGTGTGGTTACCTTAGGTACACATCTCTAGTGTGGTTACCTTAGGTACACATCTCTAGTGTGGTTACCTTAGGCACACATCTCTAGTGTGGTTACCTTAGGCACACATCTCTAGTGTGGTTACCTTAGGCACACATCTCTAGTGTGGTTACCTTAGGTACACATCTCTAGTGTGGTTACCTTAGGCACACATCTCTAGTGTGGTTACCTTAGGCACACATCTCTAGTGTGGTTACCTTAGGTACACATCTCTAGTGTGGTACCTTAGGTACACATCTCTAGTGTGGTTACCTTAGGCACACATCTAGTGTGGTTACCTTAGGCACACATCTCTAGTGTGGTTACCTTAGGCACACATCTCTAGTGTGGTTACCTTAGGTACACATCTCTAGTGTGGTTACCTTAGGCACACATCTCTAGTGTGGTTACCTTAGGCACACATCTCTAGTGTGGTTACCTTAGGCACACATCTCTAGTGTGGTTACCTTAGGCACACATCTCTAGTGTGGTTACCTTAGGCACACATCTCTAGTGTGGTTACCTTAGGCACACATCTCTAGTGTGGTTACCTTAGGCACACATCTCTAGTGTGGTTACCTTAGGCACACATCTCTAGTGTGGTTACCTTAGGCACACATCTCTAGTGTGGTTACCTTAGGCACACATCTCTAGTGTGGTTACCTTAGGCACACATCTCTAGTGTGGTTACCATAGGCACACATCTCTAGTGTGGTTACCTTAGGCACACATCTCTAGTGTGGTTACCTTAGGTACACATCTCTAGTGTGGTTACCTTAGGTACACATCTCTAGTGTGGTTACCTTAGGCACACATCTCTAGTGTGGTTACCTTAGGCACACATCTCTAGTGTGGTTACCTTAGGCACACATCTCTAGTGTGGTTACCTTAGGCACACATCTCTAGTGTGGTTACCTTAGGCACACATCTCTAGTGTGGTTACCATAGGCACACATCTCTAGTGTGGTTACCTTAGGCACACATCTCTAGTGTGGTTACCTTAGGTACACATCTCTAGTGTGGTTACCTTAGGTACACATCTCTAGTGTGGTTACCTTAGGTACACATCTCTAGTGTGGTTACCTTAGGCACACATCTCTAGTGTGGTTACCTTAGGCACACATCTCTAGTGTGGTTACCTTAGGCACACATCTCTAGTGTGGTTACCATAGGCACACATCTCTAGTGTGGTTACCTTAGGCACACATCTCTAGTGTGGTTACCTTAGGCACACATCTCTAGTGTGGTTACCTTAGGTACACATCTCTAGTGTGGTTACCTTAGGCACACATCTCTAGTGTGGTTACCTTAGGCACACATCTCTAGTGTGGTTACCTTAGGTACACATCTCTAGTGTGGTTACCTTAGGCACACATCTCTAGTGTGGTTACCTTAGGCACACATCTCTAGTGTGGTTACCTTAGGCACACATCTCTAGTGTGGTTACCTTAGGCACACATCTCTAGTGTGGTTACCTTAGGCACACATCTCTAGTGTGGTTACCTTAGGCACACATCTCTAGTGTGGTTACCTTAGGCACACATCTCTAGTGTGGTTACCTTAGGCACACATCTCTAGTGTGGTTACCTTAGGTACACATCTCTAGTGTGGTTACTTTAGGTACACATCTCTAGTGTGGTTACCTTAGGCACACATCTCTAGTGTGGTTACCTTAGGCACACATCTCTAGTGTGGTTACCTTAGGCACACATCTCTAGTGTGGTTACCTTAGGCACACATCTCTAGTGTGGTTACCTTAGGCACACATCTCTAGTGTGGTTACCTTAGGTACACATCTCTAGTGTGGTTACCTTAGACACACATCTCTAGTGTGGTTACCTTAGGTACACATCTCTAGTGTGCTTACCTTAGGCACACATCTCTAGTGTGGTTACTTTAGGCACACATCTCTAGTGTGGTTACCTTAGGCACACATCTCTAGTGTGGTTACCTTAGGCACACATCTCTAGTGTGCTTACCTTAGGCACACATCTCTAGTGTGGTTACCTTAGGTACACATCTCTAGTGTGGTTACCTTAGGCACACACCTCTAGTGTGCTTACCTTAGGTACACATCTCTAGTGTGGTTACCTTAGGTACACATCTCTAGTGTGGTTACCTTAGGCACACATCTCTAGTGTGGTTACCTTAGGCACACATCTCTAGTGTGGTTACCTTAGGTACACATCTCTAGTGTGGTTACCTTAGGCACACATCTCTAGTGTGGTTACCTTAGGCACACATCTCTAGTGTGGTTACCTTAGACACACATCTCTAGTGTGGTTACCTTAGGTACACATCTCTAGTGTGGTTACCTTAGGCACACATCTCTAGTGTGCTTACCTTAGGCACACATCTCTAGTGTGGTTACCTTAGGCACACATCTCTAGTGTGGTTACCTTAGGTACACATCTCTAGTGTGGTTACCTTAGGCACACATCTCTAGTGTGGTTACCTTAGGTACACATCTCTAGTGTGCTTACCTTAGGTACACATCTCTAGTGTGGTTACCTTAGGCACACATCTCTAGTGTGCTTACCTTAGGTACACATCTCTAGTGTGGTTACCTTAGGCACACATCTCTAGTGTGGTTACCTTAGGTACACATCTCTAGTGTGGTTACCTTAGGCACACATCTCTAGTGTGGTTACCTTAGGCACACATCTCTAGTGTGGTTACCTTAGGCACACATCTCTAGTGTGGTTACATTAGGCACACATCTCTAGTGTGGTTACCTTAGGCACACATCTCTAGTGTGGTTACCTTAGGTACACATCTCTAGTGTGGTTACCTTAGGCACACATCTCTAGTGTGGTTACCTTAGGTACACATCTCTAGTGTGGTTACCTTAGGCACACATCTCTAGTGTGGTTACCTTAGGCACACATCTCTAGTGTGGTTACCTTAGGCACACATCTCTAGTGTGGTTACCTTAGACACACATCTCTAGTGTGGTTACCTTAGGCACACATCTCTAGTGTGGTTACCTTAGGCACACATCTCTAGTGTGGTTACCCTAGGCACACATCTCTAGTGTGGTGGTTACCTTAGGTACACATCTCTAGTGTGGTTACCTTAGTTACACATCTCTAGTGTGGTTACCTTAGGTACACATCTCTAGTGTGGTTACCTTAGGCACACATCTCTAGTGTGGTTAC
This sequence comes from Cladorhizidae sp. MBARI D1340-BT2, assembly GCA_028752905.1. Classification (NCBI taxonomy): domain Eukaryota; kingdom Metazoa; phylum Porifera; class Demospongiae; order Poecilosclerida; family Cladorhizidae; species Cladorhizidae sp. MBARI D1340-BT2. The sequence goes on from JAQNBH010000001.1 coordinate 27,760,934, forward strand.
CTTAGACACACATCTCTAGTGTGGTTACCTTAGGCACACATCTCTAGTGTGGTTACCTTAGGCACACATCTCTAGTGTGGTTACCTTAGGCACACATCTCTAGTGTGGTTACCTTAGACACACATCTCTAGTGTGGTTACCTTAGGCACACATCTCTAGTGTGGTTACCTTAGGCACACATCTCTAGTGTGGTTACCCTAGGCACACATCTCTAGTGTGGTGGTTACCTTAGGTACACATCTCTAGTGTGGTTACCTTAGTTACACATCTCTAGTGTGGTTACCTTAGGTACACATCTCTAGTGTGGTTACCTTAGGCACACATCTCTAGTGTGGTTACCTTAGACACACATCTCTAGTGTGGTTACCTTAGACACACATCTCTAGTGTGGTTACCTTAGGTACACATCTCTAGTGTGGTTACCTTAGGTATACATCTCTAGTGTGGTTACCTTAGGCACACATCTCTAGTGTGGTTACCTTAGGCACACATCTCTAGTGTGGTTACCTTAGACACACATCTCTAGTGTGGTTACCTTAGACACACATCTCTAGTGTGGTTACCTTAGACACACATCTCTAGTGTGGTTACCTTAGGCACACATCTCTAGTGTGGTTACCTTAGGCACACATCTCTAGTGTGGTTACCTTAGGTACACATCTCTAGTGTGGTTACCTTAGACACACATCTCTAGTGTGGTTACCTTAGGCACACATCTCTAGTGTGGTTACCTTAGGCACACATCTCTAGTGTGGTTACCTTAGGCACACATCTCTAGTGTGGTTACCTTAGGTACACATCTCTAGTGTGGTTACCTTAGGCACACATCTCTAGTGTGGTTACCTTAGGCACACATCTCTAGTGTGGTTACCTTAGGCACACATCTCTAGTGTGGTTACATTAGGCACACATCTCTAGTGTGGTTATCTTAGGTACACATCTCTAGTGTGGTTACCTTAGGCACACATCTCTAGTGTGGTTACCTTAGGTATACATCTCTAGTGTAGGCACACATCTCTAGTGTGGTTACCTTAGGCACACATCTCTAGTGTGCTTACCTTAGGTACACATCTCTAGTGTGGTTACCTTAGGCACACATCTCTAGTGTGGTTACCTTAGGTACACATCTCTAGTGTGGTTACCTTAGGCACACATCTCTAGTGTGGTTACCCTAGGCACACATCTCTAGTGTGCTTACCTTAGGTACACATCTCTAGTGTGGTTACCTTAGGCACACATCTCTAGTGTGGTTACCTTAGGCACACATCTCTAGTGTGGTTACCTTAGGTACACATCTCTAGTGTGGTTACCTTAGGTATACATCTCTAGTGTGGTTACCTTAGGCACACATCTCTAGTGTGGTTACCTTAGGCACACATCTCTAGTGTGGTTACCTTAGGCACACATCTCTAGTGTGGTTACCTTAGGTACACATCTCTAGTGTGGTTACCTTAGTTACACATCTCTAGTGTGGTTACCTTAGGTACACATCTCTAGTGTGGTTACCTTAGGCACACATCTCTAGTGTGGTTACCTTAGGCACACATCTCTAGTGTGGTTACCTTAGGCACACATCTCTAGTGTGGTTACCTTAGGTACACATCTCTAGTGTGGTTACCTTAGGTACACATATCTAGTGTGGTTACCTTAGACACACATCTCTAGTGTGGTTACCTTAGGCACACATCTCTAGTGTGGTTACCTTAGGTACACATCTCTAGTGTGGTTACCTTAGGCACACATCTCTAGTGTGGTTACCTTAGGCACACATCTCGTGTGGTTACCTTAGGCACACATCTCTAGTGTGGTTACCTTAGGCACACATCTCTAGTGTGGTTACCTTAGGTACACATCTCTAGTGTGGTTACCTTAGGCACACATCTCTAGTGTGGTTACCTTAGGCACACATCTCTAGTGTGGTTACCTTAGGTACACATCTCTAGTGTGGTTACCTTAGGCACACATCTCTAGTGTGGTTACCTTAGGCACACATCTCTAGTGTGGTTACCTTAGGCACACTATGTGTGGTTACCTTAGGTATACATCTCTAGTGTGGTTACCTTAGGTATACATCTCTAGTGTGGTTACCTTAGGCACACATCTCTAGTGTGGTTACCTTAGGTATACATCTCTAGTGTGGTTACCTTAGGCACACATCTCTAGTGTGGTTACCTTAGGCACACATCTCTCATGTGGTTACCTTAGGCACACATCTCTAGTGTGGTTACCTTAGGCACACATCTCTAGTGTGGTTACCTTAGACACACATCTCTAGTGTGGTTACCTTAGGTACACATCTCTAGTGTGGTTACCTTAGGCACACATCTCTAGTGTGGTTACCTTAGACACACATCTCTAGTGTGGTTACCTTAGGCACACATCTCTAGTGTGGTTACCTTAGGTACACATCTCTAGTGTGGTTACCTTAGGCACACATCTCTAGTGTGGTTACCTTAGGCACACATCTCTAGTGTGGTTACCTTAGGTACACATCTCTAGTGTGGTTACCTTAGGTACACATCTCTAGTGTGGTTACCTTAGGCACACATCTCTAGTGTGGTTACCTTAGGCACACATCTCTAGTGTGGTTACCTTAGGTACACATCTCTAGTGTGGTTACCTTAGGTACACATCTCTAGTGTGCTTACCTTAGGCACACATCTCTAGTGTGGTTACCTTAGGCACACATCTCTAGTGTGGTTACCTTAGGTACACATCTCTAGTGTGGTTACCTTAGGTACACATCTCTAGTGTGGTTACCTTAGGCACACATCTCTAGTGTGGTTACCCTAGGCACACATCTCTAGTGTGGTTACCTTAGGTACACATCTCTAGTGTGGTTACCTTAGGTACACATCTCTAGTGTGGTTACCTTAGGCACACATCTCTAGTGTGGTTACCTTAGGCACACATCTCTAGTGTGGTTACCTTAGGCACACATCTCTAGTGTGGTTACCTTAGGCACACATCTCTAGTGTGCTTACCTTAGGTACACATCTCTAGTGTGGTTACCTTAGGCACACATCTCTAGTGTGGTTACCTTAGGCACACATCTCTAGTGTGGTTACCTTAGGCACACATCTCTACTGTGGTTACCTTAGGCACACATCTCTAGTGTGGTTACCTTAGGCACACATCTCTAGTGTGGTTACCTTAGGCACACATCTCTAGTGTGGTTACCTTAGGCACACATCTCTAGTGTGGTTACCTTAGGCACACATCTCTAGTGTGGTTACCTTAGGCACACATCTCTAGTGTGGTTACCTTAGGTACACATCTCTAGTGTGGTTACCTTAGTTACACATCTCTAGTGTGGTTACCTTAGGTACACATCTCTAGTGTGGTTACCTTAGGCACACATCTCTAGTGTGGTTACCTTAGGCACACATCTCTAGTGTGGTTACCTTAGGCACACATCTCTAGTGTGGTTACCTTAGGCACACATCTCTAGTGTGGTTACCTTAGGCACACATCTCTAGTGTGGTTACCTTAGGTACACATCTCAAGTATAACACTTGAATTTATAATAAGTGATGTTTTCAGTGGTATATATTTTCAGTGGTATATATTAACTAATTAAATAGGGTCATTCTCACATTTGATAATACAGCAATCCTTGGAGCCAGAGTAGATGTAGTTGTCATCGGGTGTCACGGCAACACAGGTCACAGGTAGGGTGTGACCTTTCAGCTTTCGAATGCTATCAGTACTAGGAGCCACATACTGGAAACCATATAATGCAAAATGTAAAATTCAAATAAAGTTTCTACAGTTATTTCCAACCACCTTCAACCTACCACAACCCAGTGTGATGTTGGTTTGGTCCAGTGTGTGTCCCCATAGAGCTATTGTCAACCTACTTCAACCTGCCTCAACCCAGTGTGATGTTGGTCCAGTGTGTGTCCCCATAGAGCTATTGTCAACCTACTTCAACCTGCCTCAACCCAGTGTGATGTTGGTCCAGTGTGTGTCCCCATAGAGCTATTGTCAACCTACTTCAACCTGCCTCAACCCAGTGTGATGTTGGTCCAGTGCATGTTCCCATAGAGCTATTGTCAACCTACTTCAACCTGCCTCAACCCAGTGTGATGTTGGTCCAGTGTGTGTCCCCATAGAGCTATTGTCAACCTACTTCAACCTGCCTCAACCCAGTGAGATGGTCCAGTGTGTGTCCCCATAGAGCTATTGTCAACCTACTTCAACCTGCCTCAACCCAGTGTGGTGTTGGTCCAGTGTGTGTCCCCATAGAGCTATTGTCAACCTACTTCAACCTGCCTCAACCCAGTTTGATGTTAGTCCAGTGTGTGTCCCCATAGAGCTATTGTCAACCTACTTCAATCTGCCTCAACCCAGTGAGATGGTCCAGTGTGTGTCCCCAAAGAGCTATCGTCATCCTACTTCAACCTGCCTCAACCCATTGTGGTGTTGGTCCAGTGTGTGTCCCCATAGAGCTATTGTCAACCTACTTCAACCTGCCTCAACCCAGTGTGATGTTGGTCCAGTGCATGTCCCCATAGAGCTATTGTCAACCTACTTCAACCCAGTGTGGTGTTGGTCCAGTGTGTGTCCCCATAGAACTATTGTCAACCTACTTCAACCTGCCTCAACCCAGTTTGATGTTAGTCCAGTGTGTGTCCCCATAGAGCTATTGTCAACCTACTTCAATCTGAGTGAGATGGTCCAGTGTGTGTCCCCAAAGAGCTATCGTCAACCTACTTCAACCTGCCTCAACCCAGTTTGATGTTAGTCCAGTGTGTGTCTCCATAGAGCTATTGTCAACCTACTTCAACCTGCCCCAACCCAGTGTGATGTTCGTCCATATCTCTACAGCCATCATGTAGTAATCAACAAGAGCTGATCACATGATTTGAGAGAAATTTACCTGGTCAGCAACTTTTCTCTGCAGCTTTCCAGCGTGTTTTAGCTGCAAGTGTGTGTGTGTGTGTGTGTGTGGTGTGTGTTTATAAGAGGGTAAATATTGGAATGGTATAGTATTAAGATAGGTATTGCAATATTCCTAACAAGTACATCTTCATTGGCACTGGATGTTCTAATTGTGCACAAGTATGCACGTTGTGCAGGCACACATGCAGACACATGCACACACGCAGACACATGCACACACGCAGACACATGCACACACGCAGACACATGCACACACATGCACGCACGCAGACACATGCACGCACGCAGACACATGCACACACGCAGACACATGCATACACGCAGACACATGCACACACGCAGACACATGCACACACATGCACGCACGCAGCACATGCACGCACGCAGACACATGCACGCACGCAGACACATGCATACACGCAGACACATGCACACACGCAGACACATGCGCAGACACATGCACACACACAGACACATGCACACACGCAGACACATGCACGCACGCAGACACATGCACACACGCAGACACATGCACACACGCAGACACATGCACACATATGCACACACACAGACACATGCAGACACATGCACACACAGACACATGCACACACGCAGACACATGCACACACGCAGACACATGCACACACGCAGACACATGCACACACGCAGACACATGCACACACGCAGACACATGCACACACGCAGACACATGCACACATGCACGCACGCAGACACATGCACGCACGCAGACACATGCACGCACGCAGACACATGCATACACGCAGACACATGCACACACGCAGACACATGCACACACGCAGACACATGCACACACGCAGACACATGCACACACGCAGACACATGCACACACATGCACGCACGCAGACACATGCACACATGCAGACACATGCACGCACGCAGACACATGCACGCACGCAGACACATGCACGCACGCAGACACATGCATACACGCAGACACATGCACACACGCAGACACATGCGCAGACACATGCACACACACAGACACATGCACACATGCAGACACATGCACGCACGCAGACACATGCACACACGCAGACACATGCACACATGCAGACACATGCACACACACAGACACATGCAGACACATGCACACACACAGACACATGCACACACGCAGACACATGCACACACACAGACACATGCACACACACAGACACATGCACACATGCACACACGCAGACACATGCACACACGCAGACACATGCACACACGCAGACACATGCACACATGCAGACACACGCAGACACGCGCAGACACGCAGACACATGCACACACGCAGACACATGCACACACGCAGACACATGCACACACGCAGACACATGCACACACGCAGACACATGCACACATGCACACACGCAGACACATGCACACACGCAGACACATGCACACACGCAGACACATGCACACACGCAGACACATGCAGACACATGCACACACGCAGACACATGCACACACGCAGACACATGCACACACACACACACGAGCGCTCACACTCAGACACATGTCTGCTACTCAGAGACTAGTCCTACTCCTGACCTATCCCATCTGTCCACAATGCAGATGAGCATATTCATAATTTAAAAATGCTATATAAAAACTATAAACAGAAAAATCTCAGTATCAATAGTCCCTGGATACAGAAGAAAATTAGGGGGGAAATGGCCGATTATTAACCTTGGACGATGCACACAACCAAACCATGAAAAAATAGCTCGGCAGTTAGTAGGAAGGCTAGGGCATCCGTGGCGGGTATGGGTTGCTGGAGATGGACGCTGAGGAGATGGACTTGTAGCTAGAAGTAAGGCTAAGCATCTGTGGCTGACATGGGTTACTGGAGATGGACGCTGAGGAGATGGACTTGTAGCTAGAAGTAAGGCTGAGCATCTGTGGCTGCATGGGTTGCTGGAGATGGACGCTGAGGAGATGGACTTGTAGCTAGAAGTAAGGCTAAGCATCTGTGGCTGGCATACAATGTAGGTTGCTGGAGATGAACGCTGAGGAGATGCACTTGTAGCTAGAAGTAAGGCTAAGCATCTGTGGCTGGCATGGGATGCTGGAGATGGACGCTGAGGAGACAAACTTGCAAACAAACTCGATCTTGAAGTCAAATGTATGTTTGTAAAGGAAAGGGGCAAATCATGATTTGTGAAATTATACGGGGGGCGAGCTACACAGGAATTATATATGGGGGAGACAGCTTCACAAAATTATATAGGGAGGAGGAAAGTATATAGGGAGGAGGAAAGTATATAGGGAGGAGGAAAGTATATAGGGAAGAGGGAAAGTATATAGGGAGGAGGGAAAGTATATAGGGAGGAGGGAAAGTATATAGGGAGGAGGAAAGTATATAGGGAGGAGGAAAGTATATAGGGACGAGGAAAAGTATATAGGGAGGAGGAAAGTATATAGGGAGGAGGAAAGTATATAGGGAGGAGGAAAGTATATAGGGAGGAGGAAAGTATATAGGGAGGAGGAAAGTATATAGGGAGGGGGAAAAGTATATAGGGAGGATAAAGTATATAGGGAGGAGGAAAGTATATAGGGAGGAGAAAGTATATAGGGAGGAGAAAGTATATAGGGAGGAGGAAAAGTATATAGGGAGGAGAAAGTATATAGGGAGGAGGAAAAGTATATAGGGAGGAGGAAAAGTATATAGGGAGGAGGAAAAGTATATAGGGAGGAGAAAGTATATAGGGAGGAGGAAAAGTATATCTATGGAGAAGAAAGTATATAGGGAGGAGGAAAAGTATGTAGGGAGGAAAATAATAGGGAGGAGAAAAGTATATAGGGAGGAGGAAGTATATAGGGAGGAGGAAAGTATATAGAGAGGAGGAAAAGTATATAGGGAGGAGAAAAGTATATAGGGAGGAGGACAAGTATATAGGGAGGAGGAAAGTATATAGGGAGGAGGAAAGTATATAGTAAGGAGGAAAGTATATTATAGGGAGGAGAAAGTATATTATAGGGAGGAGAAAGTATATAGGGAGGAGGAAAAGTATATAGGGAGGATAAAGTATATAGGGAGGAGGAAAAGTATATAGGGAGGAGAAAGTATATAGGGAGGAGGAAAAGTATATAGGGAGGAGGAAAAGTATATAGGGAGGAGGAAAGTATGTAGGGTGGAGGAAAGTATGTAGGGAGGAGAAAGTATATAGGGAGGAGGAAAGTATATAGGGAGGAGAAAGTATATAGGGAGGAGGAAAGTATATAGGGAGGAGGAAAGTATATAGGGAGGAGGAAAGTATATAGGGAGGAGAAAGTATATAGGGAGGAGAAAGTATATAGGGAGGAGGAAAAGTATATAGGGAGGAGAAAGTATATAGGGAGGAGGAAAAGTATATAGGGAGGAGGAAAAGTATATAGGGAGGAGGAAAAGTATATAGGGAGGAGAAAGTATATAGGGAGGAGGAAAAGTATGTAGGGAGGAGGAAAGTATATAGAGAGGAGGAAAAGTATATAGGGAGGAGAAAAGTATATAGGGAGGAGGACAAGTATATAGGGAGGAGGAAAGTATATAGGGAGGAGGAAAGTATATAGGGAGGAGGAAAGTATAAGGGAGGAGGAAAGTATATAGGGAGGAAGAAAGTATATAGGGAGGAGGAAAGTATATAGGGAGGAGGAAAGTATATAGGGAGGGGGAAAAGTATATAGGGAGGAGGAAAGTATATAGGGAGGAGGAAAGTATATAGAGGAGGAAAAGTATATAGGGAGGAGGAAAGTATATAGAGGAAGAAAAGTATATAGGGAGGAGGAAAGTATATAGGGAGGAGGAAAGTATATAGGGAAGAGGGAAAGTATATAGGGAGGGAAAGTATATAGGAGGGAAATTATATAGAGAGGAGGGAAAGTATATAGAGAGGAGGGAAAGTATACAGGGAGGAGGGAAAGTATATAGGAGGGAAAGTATATAGAGAGGAGGGAAAGTATATAGGGAGGGAAAGTATATAGGGAGGAGGAAAGTATATAGAGAGGGAAAGTATATAGGAGGAGGGAAGTATATAGAGAGGGAAAGTATATAGAGAGGGAAAGTATATAGAGGAGGGAAAGTATATAGGGAGGAGGGAAAGTATATAGAGAGGAGGGAAAGTATATAGGGAGGAGGGAAAGTATATAGGGAGGAGGAAAGTATATAGGGAGGAGGTAAAGTATATAGGGAGGAGGTAAAGTATATAGGGAGGAGGAAAGTATATAGGGAGGAGGGAAAGTATATAGGGAGGAGGAAAAGTATATAGGAAGGAGGGAAAGTATATAGGGAGGAGAAAGTATATAGGGAGGAGGAAAAGTATATAGGGAGGAGGAAAAGTATATAGGGAGGAGGTAAAGTATATAGGGAGGAGGAAAGTATATAGGGAGGAGGGAAAGTATATAGGGAGGAGGAAAGTATATAGGGAGGAGGAAAGTATATAGGGAGAAAAATAATAGGGAGGAGGAAAGTATATAGAGAGGAGGAAAGTATATAGGGAGGAGGAAAGTATATAGAGAGGAGGAAAGTATATAGGGAGGAGGAAAGTATATAGGGAGGAGGGAAAGTATATAGGGAGGAGGAAAAGTATATAGGGAGGAAAATAATAGGGAGGAGAAAGTATATAGGGAGGAGGAAAAGTATATAGGGAGGAGAAAGTATATAGGGAGGGGGAAAAGTATATAGGGAGGAGGGAAAGTATATAGGGAGGAGGAAAGTATATAGGGAGGAGGAAAGTATATAGGGAGAAAAATAATAGGGAGGAGGAAAGTATGTAGGGAGGAGAAAGTATATAGGGAGAAGGGAAAGTATATAGGGAGGAGGAAAGTATATAGGGAGGAGGAAAGTATATAGGGAGGAGGGAAAGTATATAGGGAGGAGGAAAAGTATATAGGGAGGAAAATAATAGGGAGGAGAAAGTATATAGGGAGGAGGAAAAGTATATAGGGAGGAGAAAGTATATAGGGAGGGGGAAAAGTATATAGGGAGGAGGGAAAGTATATAGGGAGGAGGAAAAGTATGTAGAGAGGAGGAAAGTACATAGGGAGGAGGTGCAGATGCACCAAAATCTATCATTACATCAAGTCATTTCCAAATAGGGGAGGGGCAAGTAACATGAGGGGAGGGGCAAATAACATGGCTACTTTTGATCAGACTTCAAAGTCATTTAATGTGCAGTCCCACAGGTCTAGCAATCATCAGACTAATTTTTAGACTGGACAGGCATTTGATTTTTTTTTTTAATAGTGAAGTTGGTCTAGCCTACAGCATATGATGTCATCCCAGCATATGATGTCATCCGAGCATATGATGTCACCCCTTTAAAAGCGTGCTATCTTTGAAGATGACAAACATAGACCTAAGAGCAACGTCCAACAAACCACTCTGAAGGAGGTGGAGCTTCCTCTGGTGTGCTGCAAGGAGTACGCCAACACCCCCTATACTGGCTTGACCAGCTTTTTAAAATTTCAGACAGCTGAAGCCCTCCCCCAAGACAGCTGAAACCATACCCCCCAAGACAACTGAAACCATACCCCCAAGACAGCTGAAACTATACCCCCAAAAAGGAGAGCTCACATCTCAGCTAAAACCCACTTTGGCAGCTTCTACGAGCCCTAGCCCGCATTATAAAAGGTGAGGAGAGGTGGAGTGTGTATGATAGAGCAGGAGAGTAGTGACAGAGAAAGGGAAACTACGGAAGGAAGATGATTTATGGGTTTTTATGGAGAAAGGTTATCATATGTTTTCACCAATTCTTCCTCTGCAAGTCCAGGACACAGAAAGGAAGGTAAGAGTATACATGGAGGATCGCAGGAGTCCAAGAAGAAGAGTGATTCCTGACATTGCAGAGATGAGTAAGGACACCAGAAGAGTCTGCAGGAGGCTTGATATCGGAGTAGCCTTTAGATTGTGAAGGATGCTAATGACATAATTGAGAGAGTGAAGGGCGTGCTACTAACTAGCACACACTCACACATTGTTCCCTCGCAGCTGTGGGGAGCACTACATAGGAGACCATCACGAGTTGAGAGGCCAGGATGAAGGAAGAGCAAGATGCACGCAGACATGCATGGGATATGGACATTCAATCTTGTGGGAAGAAGCCACAATCTTATATCATGCCCGGAGACAGAAGGAACTGCTAGTGAAGGGGAATTTAAAACAAATTTTTTTAACTTATGGTTACAACTTTAGAGCTCCGTAGATTCTGCAAACTTCATGGTATGGACTTGATATATAGCTCAAAAGATAGGTCTCTCTGTGTGCTCTCTTTTGATACTAAAATATGTTTCAAGGTATAACTATAGGAAAGTTACTAGACCCTAAAGTGGAGGGACCTCAAAAACCTGAATCCCAAAAACCTCATCCAAAATAACTCCAGATTGCTAAGTGCTAGATATTTGAATTGGTACCAGTGGCTAGAGGAAGCCCGCTATTCAATGACCTTTATCATTAGGCGTTAAAATTTTAGTACGCGGTCAAGCGCGTGGGTGGAAAATTATTTTTGCACATTAGCCTAGCAACAGAGTGTGATCAGTTCAATAGAGATTGTGGAATGGACTTTCCTGGTTGCTGGGTGGCCACTCTCAAGAGCATGAACTTGAACCCACAACCATCATAACAGCAAAGTTATTTCCCCTCACTTTTCATCCCTCACTCACTTTTCATCCATCCATAGTGATCACTTAATATTCTGCTATCCTACCTGACACCCTTACCTAACCTGCCTGGTCTACGTGACACCCTTACCTAACCTACCTGGTCTACTTGACACCCTTACCTAACCTATCTGTTCTACCTGACACCCTTACCTAACCTGCCTGGTCTACCTGACACCCTTACCTAACCTACCTGGTCTACTTGACACCCTTACCTAACCTATCTGTTCTACCTGACACCCTTACCTAACCTGCCTGGTCTAACTGACACCTTACCTAACCTGCCTGGTCTAACTGACACCCTTACCTAACCTTCCTGGTCTACCTGACACCCTTACCTAACCTGATGTCCTACCTGACACCCTTACCTAACCTGCCTGTTCTACTTGACACCCTTACCTAACCTGCCTGGTCCACCTGACACCCTTACCTAACCTGCCTGGTCTATCTGACACCCTTACCTAACCTGCCTGTTCTACTGACACCCTTACGTAACCAGCCTGTTCTACCTGACACCCTTACCTAACCAGCTGTTCTACCTGACACCTTACCTAACCTGCCTGTTCTACCTGACACCCTTACCTAACCAGCCTGTTCTACCTGACACCCTTACCTAACCTGCCTGGTCTAACTGACACCCTTACCTAACCAGCCTGTTCTACCTGACACCCTTACCTAACCAGCTGTTCTACCTGACACCCTTACCTGACACCTTACCTAACCTGCTGGTCTACATGACACCCTTACCTAACCTGCTGTTCTACCCGACACCCTTACCTTCCATTGTTGCCAAGACTAGTGGCTGTGTAGGTTTGCCAGTGGGTGTCAAAGCTGGTTCACAACACGACGCTGGACGAGCGTTCCGTTGCATTGCGTCCTGTCGATTGACCTTTGACCCTATTCATTTCGAACCACGCGCAACAAAGATGGACACGTGATAGATTGTAGCATTCTGATTGGTCCGACGCTGGATTGCAATGCAACGGAACGCTCGGCCAGCGCCGTGTTGTGAACCAGCCTTCAGACTAGAAACTTCACCACTAATCCAACCTAGCAAGGTACTAAGTGGTGTAAGAGGTTGGGTATGTGTGTGCAGGGTGGGGAGGGGGAGGAGGGGGGATGAGGCGGTTCCCTTTTTCCATCCTGATACCTACATCACATCACTTGTGAGAATGTAGAAGAATGAGTAGGAACGGTTTGGAAGACAGCCTGGTGTTTGGTGGATTGTGTATCTTCACCCTGTTTGATGAGGCTTGTGTGGTTTCACTGTGCATGAGGTCACCCTTGGGCGAGCTCCTGGTTTCCCTAGTAACCAACCACTATCCTTTTGGTGGGTCCTCATTGTTGCTAACTAGGTCTAAACTCAAGTTGAGCCTCATCTTTATTTTGTTCACTGCTACCACACACCATGTGGTGGGCAGCCAACAAATTAGCCTCACATTAGTCATTATGCTCTCAACTCTCCTGAAGAAGACTAGAGCAGCAGCTGAATGTTCGAGAAAATAAAAATCAAGAAAAAAAAATTTGAGACCGAGTTGAGATTTCATTGAGAACATCTAGTTAGGGCTAGAATTCATTTAGAATATCTATTATGCTTGGGCTAGGGCTAGAGTTCATTGAGAGCATCTATTATGCTTGGGCTAGGGCTAGGGTTCATATTATGCTTGGGCTAGGGCTAGGGTTCATTGAGAGCATCTATTATGCTTGGGCTAGGGCTAGGGTTCATATTATGCTTGGGCTAGGGCTAGGGTTCATATTATGCTTGGGCTAGGGCTACGGCTAGAGTTCATTGGGAATATCTATTGGGCTAGAGTTCGTTTAGAACATCTATTATGCTTGGGCTAGGGCTAGAGTTAATATTATGCTTGGGCTAGGGCTAGGGCCTAGGGCTAGGGTCATTGAGAGCATCTATTATGCTTGGGCTAGGACTAGGGTTCATATTATGCTTGGGCTAGGGCTAGGGTTCATATTATGCTTTGGCTAGGGCTAGAGTTAATATTATGCTTGGGCTAGGGCTAGGGTTCATATTATGCTTGGGCTAGGGCTAGGGTTCATATTAAGCTTGGGCTAGGGCTAGAGTTAATATTATGCTTGGGCTAGGGCTAGGGTTCATATTATGCTTGGGCTAGGGCTAGAGTTAATATTATGCTTGGGCTAGGACTAGGGTTCATATTATGCTTGGGCTAGGGCTAGGGTTCATTGAGAGCATCTATTATGCTTGGGCTAGGGCTAGGGTTCATATTATGCTTGGGCTAGGGCTAGGGTTCATATTATGCTTGGGCTAGGGCTACGGCTAGAGTTCATTGGGAATATCTATTGGGCTAGAGTTCGTTTAGAACATCTATTATGCTTGGGCTAGGGCTAGAGTTAATATTATGCTTGGGCTAGGGCTAGGGCCTAGGGCTAGGGTCATTGAGAGCATCTATTATGCTTGGGCTAGGACTAGGGTTCATATTATGCTTGGGCTAGGGCTAGGGTTCATATTATGCTTGGGCTAGGGAGAGTTCATTGAGAGCATCTATTATGCTTTGGCTAGGGCTAGAGTTAATATTATGCTTGGGCTAGGGCTAGGGTTCATATTATGCTTGGGCTAGGGCTAGGGTTCATATTAAGCTTGGGCTAGGGCTAGAGTTAATATTATGCTTGGGCTAGGGCTAGGGTTCATATTATACTTGGGCTAGGGCTAGAGTTAATATTATGCTTGGGCTAGGACTAGGGTTCATATTATGCTTGGGCTAGGGCTAGGGTTCATATTATGCTAGGGCTAGGGTTCATATTATGCTTGGGCTAGGGCTAGGGTTCATATTATGCTTGGGCTAGGGCTAGGGTTCATATTATGCTTGGGCTAAGGCTAGGGTTCATATTATGCTTGGGCTAGGGCTAGAGTTAATATAATGCTTGGGCTAGGGCTAGGGTTCATATTATGCTTGGGCTAGGGCTAGGGTTCATATTATGCTTGGGCTAGGGCTAGGGTTCATATTATGCTTGGGCTAGGGAGGGAGCATCTATTACACTTGGTTACTTCTGCATAAACAATTACCAAGTCAAGGAATCTGTAGCAGATCCTTACTAAAGGGGTAACTGCTATAGCAACAAAAGGGTATGTATGTGTGGTGCATGTAGCTGCAACAAGAAGCAACAGCAGACTGGAAAACATCTTAGGAATACGCTGGAGACAAAGGAGTTGGACATCGCAAGCAATGTATGGTCGACTGCTCAAATACCAAACCAAATATAAACTTCTTTTTTTAATTAAGAAACCACAAGAACAACAAAATTTCAAGACAGAAAAGCAACAAGACGGTGCCCATGTAAAACACACCAGATGATCCTTTACCTGATATTCACCAATCACACCGATTTTAAAGAGCAATATAATGTTGCTGTATATTGTTAATTATAGTTGGTAAAGGGTCATCCATGTTGTGGTCTACATGGATACACACTTGTTTTCTGACAAGCCGATGCAACATACACGCAGTTTTTTATTATTTTTAATCCAACATTTTTGGTCTGGCATAGTATACTACTTCACGTACCACATCGTCACGAAGTCGGTGGGAAATGGCTTCACGGTGGGCATGCTCAGATTCCTCTTCCTCTCTCTCTGAAATATAAAACACGGTAACAATCTTTTTCGGCCTTCATCCCCCGTACCCGGCACTGTCCCCTCATTGTCATGTCTTCACCTCCCCATCTTATGCCTCCATTCTCATGACTTCTCTCCTGCTTCGATGATTTCCAACCTTCTTCCTTTTCCCCTTCCCTCTCCACCTTCTTTCCTCCCCTCCACCCACTCCCTCTTCATCCTCTCCACACTCACTCCCCTTCCTCCCCCCCTCCTCCCAACTCACACTCTCCCGTCCTCCTCCTATCCCCCCTCCCCCATTAACTCACCCCTCGACCTCCCTCGCTCCTGTTTCTCCTCTTCCAACCTCCCCTCTCCCGACTCCCTCTCTCTTGTTCCCTTCCTCTCCCACAGCACCTATTCCGACCCACACACCCTCTCTTTCTCTCTCCTCTTCCCTTTCTCTGGGGTACCAAGCCCCCCTTACGTGAATCCTCAAGCCTAGAAAGATATTCCTTGGCCAGCCTCAGTCTCTTCTCGGGAGCACTCTCGTACTCGTCCTCAGAACCAGAAGCTTCCCAGAACTTGTTCTTGGCAGGTCGTTTCTTCCCAGACACACTACAAGATGGGCAAGTAACACAACTGTTATTTCACATAGGATATTCCTTACCAGTTGCAAGTCAGAGATCTATCACCGGAAGATAACTGATCAAGGCTAGTATTGACATATTTTGGCTCAGCCACACGCACAGGATGAGAAATGGTCTGGCAAAAAAATGACACTTAGCCTTTGCAGTCCAATCAGATTGCAGAACATGTAATTAACAAATTCCTTATTATCAAGTGGTTGATAAGTGTGTGTGTATGTGTGTGAGTATGTGTATGTGCATGCGTGTGTGTGTATGCATGTGTGTGCATGCATGTGCGTGCATGTGTGTGTGCAAGCATGCATGCATGTTGTGGTGTTGATAGAAAGGACCAACCAGTACTCTCTGCATTTCTGGCTTATAGTCAACATCAGAGTTTGAGAATTCAGTGCAGCAGAGGCAGCTATCTGGTTCAGGCATTGCAAAAAATTAAAGGTTAATTCACAATAAGACGTGGGCACTAGCATTGCAATGTGTTGCTATGCGTATGTATATTGTGGACATCGCTATGCATCGCGGCCCTAACCCCTAAGCATTAAAGAGACGAGGGTTCCATTGTTTTGGCTGCAACATGTCGGTCACGACAGATTAGTGTGCTGCATTTGAGAGTTTGGATGCCATCTTTGAGCTCCTGCTAAGAATGGGTGATGAGAGAATGATTGAGATGAGAGACTTCTCTGGCACGTGAGAGGAGTCTAACAAGCTTGGAGAAGCTTGCAGTACTCGCCTTGTCGGCTCCTACATGGAACCAGTCTTAGCAAATTCGGATCGAGCTCCTTGTCACTGGAGTAACGACTGCCATCTTCACTATCCAATCGATGGGTGGAGTTTTTAAATTGATGGGTGGAGTTTGTTAATTGATGGGTGGAGTTCATACCCCGATCATAACTCAGGGTATGCCATGATTGAAATGGACACTGTTAGCGTGATAAGAGTAGGATAAGCTCTCAACTTTTCCCTCAATAAAAATGACTTACATAAAAAAGGAATTCTCCAAAGGCTTCAGAATTCTATGTGACAAGTCTAAGTGTTACATTTTGTTGGACCACACACCCAGTGTAGTGTTTTATCTGGGGGGAATGCCCTGGGATATCACCCATCCCCCCCCCCCCAAAAAAAAAATTTGAATGTATTGTACTTTTATTGTACTGGATGGAATAAGTGTAAGATGTTTACAACACAATTAGTGTTTGAAACATCAGTTATCAAGAATTCATCAAAATTAATGTTTCATCTGGAGGCTACGTTTCTAAACCCCACCCCTTCCCCACCTCAAAATCCACATGAATCACTGCTATGTGTGTGTCAGCCAGACAACCTCTCGGTGATCATCACCCTCTATGCCAGCATGCACAAGGCAAGGAGAAATAATCAGCTTCATCAATAATATATATATATTATATACACACTATGTGCATAAACAAGTGTATAAACATGTACATGTATATATTGTGTGTATATATACACTATGTCTGTATGTATAACACATACTGTGTGTATATATATATGTATACATGTTCAATCATAGGAATCATGAAATTTCCTTTTTACCTCCACTCCATTAGACATTCTAATGGAATTTAAGCAGTGCTCAGTCACCCTTAATTCTTTTCCCTCTCGTACAGCAGGCTAGATCTGTAGAAGGATTCTCCCTTGTTTACAGGAAAATATGGCCCGAATGCTTCAGGTGTGCATGGTCGGAGGTCATGCTGACTCTGCACAAACCAAGCTGTTATAGTTGATCGATATCTGGAGTTTACTAGATGGGTATAATTCTGAAACAAGGTACTCCGACAGCAAGTATGTTAATCTCATCCGGCATGGGATGCATGTAGTGTAACTAGGGATCCCTTATCTGATGCATGTAGTGTAACTAGGGATCCCTTATCTACCTGCTTCTCTAGGAAAGGTCTGGTACTCATTTGTAGACTGTTTGTTCTTGCTCCACAGATTAGTTGATTTCTAAAGTGAACAGACGTTATTATTTGCTGTGCGCAATTTTATGCATGAATATACAGCAGTCTCAATTTCCACAGGCATGTTTTACTATAAATCTTCACATAAAGCCGAGCGCAACAGAAGAGCTTATACATATACTCTAGAATTCAAAACCTCCGCACAAAATCTGACAAACACCGCTCTATGAAAGAGTACCAGACCATCTCCCAGTATAGCAATCTGGTAAGGGTGAGTCAGTGAGTCTAGGGTGCATGTGCTATATGAAGGTGTTTCTTGGGGCTGGTGGTCCGCCACAAAATTCTCAGAATTGGTTCAAGTGACTTAACACACAAACACTAAGTACACTTACTCTTCTGCCTCAGAATCACTAGCTATTTCTTCATCAGCCGGCACTGCCTTGGGAACACCTTTGACACGCTTCCTCTTCTGGGGCTTACTCTGTATACAGCACACCATCAGAAGCTGTGCATAAATACCATTCCTACAAAAAAAACTTGCCTTCTTCTCTGTTTTGTCTCCCTTTCGCTTCTTGTTAGGAGTCCCTCTGCTAGGCAAAAAGAAGCTGGACATCTTAGCTGTGCCACGTGAGTTTGCGCATGCCCGAACACGTCAGCACTTCCATGGTTAGTTCTAAGTAATCCCCACTGTAAGCCATTCATCGCTATGGCTGGACAGATCTCCCTCCAAAATACCGTGGATACGGGACACGAGGATATGATAGTGAGTTTTATTATGAGAGTGATTTCCCAGGGATGTGTTTGGAGCTGTGGATTGCAAATCCTGATGTACATAGACGAGAACAGCGAGGGAACGTTCTGTGACTGATCAAACTGTAGCCTACTTATCTCTAGGCGTGATCATTGCTCTTTAGAATAAGAAATCTGATAAACTAAAAACATTGAATTGCATAAAACATAAAAAGAATAATTTACGTGCATGAATCTACTAGAATGCAAAAAATAAAATAGAATGTGTCTATAATTCAAGATACTTTATACTGGTAATGACAGATCTACATTTCCCATCTAGATAAAAGAAGAATCATGACATCTTTAGTGTTATATTTATTATACAGCCTTATTAAAATCAGTTGGCCCGGCTTTCCCTTGCTGTTACCCCAGCTGAATAGTCGCTTGAACCCTCTCACACAATGCAGCAGGCCTGACCCGTGAGACTAGTTTAATCTAATTACAGGCTACATCACTCTAATTATAGACTACATCACTCTAATTATAGACCACATCTTTGCCTACTTCGAGGAGTATTTATTATTGTGGTGTGTTTTTTATGACTTGTTAATTATGACTACCATACATTTTCTCGATCGCTCCGCTCCCTAGCTCCAAGCTTCGGTGAAATGACCCATGCCTTGATTGCACATCACCATCATTTCATGGTGTACCTTCACAATGAAATAGGATGTGCCCTCGACTTCCCCATCAGCACAGTAATCACAACTTCTAGTTTTTAAAATGAATAGACAGGACTGTGTCTAGCAAGGTAGTGTGACGTTTACTTACATTGACCTCAATAATCAACATGAAATTTGCTCACTCGACATTTTGACTAGATGCTCTAGCCTTCATCAGGAGTAATGAGGTGCTAAGACTCATGTGAGCTCACACTATTACCTTATTATTATGTATTATGTATTATGAGCACTTTATATACTTATTATGATGTTTATCATTGCATACGATGTTTGCTATTATGACAACTGTGTTTATTATTTGATGATATATTATCACCATGGTTATTTATTATTGTGTTTACTAATTATATTATATTATCACCATGGTTACTATTATTTATTGTATATTTATTGTGTTTATTAATTACCATGGTTACTATTATTTATTATATATTTATTATTGTGTTTATTAATTACCATGGTTGCTATTATTATGATGTTTATTATTATGTTGTTGTTGTTTTTATTTATTACTCTTGTTATTTTTTAAATTTTATTATGGTGTTTATTTTGCCATGGTTACTATTATGATGTTTGGTTATTATGATATGTTTATTTGTTATTATGGTGTTTATTGATGCTGTAATTTATATCTTAACCGATTAAAAGCCAAAAGCTCTATATACCACAAACTTGGACATTGTCGAGGTTGTGGGTGGGGGGGGGGATATATTGAATCCAAGAATTTGTATTTCTCCGTATGCATGTCCCCAATGGACAAAAATTACGTAATGGCTGACATTTGCAACTGCCTTCATGAACAGTCGTTTCCTGGCTTTTGCTACTGTATCTGGATGTTCTTCAGCGGAAAGCTGCACAGCCACCTATGCTTACCAGGAATCATTCTGAGTTCCTTCACTTTTGAGCAAGGAGTCCTGAATTACATTGGTGTAAGTTTTGTAGTAGACGTATAGCGACGTAGCGCTAGCTTTTTTGTTCGCTCACTTCAACAGAGCTGATTCTTATAGAAAACTGCAGCTTCTATTCTGAATAGTTTGAGGAGTTTATTCGTGTTATAGCTAAAATATTATATATAATTATTACAACAAACCACAAATAAAATTGGCGTTCAGTCGATTAATTAACTATTTTGGTTGGTTGGTTTTGTAATGTTTTTTTGTCGACATTTCAACCGAATTGAAATGTTTCATCAAATGAATGGAGAGAGGGAGGGAGGGGGTGGGGGTGAACAAAATTCAATGCATTTGTACTCGCTGGAGCACGCGTCAAATGAAACACGTGATTCATGTATAATAAATGCCTCAGGCAGGTGGTGGGTGTGGTTTCATGTCCAAGTCTTGCGAGTTGGGACCCAGCAATCGGGTGACCCAGCCCTACATCTACATCTGGATTGAAGCGCTGATCATTGGGTGTAAGATGGATAGATGTGCAGTGCCTCCTTCATGAATGATTAAAAATATTAAGGAAACTAGATAGGAGGTAGACTGCCTCAGTATTTATGTCAGCAGAAAACCAGCACACACCAAGCTATTATGATGGTGTTTAATGTGTTATTATTGTGACTGTGTATCTATTTATGTATCTATTTGTGTCCTGCCTTTAGCATGATGCCCAGGTGGACTACTACGGCAAGCAGCTGGCCACTTGCTCCTCGGATAGGACCATCAAACTCTTTGAAATAGTCAGCAGCACACAGACCCAGAACTACCTGACCACACTGAGAGGGTTCGCAAGTGTTTCTGTTGTGTCCTTCCTTAGCATCAGTCTCTGACCCTTGACCTCTGCTGAACCACTATGCATAATGGAAAAATACGTAGTCAACGGCCTAGAACTAGAATTTTGTCACTCCTCCCCCCTTCCCTTCCCTCCCCCACTCTCGACCATGGGCATGAGTGAACCAGAGCACTGAGCATCCATGCATGACTGCACGTGCATAGCATAAAATGCTAGTTGTTAATTAAGCAGGGCAAATAGAGCATCGTTCAGCCAAAAAAATGGCCAAGCAGATGGTTTATCACCATTGCAACCATTGCACATGCGTAATTTGATTTCTCATTGGCTCCGATCGCTGAGTGTATGTGCCTGGCTAGCTGGTACGGGGTGATGTATAGAAGAAACACTGACTGTTAAGCCAGAGGAGACATAGCCATAACCAGCGCTTAACAAAGAGGCCACAAAGTAGGGGGGCACTGAACTATAGGTAGGTGTATTAGCATAACTAAAAACAGTAAAGTAGGGGGGCACTGAACTATAGGTAGGTGTATTAGACTAACAAAAACAGTAAAGTAGGGGGGCACTGAACTATAGGCAGGTGTACTAGACTAACAAAAACAGTAAAGTAGGGGGGCACTGAACTATAGGCAGGTGTATTTGACTAACTAAAAACAGTAAAGTAGGGGGGCACTGAACTATAGGTAGGTGTATTAGCATAACTAAAAACAGTAAAGTAGGGGGGCACTGAACTATAGGTAGGTGTATTAGCATAACTAAAAACAGTAAAGCAGGGGGGCACTGAACTATAGGTAGGTGTATTAGACTAACAAAAAACAGTAAAGTAGGGGGGCACTGAACTATAGGTAGGTGTATTTGACTAACTAAAACAGTAAAGTAGGGGGGCACTCAACTATAGGTAGGTGTATTAGACTAACAAAAAACAGTAAAGTAGGGGGGCACTGAACTATAGGTAGGTGTATTAGACTAACAAAAAACAGTAAAGCAGGGGGGCACTGAACTATAGGTAGGTGTATTAGACTAACTAAAAAACAGTAAAGTAGGGGGCACTGAACTTTAGGTAGGTGTATTAGACTAACTAAAAACAGTAAAGCAGGGGGCACTGAACTATAGGTAGGTGTATTAGACTAACTAAAAACAGTAAAGCAGGGGGGCACTGAACTATAGGTAGGTGTATTAGACTAACTAAAAACAGTAAAGCAGGGGGGCACTGAACTATAGGTAGGTGTATTAGACTAACTAAAAACAGTAAAGCAGGGGGGCACTGAACTATAGGTAGGTGTATTAGACTAACAAAAACAGTAAAGTAGGGGGCACTGAACTATAGGTAGGTGTATTAGACTAACAAAAACAGTAAAGTAGGGGGGCACTGAACTATAGGTAGGTGTATTTGACTAACTAAAAAACAGTAAAGTAGGGGGGCACTGAACTATAGGTAGGTGTATTAGACTAACTAAAAAACAGTAAAGTAGGGGGGCACTGAACTATAGGTAGGTGTATTTGACTAACTAAAAAACAGTAAAGTAGGGGGGCACTGAACTATAGGTAGGTGTATTAGACTAACTAAAAAACAGTAAAGTAGGGGGGCACTGAACTATAGGTAGGTGTATTAGACTAACTAAAAAACAGTAAAGTAGGGGGGCACTGAACTATAGGTAGGTGTATTAGACTAACAAAAACAGTAAAGTAGGGGGGCACTGAACTATAGGTAGGTGTATTTGACTAACTAAAAAACAGTAAAGTAGGGGGGCACTGAACTATAGGTAGGTGTATTAGACTAACTAAAAAACAGTAAAGTAGGGGGGCACTGAACTATAGGTAGGTGTATTTGACTAACTAAAAAACAGTAAAGTAGGGGGGCACTGAACTATAGGTAGGTGTATTAGACTAACTAAAAAACAGTAAAGTAGGGGGGCACTGAACTATAGGTAGGTGTATTAGACTAACTAAAAAACAGTAAAGTAGGGGGGCACTGAACTATAGGTAGGTGTATTAGACTAACTAAAAAACAGTAAAGTAGGGGGGCACTGAACTATAGGTAGGTGTATTAGACTAACTAAAAAACAGTAAAGTAGGGGGGCACTGAACTATAGGTAGGTGTATTAGACTAACAAAAACAGTAAAGCAGGGGGCACTGAACTATAGGTAGGTGTATTAGACTAACAAAAACAGTAAAGTAGGGGGGCACTGAACTATAGGTAGGTGTATTTGACTAACTAAAAACAGTAAAGTAGGGGGGCACTGAACTATAGGCAGGTGTATTTGACTAACAAAAACAGTAAAGCAGGGGGCACTGAACTATAGGCAGGTGTATTTGACTAACAAAAACAGTAAAGCAGGGGGGCACTGAACTATAGGTAGGTGTATTAGACTAACTAAAAAACAGTAAAGTAGGGGGGCACTGAACTATAGGTAGGTGTATTAGACTAACTAAAAAACAGTAAAGCAGGGGGGCACTGAACTATAGGTAGGTGTATTTGACTAACTAAAAACAGTAAAGTAGGGGGGCACTGAACTATAGGCAGGTGTATTTGACTAACAAAAACAGTAAAGCAGGGGGGCACTGAACTATAGGCAGGTGTATTAGCATAACTAAAAACAGTAAAGTAGGGGGGCACTGAACTATAGGTAGGTGTATTAGACTAACTAAAAAACAGTAAAGTAGGGGGGCACTGAACTATAGGTAGGTGTATTTGACTAACTAAAAACAGTAAAGTAGGGGGGCACTGAACTATAGGTAGGTGTATTAGACTAACTAAAAAACAGTAAAGTAGGGGGGCACTGAACTATAGGTAGGTGTATTAGACTAACTAAAAAACAGTAAAGCAGGGGGGCACTGAACTATAGGTAGGTGTATTTGACTAACTAAAAACAGTAAAGTAGGGGGGCACTGAACTATAGGCAGGTGTATTTGACTAACAAAAACAGTAAAGCAGGGGGGCACTGAACTATAGGCAGGTGTATTAGCATAACTAAAAACAGTAAAGTAGGGGGGCACTGAACTATAGGTAGGTGTATTAGACTAACTAAAAAACAGTAAAGTAGGGGGGCACTGAACTATAGGTAGGTGTATTTGACTAACTAAAAACAGTAAAGTAGGGGGGCACTGAACTATAGGTAGGTGTATTTGACTAACAAAAATGTTTCATTCCATGGGGAGTGGCATGAGGAGTGGCGGTGCCCTGGGATATCTCCCCCGTTCCCTTAATAGTTACGTCTATCCTAAAACCACTGCTATAATGCACTAAGAGAAAGGGCTTGACCCCTAGATCTTGCTGACAGAGTACGTAGCACCCGACATTGGCACTGTCGCCACTAACACCCAGTCCCTCTACATGACGTGCCAAGTGTAAGTACCACATGCATGATTCTGTGCTGCATACGCACCACTCCCCAGGCTATGTAATGTCCACTCTGCTTCTGCTCAGCCTTGTGCGCTTGACAAACCCAAAATAGCGTCAGAATCAATCTCATAGGAAGTTGGTTTAAAAAATTGGGGGGGGGGGGGGCAGATTCCGTTTATTCCTTTAAAAATAGAATATTGGATCGACTGTCAAAAAAAGAGGGGAATAAGAATTTAGCAACATAGGCACAGGCATGTACCTGGTAAGATATGAACACGAACCGCTAACAGATTTTTTTAAGAAGCAATATAGTAAATACTCATCTTCATTATTTTAATGGGTAAAAGGTCCTATAGATGTTTGTGGTCTACATTGGTGAATTCTAGTAAGCTTCTGAGTAAGCCTGCTTATAACTTTGCATTGAAAAACATGCGGCTACAGCTGAATCAGCTCTGCTCATAACACCAGATATTTATTGCCTGGGGGAGGGGGGGTGGATACGTTTTTCAGGTGTTTTTTTTAATTGAATCAAGGAACAGATTAGTCCCTGCAAATGCATTGGATAGTTTGGACCTATGGTGCTTAAGTTACGTGTGGGGGGAGGAGTAGATGGATGATAGACTAATTTCAGTGTTTAATTGTGTTGAGGAGGGGGCTAGTTTTCTACCTTTGTAAAGGATTCAAAGCACTCTGGAAGTGTTTTTAGAGCTAAAAGTTTCAGAAATCACCATTTAGGATACCAAGATGCTGCCATGATTAGTTTTAGTTTTATAAACTTTTGTATGTGTTTATGTCAGCCATCTTGAGATAAGGGTCAGACCTATATAAGGAGACCTCCCCAGTGGTTTTGCAATAGCTATTGGTCAGAAGTTGAGGGTGTGGCATGCGGGGGTTTTCTTCCTTTTTTCCCCTCCTCCTTCTTTCTTTTTTTTCTTTTCTTGTTTCAGTGTGTTTCTGTTTCTATGGTTACAGGCACGATGGGGCCGTGTGGCAGGTGGCCTGGGCACATCCGAAATACGGAAACATTTTGGCATCGTGTTCATACGACAGGAAGGTGAGGATTAAAGGCTTTCAGAGGTCCCGCCCCTCCAGCAACCAAGCACCAGTAAATGTGGTGCAGCATGGCTATGTTGTTGCATGGCTGTGTTGTTGCTATGGTGTTGCTATGGTGACAATGTAGAAAGGTTACGACTACTTTCTCATCGGTCAACTTTAATTTTCTTCTCACTATATGTTCTGACGGAGTCCTCACCATGTACAGACCAACTTTGTGCCTGACGTGGTGTAGCCCATTCTCATAATTGTACACTAATAAGAGTTTAAGTGAAATGGTACCTATGTATCTGACACGAGGTGGGCTCAGATGTCCAATGCTGTGGCCTGTGTCAACAGGCCTTCACTCAAAATATTACAGTTGAATCCTCCCAATCATATAAAGATGGAAGGTCATGTGGCGGTGGGGAGGGGGGCTGGAGTTCTGGCCACCCCAGTTCACTTTAAGGTTGTAGCAGGTGATTTCTACGCTTTCTAAACAATCAGGTTCCAGGTCCTCCCTCCCTAGGTTCCAGGTCCTCCCTAGGTCCTCCCCAGATTACAGGTCCTTTTTCCCAGGTTCCAGGTCCACTCTCCCTTCTTCCAGATCCTCCCTTCCCAGATTCCAGGTCCTCTCTCTCCCCAGGTTCCAGATCCTCTCTTCCTTGTTCCAGCTCCCCAGATTCCAGGCCCTGGTGTTTCTGTGTCGAAAATTGGTCTTGGCTGATCTTAAGTGCAGATCCCACCTCCATCAAATACCACCTCCATCGCTCCAATTTCTGGGACTCGCTGTCACATGACCTGCCATCTTCACATGACTGGGAGGGTTCAATTGCAGTACGCCGAGTGAAAGCCTATTAATACAGGCCACAACATTGCACATTCTT
The DNA here is from genome assembly GCA_028752905.1 of Cladorhizidae sp. MBARI D1340-BT2. Lineage (NCBI taxonomy): Eukaryota > Metazoa > Porifera > Demospongiae > Poecilosclerida > Cladorhizidae > Cladorhizidae sp. MBARI D1340-BT2. The sequence goes on from JAQNBH010000001.1 coordinate 27,787,102, forward strand.
GAGTTAGAAAGATACCATTTTCACTTAGCTACTATAGAATGACATTATTTTTAAAATCTAAGGGATGGAACGCCCTTTTGTGATAGCTAAACATTATTCCTGTTTCTATCTCAGTTGGCACTGTAGATACTAGATAATCAACTTGGGTTTACTTACATGACATTTCAGCTAGATGCGCTAGCCTTCATCGGGAACTATTCGTGTGTATAATTACTTTCTGGTGTAATGTGGTTGTACTCGTTTAATGTTTGGAACCAATGATGGAGGTACCACATCACGTTTGTGGTTTGTTCTTCCCCCGTCCCTCCCCTCCCCAACTTTCTCAAACCTTTCATCAGATCACTAGGAGTGTGTGCATGTTGTTTGCTCTTCACCAGATCACTAGGAGTGTGTACATGTTGTTTGCTCTTCATCAGATCACTAGGAGTGTGTACATGATGTTTGCTCTTCATCAGATCACTAGGAGTGTGTACATGTTGTTTGCTCTTCATCAGATCACTAGGAGTGTGTGCATGTTGTTTGTTCTTCATCAGATCACTAGGAGTGTGTGTACATGTTGTTTGTTCTTCATCGGATCACTAGGAGTGTGTACATGATGTTTGCTCTTCATCAGATCACTAGGAGTGTGTACATGTTGTTTGTTCTTCATCGGATCACTAGGAGTGTGTACATGTTGTTTGCTCTTCATCAGATCACTAGGAGTGTGTACATGTTGTTTGCTCTTCATCAGATCACTAGGAGTGTGTGTACATGTTGTTTGCTCTTCATCAGATCACTAGGAGTGTATACATGTACATGTTGTTTGTTCTTCATCAGATCACTAGGAGTGTATACATGTTGTTTGCTCTTCATCAGATCACTAGGAGTGTATACATGTTGTTTGTTCTTCATCAGATCACTACGAGTGTGTACATGTTGTTTGCTCTTCATCAGATCACTAGGAGTGTGTACATGTTGTTTGCTCTTCATCAGATCACTAGGAGTGTGTACATGTTGTTTGCTCTTCATCAGATCACTAGGAGTGTGTACATGTTGTTTGCTCTTCACCAGATCTCTAGGAGTGTGTACATGTTGTTTGCTCTTCATCAGATCACTAGGAGTGTGTACATGTTGTTTGCTCTTCATCAGATCACTAGGAGTGTGTACATGTTGTTTGCTCTTCATCAGATCACTAGGAGTGTGTACATGTTGTTTGCTCTTCATCAGATCACTAGGAGTGTGTACATGTTGTTTGCTCTTCATCAGATCACTAGGAGTGTGTACATGTTGTTTGCTCTTCACCAGATCTCTAGGAGTGTGTACATGTTGTTTGCTCTTCATCAGATCACTAGGAGTGTGTACATGTTGTTTGCTCTTCATCAGATCACTAGGAGTGTGTGCATGTTGTTTGCTCTTCATCAGATCACTAGGAGTGTATACATGTTGTTTGCTCTTCATCAGATCACTAGGAGTGTGTGTACATGTTGTTTGTTCTTCATCAGATCACTAGGAGTGTGTACATGTACATGTTGTTTGCTCTTCACCAGATCACTAGGAGTGTGTGCATGTTGTTTGCTCTTCATCAGATCACTAGGAATGTGTACATGTTGTTTGTTCTTCATCAGATCACTAGGAGTGTGTACATGTACATGTTGTTTGCTCTTCATCAGATCACTAGGAGTGTGTACATGTTGTTTGCTCTTCATCAGATCACTAGGAATGTGTACATGTTTGCTCTTCATCAGATCACTAGGAGTGTGTGTACATGTTGTTTGTTCTTCATCAGATCACTAGGAGTGTGTACATGTTGTTTGCTCTTCATCAGATCACTAGGAGTGTGTGTACATGTTGTTTGTTCTTCATCAGATCACTAGGAGTGTGTACATGTACATGTTGTTTGCTCTTCATCAGATCACTAGGAGTGTGTACATGTTGTTTGCTCTTCATCAGATCACTAGGAGTGTGTACATGTTGTTTGCTCTTCATCAGATCACTAGGAGTGTGTACATGTTGTTTGCTCTTCATCAGATCACTAGGAGTGTGTACATGTTGTTTGCTCTTCATCAGATCACTAGGAGTGTGTACATGTTGTTTGCTCTTCATCAGATCACTAGGAGTGTGTACATGTTGTTTGTTCTTCATCAGACACTAGGAGTGTGTGCATGATGGTTGTTCTTCACCAGATCACTAGGAGTGTGTACATGTTGTTTGCTCCAGGTTATTATTTGGAAAGGCAGTGGATCTGATTGGAGTAAGGTGTTTGAGTTCTGTGAGCACAAGTCATCAGGTAAACCATCATTCCAGCAAGCTACCCTCCCATGATTTATTTCAGACCTGACCTTCTCTCTCCACCCTCACCTCACCTACTCTCTCTCCTACCTCCCTCCTCTCTCTGCCCTCACCTTCTCTCTCTCTCCTCCCTTACATCCTCTCTCTCTTCACCTTCACCTCACCTCATTCTTCTCTCTCTCACTCGCCTACCTCATCTCTCCTCTGTCTCACCTCACCTTCTCTCTTATTCCACACCCCCTCTCTCTTACATTAATGGCTTCCTCTCTTTGTCACCACACATCTCTTTCCTCTATCTCCCTCAGTGAACAGCATTCAATGGGCTCCACATGAAGTTGGGCTCATCCTAGCCTGTGCCTCCTCTGATGAATCTTTCTCTATCCTCTCCTCATCTGGAGACGGCCAGTGGAAGTACCACAAGCATGAAAATGCTCACAATGTATACCGACTAATGCTGTGTTATCCGATGTAGCAGATATATATAGTTATATATAATTATATATATATACAATGCGTGCATTTGTATGGGCTGCATTTGGAATGGCTTTTTATTAATAACCCTCTTTGTTGACTGTATTTCCTCTTCCAGTATTACTACACCTTGCATTACAATGTGTTACCTTGCATCAGAATGTGTTACCTTGCATTAGAATGTGAAACCTTGCATCAGAATTTTTATCTTGCATTGGAATGCATTACCTTGCATTAGAATGTGTTACCTTGCATTAGAATGTGTTGGCTTACATTAGAATGTGTTGGCTTGCATTAGAATGTGTTAGCTTGCATTAGAATGTGTTACCTTGCATTAAAAGATGTTACCTTGCATTAGAATGTATTACCTTGTTTTGTTTGTTTTGCTTTGCACTTTGCATTATATATACTGCATTAAATTGCAGCTGTGTTCTGTGCCTAGGATCAGTTTCATGTTTACCATCTCCGTGTGTCTGTGTAGCTTGGTTGCAATGCTATCAGCTGGGGCCCCTCCATCAATCCTGGATCTCTAATAGATGTGAGAGAACACATGATAATGGATAGGATGATGGTAGCTGTCTTCTTTCTCTCTTGTCCTCCTTATTTTATTATCTCCATGCTCAACCTCTCTTCTTCCTCACTCCTCATCGTCAGTCACCTTCACCCTCTTCTCATCTTCTCTCTCTCTCCAGCCTCTTTCCTGGCATTGTTATCTTCTTCCTCCTCTAAGGCATTGCTCCTCCTTGCTCCCCTTTCACTTCTCCCAACCTATTCCCTCTTCTCACCCCATCTATATCACTCTCTTCTTGCTCCTCTTCTCTCTCCTCCATATCTCTCTCTTTTTGCTCCTGTTCTCCATTTGTCCCTCTCTTCTTGTCTGCTCCTCTTCTCTCTCCTCCATATCTCTCTCTTCTTGCTCCTGTTCTCCATTTCTCCCTCTGTTTTCTCCTCTTATCTCTCCTCCATTTCTCCCTCTCTTCTTGTTTGCTCCTCTTCTCTCTCCTCCATTTCTCCCTTTTTTTTGGTTGGCTCCTCTCCTCCATATCTCCTTCTCTTCTCTCTCCTCCATTGCCTCTCTTTTCTTGCTCTTCTTCTCTTGCCTCTGTATCTCTCTCTTAACCTCTCTCCTCCATTCCTTCACAGCCTTCAACTCTGAAGGTGCATAAGTATATATCTCCCATGGATAAATCTGGTTCCAATTATGTATTTGTAACAAGTTGCATTCAAGCCTGGTTTAAATGTATATCTATCACATGGCTGGTCCAGGTTTGGTTCCGGTTATTTTTTTATTGCTATAAGCAACTAGTCTGGTTCCAAATCATATGTAGTGTATGATTGTTACTACAGGGTGGGTCCAAGTCTGGTTCCAATATTGTGAAGAGACTGGTGACAGGTGGAGGTGACAATTTGGTGAAAATCTGGAGGTGAAGGAGTGGGAGGGATAGTATATTTCGTTGTTGTATTTTCATAATGTGCCATAGAGACTGAGGGTTAAATGTTTGTGGGTTTTCATTATAATCCATCCTGCGAAATTTAAAGGAGTTATCGCAGGGTAATCGGCATACTACAGCAAGTGTTATAATGAGATTCATATAATTGTAGATCCAAAGTACGTAGGTGATAGTAGCACTACGCAAAGTTTGCAGCTGCAAACAATCTTGCTGGAATTGTAGGTCACTTGGTTTTTAGCGAATACGTTTTCAAGAAGTTGTGCACATATATATATATATTATATATGCATGGACAGTGTGTAAATATACATAGACAGTGTGTATATATATATATATACTTGGACATGTGTGTGTGTGTACATGGACAGTGTGTGTGTATACATGGACATTGTGTATATATACATGGACAATGTATATATATATATACTTGGACATGTGTGTGTTTGTGTATTATATATATATATACTTGGACATGTGTGTGTGTATATATACATGGACAGTGTGTATAATATATACATGGACAGTGTGTGTATATATATATACATGGACAGTGTGTATATATACATGGACAGTGTGTGTATATATACATGGACAGTGTGTGTGTATACATAGACAGTGTGTGTATATATATATACATGGACATTGTGTATATATACATGGACAATGTATATATATATATATACTTGGACATGTGTGTGTGTATATATATATATACATGGACAGTGTGTATATATATATATATATATACATGGACAGTGTATATTTATATATACATGGACAGTGTGTGATAGCTCCTCTAGCCAGCCCCTTGAAAATACCTCAGCTATGGTATTTGTAGCAGTAATGTTATGTCTTTCCATGGCTCAGGGAGGAGAATGAAGTGTGGATGCTGGAAGAGAAGCCCTTGGATGCTCACACTGATTGGGTGCGGGATGTGGCCTGGTGTCCCAGCATAGGGCTTCCCCTCAGCAGGATCGCCAGCTGCTCCCAGGTACCGGCCGTGAGTTACACGCCAAGTGCATGGACCTATTTTGTGGTCGTCCAACACTTCGTCCACCTGCTATGTTTCTAGATGATGTAATGTTTCTAGATGATGTAATGTTTCTAGATGATGTAATGTTTCTAGATGATGTAGCTGACATTATACAATGTCCTGTCCCAGTTCTAGCGGATTTATGTTATCAAATTTTATTTAGCAAATGTTTTGGCCAACATGCTATGGTTAACATGATGTGGTAACATGATGTGGTTAACATGATGTGGTTAACATGATGTGGTTAACATGACGTGGTTAACATGCTGTGGTTAACATGATGTGGTCAACATGCTGTGGTTAACATGCTGTTGTCAACATGCTATGGCCAACATGTTGTAGTTAAACATGTTATGGCCAACATGTATGGTCGGCATGCTGTTGTCAACATGCTATGGTTAACATGCTATGGTTGGCATTCTGTTGCTGGCATGCTGTGGTCGCTGCATTTAGTGGCCTTAAATAAATACTTGGGTGATAATGACTAGTCGAGTCTCGTTGTATGGGGGCAAAAGTTTTTTCTACGGTATATTTTGGTTGTAAGTGCTACTCAGTGTATTCTTGTGTGGAAATGGTCGTCACATCACTGACCTTTTGAGGGCTCCCTACAGCGAGATTTTTTTTCCCTCCCCTTTTTTATTATTATTATTTTAAATGTGATGTCATTCTTCTTAGAAAGAGTCTCTCTGCAAGGAGACGCAGGTTGCAATTTTCAAGTACTGTAGGTTTAAAAAAAGTTAACTCTTTGCTAATTAGCCTCCTCAACGATTTTTATTGTAACGACTGCCATTTATATGTACTGCACAAAAAGAACGGCAGAGGTAATGGGTAGCAAATTGAGGGAGCTGTTCGATGCAAACTGAAGTGATGTTTTGGTCCCAAGGTGGAGATCTTCCCAGCCTCAAACATCGTGGAATTATTTCTTAGCTACGTAACTAAGAGAGTCTGTGCTCAAGACTCTGGCTGGCTGTTGCAGCTTAAAAAGGGGAGATTTCTCAACAAAAGCCATTTTCTGTCATTTAAAGAGGAGAAAAAGTTCCATAATGTTGAAAAGGAAGCTAATGTGCCCATTTTGACAAGATTGAGCTATTTCAGACAGTTTTTCCTCAAAACGCTCAAAGCACATTACATTTGGCATTGCATACATCCCGCCTGGCTCTAATGGAACACGCCTCCAGGTTGTTGAAAGGTCGGTTAGAAATTATGTTCTCTGTTCCTGAAATACAACATGTGGTTTGCAAGGCAAGAAACACACAAATAGATGGTGAATGTTTGGTGCTAGCTGTTTTAACCTCCCCCCACCCCCACTCCCTCACACACCCCACCACACACACACACACACACTCCTCAGGATTGTAAGGTGATCATTTGGTCTAAGGATGAGAGCACAGGGGGGAGCTGGGAGCACAAGGTCTGAGGCTGGAGGACGCACAGATCCACCATGGCTTGGTTCTGTTGTTCTTGACTGTTTTGTTTGTGTTGTCGCCTTTTGTGGAAGTGTTTGTTGTTGAACCCTTATTGGACGAGGGACCAAATTTAAATTAAAAACTCGTTGGTAGGACGACGCCCATTTAATAAAAAAACAGGCGTAGGGACGGCACTATTTTACTCGCGTACATTTTTTTAATGAAGACAGCATACATCAGGCCCTTACTTTGGTGCTGGGTTTAAGTTCAAAACAATCATAAGTACTTCCATAGTTAATGGAACACAACCTTAACATTTTTAGACTTGTAAGTAAGTTTCTCGATCTTTTGGCTATAGCGTTTCTTGCTATCTTAGTGCTCTGTTGAGCTTGCCACCTTCTATTTTGTTTAGATCTTGGACTAGGCTTGCTGGAGAGACTTCACATTTTGTTAAGATATCTGCCTAGTATGTAGCTAACTACTTGCCGAGTTTTAGCTCATAACTAAAGATGCTTCAATAGTAGTGCCTATGTTGAACTTTAGTATTGTTTTCTCACCTTTTTCAGTTTGTGATATATCTACACGCTTTAAATCCTTTTTTCAGCCGATGTTAGACTCCAAACATGTTTCAAATCTTTGAAGTTGTTGAGTATGGTGGACTACATTGACTTCTGAGCTTAGATATGAGAAGCTATAAGCTTATTTCTGGTAAGAGTTAGCTAATAGCTATATAGCTCTTATAATAGTAGCTAGCTATTTTCTGATGTTAGCTAGTAGCTAAGCCTTTTTCTCTGGGCTAGCTGAGTATATTGTTTGTCTCCCTGAGGAACTAGAACTAATTACAAAGTGACAAAATTTGCTCACTTTCTTCAAGTCTAAGATGTACCTGCCCATCATAGGATATAGAAGATGGATCCTGTGGACATTAGAGAAACTGTTGGCTCTGATCGAGTAAGAATGTTGGATATTACAGTGGATGCTTATCCGCACATATATAATATATATATAGATGTATCAGTCAAAATTATACTCGCTCTCGCAGTCTCCACATCAGTATCTATCCAAGACATGTTCCACAATATTAAATTTAGAAAAAGCTGCTTGCTGGAGCTGGTAGATGAACCTTTTGGGAGCCAGGTCTCACATAACGAAGGGCGGCAGAAATATTGATTAGTAGTTATGGGCATGGTAAAGGGTGGTCATAAAGAAGAACATAAAGAAGAAGCTTGACACAAATTTGTGATGCTCGTCCTTACGACTACTAACGTGCAAGTCCCGTATCCAAGATGCTTGTCCTCCACACTTAATTATTTGAGTCACGGATTTGTGGCGCTCGTCCTGTGAGGGTTAATAGCAGTGTGTTTTGTTAGCACTATTTGTAGGATGTTATTGATATCTAAAGAAACAGGACACAATCAACCTAATTCTTGAATTTGAAGACATCTTGTTGTTGTCGTTATTGGTAGGGTTAGAAAATGTGTTGTCATCCAAAATTATATTTTCAGGTTACTTCATCCACGTTGTTTTATAACTGTTGTTGCCTAAATTGTGAAACTGCAGGAGTATCCATCTCTTTGTCAATTCTGTTGTTGTTGCTTTAGGTTCTGAATACCTTCGTCGATGTTGTGTGGCACGTAAGTTGGTCTCTGACAGGAGACATCTTGGCTGTGTCAGGAGGGGACAACAAGGTTGGTCCCCGTAAATTACACTCGTACTGGTCAATGTTCAAATGTTTGTGAGTGAGAGCTGACGAGCAAGTCTCAGAAAAAGAGGGATTCAGTTATGAGGTTGTCTCTGTGAGGAACTTGCTTGGTTAAGTGTGGAATTACACTCCTCCTGGAACCAGACAAGCACAACACATCTGTTGCAGCGCTGGTCGAGGTTCTCCATGATATTTTGTACGGTGCTCGACTCATAACTGAAGAGCAACTGCGTATCTATACCGGCCTTAACAACTAACTTGCTTGCACAAACTCCTTCCTCTTAAATGTGTGTGCTAATTTGAATACGGTCTGGGTGGGTTCTTGCACGGGAAATATAAAGGGGGGACAAGGGTCAATTTAATTTTTAATTTTTTACCTGTGGTTACAACTTTAGAGCTCTGTAGATTCTGCAAACTTCATGGTATGGACTTGATATATAGCTCAAAAGATAGGTTGCTCTCTTTTGATACTAAAATATGTTTCATAAGTATAACTATAGGCAAGTTACTAGACCCTAAAGCAGAGGGACCTTAAAAACCTGCACCCCAAAATCGCCGTCCAAAACCACTCCGAGTTGCGAAGTGCAAAAAAAATTGAAAATGGTACGAGTATTTTCAATCAACACCCTCAATTTTCCACCCGCGCGCTTGACCAGGTAATAAATTTTTAACGCCTATTCAAAACGGTCATTGTATACGCTAGAGCTTCCTCTAGCCACTCTACCATTTTCAATTTTTTAATATTTTAGTATCACACAGAGAGACCTATCTTTTGAGCAAGTCCATACCATGAAGTTTGCAGAATCTACTGAGCTCTAAAGTTGTAACTACAGGTTTTAAAAAAAATTAATTGACCCTTGTCACCCCTAATATCTTGTGAATGTCTATTGTTCCCTCTGTTGATGTCAACTGCCATGGTAGCTTGGAATAATAAAGTTTGTCCTTATCCTGTGAAGACACCAAGTTGTCATTACGCATATGTTTATGTTTGCTGTTGTTGTTGTCATGCAGGTGTCGCTATGGAAGGAATCGGGAGAGGGGGAGTGGGTATGCGTGAGTGAGATGGACAAGGGACAGCCGTAACGACAGGAACATCAGCAACAATTATGATATTTAATATTTGCATACATGTGCCGATATTTTCCGGGGGTTCAATATTTGCAAGTGGTGACAAAGGAGGATTTGTGTGTGGTTTGGGGGAGGGGGGGGGATATTTGTGGATTGGAAGCAATACCATGCTCAACTACTCTTTCACTTTACCCATTATATAATTATATAATTTTATATAATATATACCAGTGATATAGTTTCTTAGCTGTAAAAATTGCTGTTACATATTTATATACCCCCTCCGATGTGTGCAGTATTATAACAATAATACAACAATGATCCATCTTTGGTGTGTGTTTGTGTAGAGCTGGTATGAGGTATATACAAATGTTGGTAGTATATAACTGAAAACGAAATGGTAAGGATCAGCAAGTGAGTAGGCTCCGACTTGACTATTGTTGATTGTACACCTGACCCTTCATTTAACAACCGATTTTGTAGAAAATGTCTGGCCGAGGATTTGTTCTCAGCTGCATTCCACCCACTGCTGCGCATTTCAAGTGCGAGCTATACATGGACCTAACAACTGAATGGGAATATATTATATGGATAATAATTTATTGTAACCTCAATAATCGATTTCAATTTTTATTCACTTGACGTTTCGACTAGATGCTCAGGATGAATTTGATATCATTGTTATTATTATTACTATTATCAATAATATTGTTTTTACTGCTATTATTATATTACTATTATTATGGCCAAATGCAGTAAAATCTGGATGTATCGACCTATAAATATTAAAAGAAAAACATGAAGATGGTGTAGCTCATTTACAGATATGTTATTATGACTACATGTTGGAACGTGTTTAATAGTGTGTGGGGGGGGGGGGGGGGGGGGGGGGGGGATTTAAAAATGTGAAGATAACTCTAGTTGAGAAATTAATGTCTGAGATGAGAGTGGGACACAATCTAATATGCTTGTATGGGGCAAGCGTGCAAGTGCTGGAGTAGAATCTGTGGATGAAATTGGAAGAAGTTGCGAGAGGCTTGTCTGCATTGTTATGCAAACCTGAAACGAGTCAAGGGCTATATTATAGTGTTATTCAAGGCTAGAGTGACAGCTTATCAGGAAAGTAGGTTGTTATTTTACATGGGTTACTATTTTACATGGGTTATAGACAACAGTCGCCTAACGATCTGGTTGGAGTGTGAATCAGTTACATACCACGGTGTGGTGGTGGGATGGTGGACATGGGAGATGAGAGAAAGGAAACCGGTGGTGGATTATATATCTATATAGCAGTTAGTTGTGGATTGGGTGATGTGATCCAGGATCAGAACATTCTCTAACGTGTTTAGTGAGAAGAGTTAAACTGGAAAGAGAAAAAAATTAGTGCTCCACATTACGAATGGGAACATGGATGGTAAAATAGAGGTAGTGACAGGAATGCAATGGATGGCAAAGGACAGAGATGGTGTACAGCAAATTTAGGAACTCAAGAGCCATGCTTTGAGATACATATAGGGAAGAAGAAACTAGTTGGACATACCAAAGGGCTGGTTGTCTCGCGAGATAGAATTGTCCACCAAACATGAAAATTAGGAAACTAACGGACTAGGAGTGGCAAAATTAGTGAAGAAAGATTATGGATGTGAAGATATTGTGCTTTTCTTGCACGTGGAGAGTTTGTTGGTGATAGAGGAAACTTATTGGATATGGTCAAGTGTCTTCAAGGCAGAAAGTTAGCCACACCATCAGAACGTACTTTTGAAATATAATATACGCGGGGGTGGGGGTGGGGGGGGTCCTTTGGTAAAGGGTTCCCTCGTGAGACTTGTGCAGTGCATCGTCGTGAACAATTTGTGAGGGAGAAGTGGACGATTGTCTAGTACAAGATTATGTCTGACCCTAACACGCAATGCAGCCACCAGGAAGTTTCAGTGAAGCACTATCACTTAATCTTGGAGGCAAATTTTCCCCAAAAGATACTTCACTGTTCCATCACCATGACGCTAAGTGCTCTGCAGGACGACTGCTCGCAACTGGTGAGTAAGGTAGAAAGACTGGTGACTGAGATATCATTAGCAAAAGGCAAAAGGGAGTGTATCTTAACATTTTTCATCAAATTATCACCACCAGAGTGTTTTTTTTGTTTTGTTTTGTTTTGTTTTGTAAATTTTTACATATTTTTATATATGCAAGGAACATAAGCAAGGAACATAAGTAGCACAACTAATAAAAATATGTTCCCAAGTACAAATAAGAATGAAAAATGCGAGTGAACAGTGAGACTAAGTAAATATATTCATTAAATGACTTTTTAAGGCCACAAATGTTTGAGATAACCTGACGTTCTCTGGTAGTGAGTTCCATATAGGGATATTGCATGAGGAAAGAAGCATGAGGAAAGAAAGAGAATTTGAAAGAGGATGTCCTGGTGAGTGGGTGGGCAAGTATTGACGTGCTGTAAGTTCTTAGCCTGGAGTCTGTAGTTCTTGCAAGAAGAGGCAGGTGATTAAAATGGACATGTCCATTGATGGTGTGTGCTAAATAGCAAAGCTTTAGGATTTTTCGTCTTGATTCAAGACTTGGCAGTTTAGACCATAGCAGTAATTTGCCATAATCTTCATCCCATAATTTAGAGGACATTCTAAGGCAAACTTCTGTACCTTTTCCAAAGCCTGAACACTATTGGTTTGATGGGGATCCCAGAGAGGAGCTGCGTATTCTAAAATCAGTCTTACATATGATAGATACATTTGCAAGAGTGTTTCCTGGCTCAAGTGCGAGTAAAAGTGCATGTAGATTACACCAACTTGTTTGGTTGCACGTTTCGTAGTTTGATCAATGTGATGTGTCCAAGTGAGATTATCCGAGAGCCAAACCCCTAAGTACTTGAAGACAAACACTTTCTGATGTTCATACTGCTCAGTACAAATTCAGCAACAGGCATAGAAATTATTTTACGTGAAATCACTACATTTAGCAGTGTTAAAGCACATGTGATGGTTAGAGAACCAGCAACTCACAGCATCCATTGCAAGTTGGACAGATACATAGTCCTCGAGAACTTTGACTTCTCTATGCAGAAGAATATTATCTGCAAAAAGAGTTATATAGCAACCACTTAGAGAGCCATCAGATACTTCGTTAATATAAATCAGGACGAGTAGAGGCCCAAGGATAGAGCCCTGGGGAACACCAGACATAACCTTCAAGATTCTAGATGATACACCACCAACAGCAACAAATTGAGATCTGTCCAGCAGATAGTTGCCCAGCCAACGAAGAAAGTAAGCATTTAAGCCCAATTTCCTCAGCTTGTTGAGTAGTATGGTGTGCGGAACTTTGTCGAAGGCCTTAGCTAAGTCCAAGAAAACAGCTGCTACTTCATGGGCACTCTCAAGAGAGCTATGCCAACTGTCAACTATATTTAGTAGCGCACCTGTAGTTGATCTACCCTGGAGGAAACCCCACTGCCTATCAGACAGCACGGAATCAGTGCCTAGCTGGGTTAGAATTAACTTTTGGATGTGCTTCTCAAGTTGGTGGTGCAGTAATAGGTGCACAGCCCGAGGATGTACAACTTTTTAACTGTGAATTTACTAGTCCAATCAGGTATTTTTTGTTATGATTTATATCATGATTATGTCCCCACACTGTTGATCATTTACGCGCATGCTTTCCTTGGCACTGTATAGAGCTTCGTATTTTGCTTTGCAATGGAGAAGGAAACCTGGGCTCATCAAAGATCGTCCAATTTGCTGGGTTACAATAATTAACACCTCAAACAATTAAAATCACCTTCTCATAATCAACTTCAAATTGTGTTCACTCGATGTTTCGACTAGATGCTCTAGCCTTCATCAGGAGTAGAGCATCTAGTAGAGACGTCGAGTGAATACAATTTGAAGTTGATTATTGAGAAGGTGATTTTAATGTTATTATGTCAACTGAGAGTTTGAAAGAAAAGTTATTTGTAGTTTTATAAGAGGAAATTCACCAGTCTCTCTGTACGTAGCCTCTTCCATTCCTTCAGCAAACTGCTATATATGTGACCGCAAGCTTTCCTAGAAACTCCTTTTCGCTGCAGCAAGAAAAAATGTGTAGCCAGACTTTGTTTATGCATAATCATCATCATCATGTGTGATTCTTTTTTTACTTTTCCCGTTGGTCATGTGACATGAAAATACGAAGGCTGCCAAAAATTTACACCATTGTCTCCAGACCCTCTGTGTGTGTGTGTGTGTGTGTGTGTGATCTGTGGAGCTCGTGAGAGCAGAGTCCGGCTGGCCAGACTTGTATACGTGCAATGCACACTCGTGCAGTAAAGTAGAGTCTGGCCAAATTGGCATCTTCCATCTAGTCAGCACCCTTGTGCTTGCATATTTTCACAATGTTTTATTAGAGTAACACCATGCCAATGTTGATGGACACGAGATCTCATGGACTTAATTTCATATGTCTCTCTGTGCGATGAACAAAAAGACACAGCAAACTGAGAACAAAATGTCATATTGCATTTCACCAGATGGCCTGTGTGTACATGTGTGTGTGCATAGGAGAGTCTGGCTAGCGATGCTAGGAAAGAGCCTGAGCAGGGTTTCATTTAGAAAATTGTCCAAGGCAACTGGAGGAATCTGGATATTAAGGGGGGGGGGGCATGATGGTTAAAGATGTGACAAATACGATTTCCAAGGGGGGGGGGGGGGGGGCAAAAAGGTTCCAAGGGGGGGGGGGGGCACCCTAAATGAAACCCTCTGAGCGGAAGGGCAGTACAATGTCTCGTAAAGGACACCACCTTTTCAAAGTCATCCACCAAATTGGTAGATGGTCTCATGAACTGTTAATTAGTTAGACATTTTACAAGCCAACTTCTGTAGAGTAATAAGATCAGAGAATCTTACAGAGATGTCTAGGAAGTTATTGATGACGCTAACTTGTTCAGTTGGTTGGTTCTCTTGTCCTGATCATGTGTTGAGGTGAAAAGTGGCGCTACTCTCTGTTGTTATGCTTTAATTGATCCAATGCAAGCATGCATCTTTTACTGGACGTTTCGTTTCCTCCTTCCTGACCACACACCCAGAATGGCTGGATTGTGGGCATATAGCCTCAACGAGTCCACTTTGAATTATCAGGATAATTTTTATCCCTATTTTCCCCCGGATTGTGGGCATAGAGCCTCAACAAGGTCACTTTGAATTGTCAGGATAATTTTTATCCCTAGTTTCCCCCAGATTGTGGGCATAGAACCTCAATGAGTCCACATTGAATTTTCAGGATAATTTTTATCTCTAGTTTCCCCCAGATTGTGGGCATAGAATCCCACATTGAATTTTCAGGATAATTTTTATCCCTAGTTTCCTCCCAGATTTTTAACGAGTGAAGTGAAACAAGAAGAGAATAAAAATTGGCCACAACTCTTTCCAGATACTACGTATTAATTTTGTTTTTAAGCCTTTAGGGCAGGGGTTCTTAACCTTTTTTTAGTCACAGACCCTTTTGGTAGTCTGGCAAAAGCTACGGACCCCTCCCCAGAAAAATGCAATAAACAATTTGGAAAGAATGTATTGGTGATTTCCTTAACATATATCATTAGGTCTGAATCAAAAAAGAATAAGATTGTTCATGTCCGCTCTAAAATACATTTCAATAAGAAAGTTGTTGCTGTTTGTTATGAATTAGAAGTTGAAATTCTGGAGTTGTCTTTGATAAGGCAACACGCATGTCATGTCTAACATCCAATCGATTTCTACTTTTAGTCTTAATTGTAACAAGAGCTGAAAATCCTGATTCACAAAGCTACGTGGTTGCAAATTATATCAAAGCCCCCATAGCCCTCTTTGCTAGGTGAGGATAGCCTTGTGTTAAGGAACACCAAAAATCTCCAAGGATTTTGTGTTGAATTCAAACCGTACCATTTCTTTTGTTCTCAAGTCGATAAGATCATCTTTGGCAAGGTCTGCATCACTGATTTGATTAATGTCAGCAAGGAAAGGATTACGAATCCATGCCTCGACTTTTAGGTCATCTGAGTAGAAGTAACCATTGAAAGAGTTCTGCAGGGTTTCCAGGTGTCTGCACATTTCTGTATGCAGAGAAACCGACAGCGCTTTCTCTCTCTCTACTCCTCTTGGCAGAAGCACTTCCTCAAGTATTGGAAAGTTTGCATAATTGTGTGCCTCCAGTCTCCTCTTCCAAAGTGGCAGATTAGCTTGTAGTGTTTCAGCAGCATCCATAATGGTGACTGCTTGGCCTTGCATCGAAAGACACACCTCATTCATAATATGGCCAAAGAAATCTGCCAAATAAGCCAAGCCATATATGAACTCCTCCCTTTCAAATTGTACAGAGAGTGGGGCGTTCTTTTCTTTCAAAAAAAAATGTAACTTCTGCCCTAAGTTCCATCAAACGCTTCAAAATGTGTCCTCTGGAAAGACAGCGGACTTCTGTGTGGTAAAGAAGAACTTCATGTTCTGCTCCCATTTCTTGACAAAACATCTTGAAAAGACGATGATTCAGAGCCCTGGCTCTGATGAAGTTGACAACTTTCACTGCAGTGGACAATACTTCTTTCAGGATTGTTGGCAGAGTTTTTGATGCCAGTGCATGGCGATGTAGAAAACAGTGAGTGACAATGACGTGAGGAGCTTCTATCTTCACTAATGCAGCCAAACCAGATGTGTTACCAAGCATTACAGGTGCTCCATCTGTGCATAAAGTACCCAAATGTTTCTTCCAGTCAAAACCTTGCTTAGCAAAGAAACTTTTCACCATATCAAATATGTCAATGGCTTTTGTTGTTTCCAATAGTGGCTCACAAAATAGGAATTCATCTTTAAAGGCATCAGCATGAACATAACGGACAAAAGCAAGTAGTTGACTACACTGAGAAATGTCAGTTACTTTCATCCAGTTGCATACTGAATTGAAATGGTGTAGCTGCCAACTCTTCCATGACTTGCTTCAAAATATTAGAAGACATCAACTATTCTGGAATGTATGACGTCATTTGACAAAGGGATTGCTTCGATTTTTTTCCTCTGCTCCAATCCACTAACCAGCTCAACCATATCCAGTGCACATGGCTTCACTAAAGTCTCCCCAATTGTGTGCGGCTTCTTTTCTCTGGCAATCTGATAAGCAACCTTGTAAGAAGCTTCAAGAAAAGGCTTTTGCGTTGGGGCAAATCCAAGTTTTGGCAAAGTCCCAGCCTTCTCAAATCGAGCCTTCTTTGCATGAACTATATCTGCACTCTCCGATACATTTTCAGGATGTAAAGACATGAGGTTCTCCTTCAGCTTTGTTGGCTTCTGCTTCCATTGGCAAGAACTTTGCCACACAAGAAACACTGTGGCTTTTGTGTCCCATCATGCTCAGTAATGCAAGTAAAACCAAAGGCTACATAGCCTTCATTGTACTTCCTTTTCTTTGACATTTTTTTGGTTCAAGCCGAGCTAGAAGTCTTGCTATAAAAAGCTAGTGAAAAAGCTAGTGAAAGTGCAGTAAATCGGATCAGGGCTGCAGTATATGAACCCTGAATGTAGTGTGATGAGACACATGAACCCACATGAATGAAGTGTGATGTCTGACACATAACAATTTAGCAAAGTACTGTATCAGTAAGTTTGGTCACCACCATATTTAAACAGGTGGTAATGCTTAGATTCAGAAAGTTTGTTACCACTTTGTGGAAATTAAATATTTCTTACTCCTGGGCTTCACCTTAGGGTCTTCCACAAATTATGAGCATTAAATCTATACATTTTAGTTATGTTGTGTACCTAGTTCATGGACCCCCTAAATCCCATCCATGGACCCCAGGTTAAGAACCTATGCTTTAGGGCCAAGCCATGGAGGTCAGGGCTACATGGATATTAGGTTTGACTCGAGCAGCTCATGTCCCAAAAATGAGGGCCTCTTGGTGATGGATTATCGGACAAGTAAGACAATTATTATTTCCCCAAATATGCCCAATTTTGATAGTTAACCAACACTGAATATCTGGACTGCCATGCATTCCACTAGGACTGCCAGGTTTCTCCCAGGGACTCTCCCAGGGATTCCTTTCCTTCAATACAGATGTATGTGGTTCAAGGCCTAGGATACATATGTGTGGTCCATGGCCTGAGTGGACTAGGGCCAAGGTCTTATAGTCCAGGGCCAAGGGTGGGCCAGATTCAGGGTCTAGGATATGTAAGGACAAGAGCCTAGAGTGTATTGCCTAGGATCTATATCCAGGCCCTAGGGTGTGTACCAAGGCCTAGTATGTGTATCCAAAGGCCTAGGGGCCTAATGTGTATACCCAGGGCCTAGGTTATGTGTCTAGGGCAGGGCTAGGGTGTGTATCCAGTGTGTACGATGAGTACGCAGGGCTTAGGGTGTGTATCAAGGACCTACGCTGTATATCCAGTGTGTACGATGAGTTATCAAGGACCTAGGCTGTATATCCAGGGCCTGGGGTGTGTTGTTGTTTTGTTGTTATTATTATTATTACTGCTACTCTACTACTACTACTACTATTATTATTATATTATTATTAACTCCTCCAAAGAGGTTAAGTTTTCACCTGTTTGTCTCTCTGTCTGTTCCCAGAATTACACAAAATCTTGCAAATGGATTTTCATTGAATTTTATGGATGGGTTAGGCCTGTGTAAGGACCCATCCATCACACTTTGGTGGTGATACACAGTGCTAGCAGCCACTGTCGCCAGACACAGCATGACACAGCATCGGGCATTTTGTTTGGGAATTTACCTGCACATGTGTATTTTGCATTGGCAGTCATAGCTCATGAATAATTATGCAAGACGGTGACAAGGAACTTACACTAGCTACGTTAGAGCTCACATAATGTAAGAGTGAAGCTAGTGAGGCTGACCCTCACCTCTCCCCCGGGACTACTTTCTTTGTTGACAAGTCAATCCAATAGAGATTTCATTATGAAAGAAAAAGTTGTTGGGAGTGGTGGAGGTTTGCAGTCTCTGATAGCTCTTGTTGTTATTATAATCCTGCCACACTTTGTATGCAGGTTATATGTTAACTGGTTCACTACCGTAGACGCTGTATGGTGTTTTTTGTAACGACTGCAGTAAAAAAAATATCAAATTGTTAGTTTGAGCTATGCACATGCTAAAGAAATCTGGGCATGCTCAGTGGTCTACTTGAGCTAAATTAACAATATCTAACTTGTAGCACTAATCCTGATGTCAACTTGCCCGTGCGATCGGGAAAAATAGCTTCGAGACTCTATGTTAGCGATGTTTTAGCAGTGCTGGATCATGGCGATTTTGGGCTCTCTAAAGTTTAAAACAGTGACGAAGAAGGAGAAGGGATTTTGCCTACCACGGACAACACACCAGAGGCCCGGAAGTGAGTGAAATGGCTGATTCTCAACCCGTTTTGGCCAGGCCAGTGATAGTTCCGCTGATGAGCCTAGCGATTCTTCTGGCGTCCAATTTGAGCAAAATAGCATTTACCCGGGTACTTTGCGGGTACTAGCTATCTATCTAGTGGCTATGATCTTGATCTAGCCATCAACATAAGGCCAGTGCATGTAGAGAAGAAGAACAAGTGTATTGTATGTCTAATAATAGCACCGAGGAATAATCTCTCTGATGCTGGCAATAGGCAAGAGTCTCACATCAAATGCTCCAGCTGTAATGTCCACCTTTGTGTTGCAAATGGCCGGGACTCTGACAAATAATACCACGTGATACTCGCACAGATTACTGCTGTTGATGAATCCCTTGTATGGTGTACGTGTGAGTCTCTTGAACCTCCACAAGCTGACTACTCTGCTTCCACGGCAACTCTCTTTGTTTTTGTTGTTGTTGATGTGTTGTATTGTTAGACGTTTGCTTGTGATTTGTGTTGTTATATTTTGTGTTCCTGTTCCCGGCTAAATGGCTGGAAATTTTTAATGAGCTAAGATAACATCTGCACCACAAGAAAGTATATATGGCTACATGCTATTCTGAATAATGTTGAGTGGAGCAGATATAGTGAGTGTGTGCTCAATACCAATAAATATCAGTACTGCCTAAAAATAAAAATAAACTAATCACATAATGGTATTCATTGTGTGTGGTCAGTTGCTAGGAAACCCACTGGTGACCACACTGTCAGTCAAGAGCACCAACCCACAGTTGCTAAAGACACTTTTGCACTCCTGACTGAATTAAAAAAAAATAGTGTCACTATTTTAATACATGCTGTGTAAATCCAGCGTAAAGAGTTCTCTTTGTAAAGCACCGAAAGTCGGTGTTATTTCTACTGCTGGTGACTAAGTCCACATCCAACTCTCTCTCTCTCTCTCGCTCGAGGCTCTGCTCTGCAATGGTCCTCCATCCTCAACCCCTTTTAGCTAGCCCGGGACATAGACTCAGCCATCCGTACCGCCCGTGAAAGGTTGATTAACAATGGGCATTGCTTGTTAATTATTAAGCAGCTGCTCAGTGGCCATTTTCTCCCAGACTGATGCTCTAAGTGCCCTGCCATTAAGGGGGTACTCCACTGAAAGACTGGCTAAAAACGTTGTTGACTTTTGACTGCCCATAACTTTTTTTATAATTTTTAGCGCGTAATCTTTAGCGCGTAATCAAATACGACACGTTGCCATTCAACAACCACTTTAGTTATTGCAATATGGTTTCACTCCAATCACAGCTGTTAGCGCTACAAACCATTTTACAGCTTTTGATTTTTTTTAACGAGTTGTGGGGGTCTGCCAAACGGAGGAGGGTCCTGCCTTGGATGTTTCTGCATGCATCTTCTGACCTCTAGAGATATTTTATATATCATTGGAAAGCACATAGAACAAGCAACAATTTGAGCATAAAATTATCTACACAAAACAATTATAAAAAAAGTTATGGGCAGTCAAAAGTCAACGTTTTTAGCCAGTCTTCAATAGAGCCCCCCCTTAAGCCTTAACAACAAAGAAGTTTTGCAGTACCTTCCTTCTTCTTTGTATAAGCTGAATAGATGTACAGACGTTTGGATATCAAAGTGATGTCCACGTTTCCATCACCACGATCTCCTTGGACACATGATGCTTGATCCGAGACTTCAGAGTGTGTGATTGATGAACTGCATAAGCAACCACCACAGGAAGAGTTGTTGGAAGTAACTTTTGAGTGAACTGGTGTTATAAATCTGACCTGCCTGATTAGGAGGTTAAAGGATCCTTCAGCTCTTGTCGAAACACTGATATTCCTTCCTTCCCCCTGTAGCAACAAAAGTTGTTATAGGGTAAAAAGTAGATAACATTATCTTTTACCTACAAACATGTTACAATAACCTTCTACTTGGAATTGTGTTCTCTCTGTACTGACTGACCTACTGTGTACCAGCAGCATGCAGATAAACTGGATTACTTGATCTTGCTTCACTCAGCCACCCACCATGCTGAGTGATACGATGCTTTGAGATGAAGTTTACCATTCCTTTCTGTTGTAGAGTTCCTGTTCTTCTTTGTTGTTGGTGCTGTTGTTTTCAGGAGACTTAGTCTCTTGGACTTGATTCCTTCCATAGGGAGTTGTAATAGCTCATGATGCAATCAACAGGGGGTAGCAGTGGAAATAACTACATACCAATACAGTTGCTCACCATCTACCCCTCACCATCTGCCCCTCACCATCTGCCCCTCACCATCTACCCCTCACCATCTACCCCTCACCATCTACCCCTCACCATCTACCCCTCACCATCTACCCCTCACCATCTACCCCTCACCATCTGCCCTCACCATCTACCCCTCACCTACTACCCCTCACCATCTACCCCTCACCATCTACCCCTCACCATCTGCCCCTCACCATCTACCCCTCACCATCTACCCCTCACCATCTGCCCCTCACCATCTGCCCCTCACCATCTACCCCTCAACATCTACCCCTCACCATCTGCCCCTCACCATCTACCCCTCACCATCTACCCCTCACCATCTACCCCTCACCATCTGCCCCTCACCATCTACCCTCACCATCTACCCTCACCATCTACCCCTCACCATCTACCCCTCACCATCTGCCCCTCACCATCTACCCTCACCATCTACCCTCACCATCTACCCTCACCATCTAACTCTCACCATCTGCCCCTCACCATCTACCCCTCACCATCTACCCCTCACCATCTACCCCTCACCATCTACCCCTCACCATCTGCCCTCACCATCTACCCCTCACCTACTACCCCTCACCATCTACCCCTCACCATCTACCCCTCACCATCTGCCCCTCACCATCTACCCCTCACCATCTACCCCTCACCATCTGCCCCTCACCATCTGCCCCTCACCATCTACCCCTCAACATCTACCCCTCACCATCTGCCCCTCACCATCTACCCCTCACCATCTACCCCTCACCATCTACCCCTCACCATCTGCCCCTCACCATCTACCCTCACCATCTACCCTCACCATCTACCCCTCACCATCTGCCCCTCACCATCTACCCTCACCATCTACCCTCACCATCTAACTCTCACCATCTGCCCCTCACCATCTACCCCTCACCATCTACCCCTCACCATCTGCCCCTCACCATCTACCCCTCACCATCTGCCCCTCACCATCTGCCCCTCACCATCTACCCCTCACCATCTACCCCTCACCATCTACCCCTCACCATCTACCCCTCACCATCTACCCCTCACCATTTGCCCCTCACCATCTACCCCCTCACCATCTGCCCCTCACCATCTGCCCCTCACCATTTGCCCCTCACCATCTACCCCTCACCATCTACCCTCACCATCTGCCCCTCACCATCTACCCCTCACCAGCTACCCCTCACCATCTACCCCTCCCTCACCATCTACCCCTCCCTCACCATCTACCCCTCCCTCACCATCTACCCCTCCCTCACCATCTACCCCTCACCATCTACCCTCACCATCTACCCTCACCATCTACCTCTCTCCATCTACCCCTCACCATCTACCCCTCACCATCCACCCCTCACCACCTACCCCTCACCACCTACCTCTCACCACCTACCCCTCACCTTCTACCCCTCACCATCTACCCCTCACCATCTGCCCCTCACCTACTACCCCTCACCATCTACCCCTCACCATCTACCCCTCACCATCTACCCCTCACCATCTACCCCTCACCATCTACCTCTCACCATCTACCCCTTCACCATCTACCCCTCACCATCTACCCCACACCATCTACCCCTTCACCATCTACCCCTCACCATCTACCCCTTCACCATCTACCCCTCACCATCTACCCCTCACCATCTACCCCTCACCATCTACCCCTCACCATCTACCCCTCACCATCTGCCCCTCAACATCTACCCCTCACCATGAGGTTCAGTCTGATCCCCAACCCCACCCTTATTATTTATGATTGATTTTTAATAATTTTACAATCACCTTCTCAATCATCAACTTGAAAATGTATTCTCTTGACATTTCGACTAGATGCTCTAGCCTTCATCAGGAATAATGAGACGCTAAGATTCGTGTGAGCCTGTTGGTAGCTAGCTATTCACCATGTGCTACAAAAGCACACCCTGGCTCATGCGGCCACACGTGAACCAATGAGATTTTTTAATATATATTTTTATATAATAATAATAAAATAAAATAAAAATAATAATAAAATAATACAATAAACTAAACTAATAAACTTAACTAAAAAAATAATAGCCCTCCTTTTCCTTCTCTTGCATATTTCTAACATAGTCAGCTGTTTCTCCTCCAACATCAAGTTGCTAGTACACAGCATGGAATGCTGTTTATATTTTTAATTACCTCTAATGCAGTGGCAATGAATACACTCTAAAACAAATTGGGAGAGGGGTTACATTTATTTTTAAATGAATGTGGTTGAATTAGAACCCATGTAGAGTAAACGTATTTGATGTCCCTTTACCATTGTATTATCTCAATATACTCTGTTTTTATTATATTGGTGTATGTAAATTTTATAACTTTGCATAAGTTATTTATCAGTTGCTATACACTAGCATGCTCAAAGTGCAATTTCACAGTATAACAATGACCCTTACCCACCCCATTATTAAACATGGTTAGTTTTAGTCGAAGAGTTGGTTTAGTCTGAGAAATTGGTATGTCTGGGAAAGCAAATGTAGAAGGAACCTTTGGCTGTATGGTCAAATCACAGCAGTTTAGCAGCTGCCAAAGTTTCAGCCGAGATGTAAGGTTTTGTGTAGGGGTGGGGGGGTGCACCATTTTGTAATACCGGTCATAGAGTGATACTGCACTCTCAAATATATCATGTAATGACATATTATTACCCATATCTCATTCAAGTTCAGTAACGAATCTGTGTTTTAATTGGTGAGTTTGGTGAGTTTGGCAGATAATAATTATATCATGAATACCATTAACCCACTCTGCAGCTGCTGGACACATGTGACCTCAATGTGGAGTCTGTGACGGATGCATCTTCAGGGGGATCTCTAGAGTTTGACGTCATCTCCCCAGAAGGGGCCTTTGGCTCCATCCTAAGAATCAACCTTCCCAAGACGTTGTCGTCAGATGTGTGAGTGATTGGTTCTAGAACCATCTCACATGAACTGCTGCACTATGTGCTGTGTTGTTCAATTAACAGAGGGCACAGGTCATTTCATAGTGGGTGTGTCCCCTTACATGTCCAGTGCAGTTGGCGAGCCCAGCATCAAATGGGGATGTTCCAAAGTCAAAGCTTCACACCGTCCAATATTGGCATTGCCCAGGGCTAGTATTAAGGGGGACATCAACTTTGAGCTTGGAACGTCCACAAATGCATTACAAGAAGAAATGCATTTCATTTTACATGTATCCATGAACCCTTGAATTAGCATGAATATGGTTCCAAGATTTTAGTATTCTCAACCCAAAGTGCATGAATTTAGTGTAGCATGAATTTCGTGATTTACGGCATTTATACAAATTCCAAACAGATACAAGCTGGTGTAAGGTTACTGCCTGATGCCCTGCAACACAATGGGATATATAGCAAATTCTGAAACAGAAATGTGTAAGTATGGCTGTAAGAGGAAGTTTTGTTATGAGAACTTGGAAACCAGAGTTCCCTAGGAACATGGACACTAATGGACACTAAAGGCCGGTTCATAATATGATGGTAGCTCAGCATAGCGCATCGTCATCGTCAAACCTATCGTCAATTATGAACCGCTACCGTTTTGACGCTGTGACGCCACGGAGGCTGACGATAGAGTAGACTTCGATTCTATTCCAACGTCTACTGCTCAGCGTCCAACCAATCAGATTGTTTTAGATTTTCACATGACAATGGTGTTACATGTTTCCAATTGAAGCTACCCATTCTTTACAATGGATGACGAAAAACTGGTGGAGGCAGTACGGTGTTATACCTGCCTTTGGCAGAGCTTCTCGATGTTACGATGTTACAAAAAAACAGGATATTGTTCTTTTCAGATTGACCATCTTCTTATGACGAGCTTCAGTGGGTTTCAAACTGGGACTGCATTCGTCTGTCCATATGACCTTCTCAAACCCTTGATACCTATGAATTGTCTTGGCCACACCAACCTAAATGATGCAATTGGGGATTATAATTTTATTCACATCAAGGCAACAAATCTGTAAATGTTTATTTCAGTGCAAGGGGGATGGTAATAACAGCCACTACACCAACAGGGTGGGCATTCAAGCTTCAGCATAAACTACAAACAAAAGCAAAGATCAGGAGAGCCCCTCACCCATAGCAAGCAAGTAGGAGCCCATGGAGCTTTAAGCCCTTCTCCTTTATCAGCTAAATTAAGTCAGCATACAGCCTTAAGAATCCCAAGCAAACAAGACTAACACGAACCTAGTTAATTCTCTTGCCAACTGGCAGTAGGAGCTACCCTCCGAGTGAGGTTCTACACCGAAGAATGGTCATTGGGTAGCCATTGTTCTTGAGGTGCTCGTGCAGGCTGGAAGGCAGTCATTAATTCGCATCTTCCGTTCCACTACCTCTCGGATGGCTGCCGTTATTAAAATAAAATAAAAATTTATTGCTTTACAGTACAGATATGTGATGACGAGATTGTTGAACTATGATTGAGCACTGAAGGACTACTAGCTAAAACTAGCATCCATTGAATAAAGATTAACAGGGGATAACAATTTAGAGACATACATTGAGAATAGAAGGTGGTGGGTGATGTGAACATTTGTTGCAGGGGCAGACATAGTGAAAGGAACAAAGATTTGCAGATGAAAAGTTACTCTTGAAGTGAGACATAAAACGAGTACGAACTTGCTTAATGAGAGTATAGGAAGTGAGCTCCATGTTTAAGGACGGAAGTGAGTTCCATAGTCTTGGAATCCGATTGAAGTAAAAGTGCCTGTGGGTGCTTGATCTTGTGTACGTGTGCTTTAGTTTAGCTGAGCCTTTTGATCGTGTGTTACAGTTGGCGAAGGAAATGTAGTTGTTGATATTTAAGGTTGAGTTGACGTTCGTTCTTGAGGGAATTAATTAGAAACTTGATGTCAGCCAGTTCAAACTCCATCATTAGCGGAAGTATGTTGAGGTTTTCAAGGCGAACTTTGTAGTCAGATTGATAATCGTTGAGAATAAATTTGGCAGCTCTTCTTTGAATATTTTCCAGGGTTTATTATGTCTTTAGTAAGGGTAGGGTGCCAAAGCTGGGAACAATAAATCAACCTTGATTTGATCAGTGAGTTTGGCACTAACTGAGGCTGAAGCACTGAAGTGACGGTGAAGAAGACCGAGCAATCTGTAGACCTTAGATGTCAGATAAAGGTAGTGTTCACTCCATGTTAAGTCTGTGGAAAGAATGATACCAAGGTCTTGGTGTGATTTTTTCGTGGCGATGTCATGGGAACTAATGTTATAGTAAGTAGGGATGACATCTTTGTTTGCCAGGAAACTCAGGTGGACGAATTTGGATTCATTAAAGGCCAGAGTCCAATTGTTACTCCAGTCAAAAATGGAGTCAATGTCCTGTTGTAGTAGATCCTTGTCCAAGACAGAGTTGATTGGGAGAAAGCACTTTGTGTCATCAGCAAAAAGCAACATGGAAGAGTTAGAAGTAGATAAAGGAAGGTCATTAATGAAAATAAGGAATAATAAAGGGCCTAAAATGCTGCCTTGAGGCACACCATGCTACAGGTAGCAGGTCAGAATGCAGGTTATTAATGGTTACACATTGAGCTCTACCTGTGAGTTAAGCTTGAAACCAAAGCCATAAGTTTCCAGTTATTCCTATGAGTCTAAGTTTTAACAGGAGTTCCTTATGTGGAACACTATCAAAACCTTTTTTGTAAGTCCATATAAATAACATCTACCTGATTTTTCTTGTCATTGCACTCATAGATTGTACTAAAGAGAGTTAGAAGCTGCTGTAGTATTGATCGCTGTTTCAGAAAACCAAATTGTGTTGCCGAGATGGAGCCAAGGATGGAATCAATGCATTTATTATAAATGATTTTTTTCTGAGACAGTGCAAAGGAGGGAGATAGGTCTGTAACTACTTGCTTGGGATTTGTCGCCTGACTTGTATATGGGTGTGATCGAATGAGTATGCCACTCTCTTGGGAGTGCATGTTTGGAGAGTATGAGGTTGAACAAGTGTAAGAAAGGTTCATAGAGCGCTACTGCACATGATTTCAATATCTTTGGACCAATGCCGTCTACTCCCATTGCTTTTTTGGTGTCTAAGGAGCTTAGAGCTACATATACGTCAAAGTCAGTGATTGAGATATTCTCCAGAAAAGAGTCATGCAGGGACCCGTTATCTTCAAGTAATGAAGTGGTAAAATTGCTGTTAGTAAACACAGAGTGGAAATAGTGATTAAATAGAGAGGCTTTAGCGTAGTCTGCTGAAGCTCTAGAAGAGCCATAGCTCACTGTGTGAGGAATATTGTTGGAGTCTGTTAGGGACCTCAAATATTTGTAAATGTTTGAGTTGTTTGAATGGGAAAGTTCCTGAATCAGTTTGGACTCGTAGGCCGATTTAGCATACTTAAGATCATCTTTCAATTGAATTATTTTGTCAAGGAGAGATTGGGTAGGATGGGATCTATTTCTTCTTTTCAAGTGCGAAGGCAATTGTACTTGTGCTGTAGATGTTTAGTAATCCATTTGGGACGTTGTTTTGCTCTTAATTTGACTTTGGGGGTAAACAGAGGCATAGCATTTAAAATGGCGTTTTTTATATAGGCCAAGACCTCTTCAGACAGTAAGCAAGAGCTGAAGTCAGCTTCCAAAAGATAAGAGCTAAGGCCGAAGAAATCAGCCTTTGAGTAGTCATAAACCAACTTTGGAGTTGTTTTTGGTACATGGGAGGACGAGGTGTTGACAAGGAAGGAGATTGGGAAGTGGTCAGTGGGGAATGGAACCTGGTCGTTAGATAGAACAGTAACATCATGCACACGTACATCTTCATTAGTTAAAACCAGATCTAATTATGTTACCTTTAGTGTGAGTAGGTACTGTGACAAGCTGCATGAGATTGAGAGAAAACACAAGGTCGCAAAGAGAATTGGAGTATGTTGTGGACCCTTTGAGGGCAGACCAATTTATGTCTGGAGCATTGAAGTCACCAACAAGAATAATAGAAGCAGAGAGAATGCAGGAAGAGTATTTAGATAGTTGATCAGATTTTCAATTTGTGGGAGAATAGACTACTAAAGTGAGAAGAATAGGATGCTGGAAACAGAAAGAGATAGTGATGACCTCAAGGGAAGCAGGAGAAGACATAAGCTTACAGGGAATTTCTTCCCTGACAGCTATCAGGACTCCACCCCCTCTTGTGTCCCGGTCCTTTCTGGAAATAGTGAAACCTGTCTGGATGATTTCATTGTTATATATGTTGGACGAGAGCCAAGTTTCAGAGAAGCAGTAGATAGAATAGTCGGATGAGAGAATAAAAGATTGTAGAGAAGTAAGCTTATTTACAAGACTGAGTATTAAGTACACACACTTGGAGGGGGTGTTTTTTATCTAGTCAGGATGTATTGGGTGGTAAAGTACTGGGTGGTAAAGTGCTCCCCCATCCCATCTTGTAGGTCTCCCGCTATCAAACCGCCAGGCTAAGTCCTGACACAGTCGGTGCCTTCAATTTTAAGATTCTGTTTCTTGTAAACCATTCGCTAAAAAATCACGAATGACTGCCACGTGCAACTCGTGAAGTGCAATTCCCTACGATCTATTCCGGCTAAAAATAATAAACGTTCCGTGCGTCTAAACGTTTAGAGCGGCTATGCGTCTGAACGTTTCGTACGTTATTTTTAGCCGGTTGGAAAACGCATGCGTTTAGACGCTGAACCAACGCTCGGTTTAAACGAAACGCCAAGTTTTTTGTGGCGCCTACTGTATGTATGTATTTTTTGTTACACTGAATCTTGATGTGGTATAAACCTCCTACATCAGACTGCCCGCAGGAAAGCGATCAAGGAAGTAACATACATGAGACGACAATTGCTAGCAGGCAATTAATGACCGTTCTTTTATGTTCAACAGCAGTACTGCAGCAAGTACCCTCACACCACAACTACTTGACCACCCACGCAAGAAACGAAAATGACAAGTAGAAGTCAATGACATGGACAGGGTGCTCATGGCCAGGCTGGATGCCCTGCAAGGACAGCAGCAGCAGCAAGATGGAGAGGGCGCATTTGGAGAGCATGTTGCTGCCTATCTGCGATTATTAGGAGGACGAGCTAAGGCCATAGCACGAGACAAAATTTTACTTAACTCCCAATATCCCAATAATCCCCACTCCACTCCTCACTATCCCCCAAACAATGTAAATACAGGTCCTTCTTCTCCCACTCACCCCAATGATTCCTTTTACACCTTTTAATTGCAATACTTAATTACAATATTGCTGTATCAGTAAATGAAATTATGCTGATTACTATATGTAATAACAAAACAGAATAGTCAAGTTCGCCGCACTTGGCTATATTGCCAACACACTTCTCCAGCAGTTGAACAAAAGTACTTTTTGAAATCATCTCGGACATCAGCTGCAGATTGAGAATGTCTGTACATATAAATATATAGATTTATACTACATCACGTCATCTGTGGCTAATCTGATTGGTTAATAACTATAGGTTACATAGGCGCGTAACCTACACTTTTTTTTCTTTTTTCTTTTTTTCTTCAACAAATCGAATATATATTATATGCTGACATACATGTAGTACAATGCAGTATAGAGTACAATGTCCTTTTAAGTAAGTAAGTACGAACAATAAATAAATAAATAATCTAAAGAGTTCCATCAACCTCAGCCCCAACTGGAGGGTTGCGGCTAAGCCGGAGCGTAGCATTTCCTCTCCAGAGGCTGACCGACAACCGTTGGAAAATATGCCGAATTGCAATTGCATCCGATGAAGAACTCCCCAATCGCTGTGCTTGGTGACGACCGATGTCCGAGATGGTTCGGGCAGCCTCCTCACTCCAACCCCCAAGCGATTCCACAACTAGGGGAACGAAATCGGGGCTAGGGCTTTTAAGCGCATGTAGTTTAGCGCGTGCGCAATGCAGTATAAGTAAGATAGCCTATACAAAAGAGTCGGTTATGCGCCAGTGTAGTGTAACCTACTCGTTTGCTATTACATTCCTCGGCTTCGCCTCGGGGTAACCGCAAACTCGGAGGTTACATAGGCGCATAACCGACTCTTTTGTATAGGCTATCCTATACATATTATAGTCAAGTGGGTAATTTAAGCAACCACCATGTAAATAAACCTGTTACTGCCAATTCCGGTGGCTGGCTCCATTCCAGTATTTGCATCTGTATCACCTCTCCATGCACCATCAATGCAATTACCACTTCCATCTTCGCCATCTATGAATCCAGCTGGGCAATATACAGATGACTCCAAAGTTCGAAGATAATTGTGTACAATAGCAGCTTTCGAGAATGCTATCACTGTATTGGGCTGGGCAATTATCGGACGTCTAAAAAGGCGCCATCGTGCAGCAAGAATTCCAAATGCATTTTCTATTACTCTTCTTGCCATGCTTAGCCGATAGTTAAAAATAGCTCGATCCTCTAAGGAATTGAGAGAATACCGATTTTAAGCATGCACAATGGTGATCATATATATATATATATACCTGGCAGGTTTCGGCCAGGATACGGCCGCAATAGATTTTCCTTCAATGGGAAGGCTTCATCTCCAACAATTAGGTATGGTAAAGACGGCTGAGAAGTGTCTAAACAATCAAGAAAACTCCAATGCACCCTTTCTATGCACTGAATTAAAACTGGATACTTGTAAGTGGACATGGTTCAGGGATTGACAGCGAGTTTGTTTCAAGTGCTTGTCCAAAGCAAGAATTTCAGAGCACACCCCCATCACTATGCCTCCCAACCTCCCCAATATCAACTAGAATGAACCTGCAGTTATAAAATTATATCGTGCTATATAGAATTCCGTCTAGTGTATGCTATTCACCTGTAATGTGCATCACACAATGCAAGCAGCACAATGGGAGTGAGTGCCCTTATAATTGAAGTACATTGATCCAGCATTGATGGGGGGCTTGAACCACTATATGCTTTCCATCAACAGCACCGATGTAAATTCAGCAATGAAGATTATAAACAATGCAGGATGTTACCAATGCAATGTGGAAAATTCCAAAAAATTTCAAATTGCTGACTGACTCCTTTCCAATCAGCTGCTGAGGAAGGCGCTTTCAGGTATTGAGGCATCAGAACATTCCAGAGAGTCTCACACATTTCCTTCAAGATGCCATTGACTGTTGATTTCCCCATTCTGAAATTGAAGGACAGAGACACCTAGAAGTTTGAGTATTGCATGGTAATTTGTAAATTTTAACTTTAAATTTAACCTGGGAATTTCCTGTGGCAAGATATCGAAGGGTCAGCGCCAACCTCTCAGCTGGAGATATTCCAACACTTGAATAACTGGCGGTGTGTCAAGTATGGACTAACCTATCATTATTACAAGGATGGTTTCAAATAACTGAGTGAATAAATAACTGGGTGAATATTTAACTTAACTTATACCTCTTTCAGGAGACTACCAAACCTTTCTTTCGTCATCCTGAGGTACGTGAAGTGGCTGCTTGGGCCAGACAGTCGCATCTCCTGAAGTAAATTATGATATTCTCCTTGTTCCAGGCGCTGTTGGAATATTGTTCGTGCACGCCCTCTCCTCAGTCTCCTATTCCTCCTTTTCCTCCTTCTTCTCAACAGTAATACTAGAATTATAGCCTCCTGTTCTCGTACAAAATTTCTCCCGACCATGGCGAGCAAAAAAAATGAACTGGCTACTAACGACAAACAAGCTCGGCAACTGTAGTCTGCAAGGTCAAAGTCCAATTGGTGGTTCACTTTCCGTAATAGCGTCAAATTGTGAACTGCAATGACGCTGCTAGAACGCTGAAGCTTGCACAAAAGCGACGATACGCTACGCTGAGCTACCGTCATATTATGAACCTGCCGAGTGAGGCCATCAGGCTCTGTGCAAAGGGAAGGACATAGAGGCAGACAAGAACTTAGTGATAATTTACACTCTTGACACTGTTTACTCTCCATGTTACTCTCCATGATTAGCACATTTCTCTCTCTCTCTATTGACAGCAGTTACCCCTTCCAACATATACCAACAATGTAGCCAGTTATAGATTGATATACATGTAGCTTGTTCATAACGTGACAAAAACATGTATCACACCTCCATAAGCTAGAGCATGTTGATGAATTGAGTAGCTATGTCAGAATGGAACTCCAGCATCCATTCCTCTCGGCTATTAACCCTGCAGCCTGTTCTCACCTGCCTGGGCAGCAGCCAGGTTTCTTTCCTCTAGCTTCAAATATGCTGCCATTTTCTCTTGACTGAGTGATGACCATTACCTATCTACATAAGCCCACATTATTTTTAAGGCGGGTGACCCGTTCATATTCTTTTACGGATGAATGTACGGAGCATACCGTATATTCTCTAGTAGGAACCGCGGATTACTATTTACTTCCGCCCAATCTACCTGCCATTACTATTGGAAGGGTGATTACAATTAGAAGGGTGGTTACTATTAGAAGGGTGATTAGGTGGTTATATACTAGTGATTACAGTTGTGAATGAATTCAAGTACCTCTTTGGAGGACTTCTAATCATTTAGGTGCTCACGGCTCAACGGTTCTCAACGGTTGAGTACCCCACGTGGAAAGCAGAAGTCAGGGGTTCAAGCCCTGCTGGTGCCCAGAATATTATTCCTGGTTTCCCCCTTCTCTTCAGCTCTCAGTTTATAAGCGTAATGAGCAATTATTTGGGTGTGTACTACAGTAGGTAGATACATATGCCATGTGCAGCAGCAAGTTTTCCAGCCAGCTCTCCCCAATGAGGGCCTGCTTCGCTCGCCAATGAATCATCTTTGCTCTTGTTGCTATGGGGAGTGTGTGTGGTAGCATTCCCTGCCTTGGCTTGACTCCTATTTTAAAATGGCAGACCAAAACAAACAAAGTTTATATCTCTGCCTAAAACTCACGTTGGCAGCTTCTTTAGTGTCTCAGTTAAACTCTGTTTGGTTTGGGCCGAGTTTAAGACAAAAACACTCTCGAGTATGCCTTTGAATCCTTTGCAAAGGTACTAAACCAGCAACCCAAACGTATGGTTGAAAACAGTGAGGCTGTTCTTCAGCATCTTGTGTCTATCTACTTCCCCCCCCCCACACACACACACCCACACACGTAACTTGCATACTTATCGTACCAAAATACTCCGAGCTATCCAATGCATTGCAATGAATAGTCCATTCTCTCTTCACCAAAAAATCAGTAAAAGGTCATCAATGCCATTAACACGCTTGTGTGCATGCCATATCGAGTCTAGCGTAGCCAAGTCAGTGAGCAGCTGATAAATAGAAACAAGACCAAAAAAATTAAATTTTTAATTGATGAAATTTTTAATTGATGAAACAAATTTACTAATGTTAATGATGACCAATATTATAATGCTTTTTAATGTTTTACACAGTGGAAGTGAGTTCAAGTTGACAATCAAGTATGAGACCATGCCCACCTGCTCGGCAGTGCAGTGGTTGGAGCCTGCCCAGACGGCGGGCAAGAAACACCCGTACCTCTACACGCAGTGTCAGGTCAGTCCTGTCTTGCAAACCCCCTCCTTACCTCTCTTGTGTTTTTTTTGTTGGGGGTAATGAATATTGGGGAGAATGAATATTTAATAATGAAAGGTCAGGGACCAGCCCCCTTGACTAATTAGCCCTTGCTTTATTATTTATTTATCTATTTATTTATTATTTAATTCATATATTTAATTCATATATTTATTTTTATTACAGTACTTCTGCCTTCCAAGGAGGTAATGTCCCCCCCCCCCCAGTTTGTTGGTTGGTCTGTCTGTTAGCAGAGAAGTATTATGCACACACGACAAACTTGAGTAGGTTAGGCCTGGGTACACAAGACAAACTTGAGTAGGTTAGGCCTGGGTACACAAGACAAACTTGAGTAGGTTAGGCCTGGGTACACATGACAAACTTGAGTAGGTTAGGCCTGGGTACACATGACAAACTTGAGTAGGTTAGGCCTGGGTACACATGACAAGCTTGAGTAGGTTAAGCCTGGGTACACAAGACAAACTTGAGTAGGTTAGGCCTGGGTACACATGACAAACTTGAGTAGGTTAGGCCTGGGTACACATGACAAACTTGAGTAGGTTAGGCCTGGGTACACATGACAAACTTGAGTAGGTTAGGCCTGGGTACACATGACAAACTTGAGTAGGTTAGGCCTGGGTACACATGACAAACTTGAGTAGGTTAGGCCTGGGTACACATGACAAACTTGAGTAGGTTAGGCCTGGGTACACATGACAAACTTGAGTAGGTTAGGCCTGGGTACACATGACAAGCTTGAGTAGGTTAGGCCTGGGTACACATGACAAACTTGAGTAGGTTAAGCCTGGGTACACATGACAAACTTGAGTAGGTTAGGCCTGGGTACACATGACAAACTTGAGTAGGTTAGGCCTGGGTACACATGACAAACTTGAGTAGGTTAGGCCTGGGTACACACGACAAACTTGAGTAGGTTAGGCCTGGGTACACATGACAAACTTGAGTAGGTTAGGCCTGGGTACACATGACAAACTTGAGTAGGTTAGGCCTGGGTACACATGACAAACTTGAGTAGGTTAGGCCTGGGTACACATGACAAACTTGAGTAGGTTAGGCCTGGGTACACACGACAAACTTGAGTAGGTTAGGCCTGGGTACACATGACAAACTTGAGTAGGTTAGGCCTGGGTACACACGACAAACTTGAGTAGGTTAGGCCTGGGTACACATGACAAACTTGAGTAGGTTAGGCCTGGGTACACATGACAAACTTGAGTAGGTTAGGCCTGGGTACACACGACAAACTTGAGTAGGTTAGGCCTGGGTACACACGACAAACTTGAGTAGGTTAGGCCTGGGTACACATGACAAACTTGAGTAGGTTAGGCCTGGGTACACATGACAAACTTGAGTAGGTTAGGCCTGGGTACACACGACAAACTTGAGTAGGTTAGGCCTGGGTACACACGACAAACTTGAGTAGGTTAGGCCTGGGTACACATGACAAACTTGAGTAGGTTAGGCCTGGGTACACATGACAAACTTGAGTAGGTTAGGCCTGGGTACACATGACAAACTTGAGTAGGTTAAGCCTGGGTACACATGACAAACTTGAGTAGGTTAGGCCTGGGTACACATGACAAACTTGAGTAGGTTAGGCCTGGGTACACACGACAAACTTGAGTAGGTTAGGCCTGGGTACACATGACAAACTTGAGTAGGTTAGGCCTGGGTACACATGACAAACTTGAGTAGGTTAGGCCTGGGTACACACGACAAACTTGAGTAGGTTAGGCCTGGGTACACACGACAAACTTGAGTAGGTTAGGCCTGGGTACACATGACAAACTTGAGTAGGTTAGGCCTGGGTACACACGACAAACTTGAGTAGGTTAGGCCTGGGTACACATGACAAACTTGAGTAGGTTAGGCCTGGGTACACATGACAAACTTGAGTAGGTTAGGCCTGGGTACACACGACAAACTTGAGTAGGTTAGGCCTGGGTACACACGACAAACTTGAGTAGGTTAGGCCTGGGTACACATGACAAACTTGAGTAGGTTAGGCCTGGGTACACACGACAAACTTGAGTAGGTTAGGCCTGGGTACACATGACAAACTTGAGTAGGTTAGGCCTGGGTACACATGACAAACTTGAGTAGGTTAGGCCTGGGTACACATGACAAACTTGAGTAGGTTAGGCCTGGGTACACACGACAAACTTGAGTAGGTTAGGCCTGGGTACACATGACAAACTTGAGTAGGTTAAGCCTGGGTACACATGACAAACTTGAGTAGGTTAGGCCTGGGTACACATGACAAACTTGAGTAGGTTAGGCCTGGGTACACACGACAAACTTGAGTAGGTTAGGCCTGGGTACACACGACAAACTTGAGTAGGTTAGGCCTGGGTACACATGACAAACTTGAGTAGGTTAGGCCTGGGTACACACGACAAACTTGAGTAGGTTAGGCCTGGGTACACACGACAAACTTGAGTAGGTTAGGCCTGGGTACACATGACAAACTTGAGTAGGTTAGGCCTGGGTACACATGACAAACTTGAGTAGGTTAGGCCTGGGTACACACGACAAACTTGAGT
The DNA here is from genome assembly GCA_028752905.1 of Cladorhizidae sp. MBARI D1340-BT2. NCBI lineage: Eukaryota > Metazoa > Porifera > Demospongiae > Poecilosclerida > Cladorhizidae > Cladorhizidae sp. MBARI D1340-BT2. The sequence goes on from JAQNBH010000001.1 coordinate 27,823,178, forward strand.
AGGTTAAGCCTGGGTACACACGACAAACTTGAGTAGGTTAGGCCTGGGTACACATGACAAACTTGAGTAGGTTAGGCCTGGGTACACACGACAAACTTGAGTAGGTTAGGCCTGGGTACACATGACAAACTTGAGTAGGTTAGGCCTGGGTACACACGACAAACTTGAGTAGGTTAGGCCTGGGTACACACGACAAACTTGAGTAGGTTAGGCCTGGGTACACATGACAAACTTGAGTAGGTTAGGCCTGGGTACACATGACAAACTTGAGTAGGTTAGGCCTGGGTACACACGACAAACTTGAGTAGGTTAGGCCTGGGTACACATGACAAACTTGAGTAGGTTAAGCCTGGGTACACATGACAAACTTGAGTAGGTTAGGCCTGGGTACACATGACAAACTTGAGTAGGTTAGGCCTGGGTACACACGACAAACTTGAGTAATTTAGGCCTGGGTACACACGACAAACTTGAGTAGGTTAGGCCTGGGTACACACGACAAACTTGAGTAGGTTAGGCCTGGGTACACACGACAAACTTGAGTAGGTTAGGCCTGGGTACACATGACAAACTTGAGTAGGTTAGGCCTGGGTACACATGACAAACTTGAGTAGGTTAAAGCCTGGGTACACACGACAAACTTGAGGCCACATTTTGGTGGTGATCCACGTTGATAGAAGCTGTCATTTCCAGAATGGCATGCACTTGGCGTTGTGGGAAATTTTGTTTCTGTAGTTGCGATCTTTGACATTGGCAACAACAGCTCACAGATTACGTGTCACGGCGATATTAACCGACTACACCAGCTATGTTATCGTTTGCACCATGCAGTGTGCTAGCAGAGCTATACAGCGCTTTCTTCGCCATATTTTTATCATCAATAACTTGGTCAAGAATTGTTGGGGGTGGAGGAGGCTGCATCTCTGATCGCTCTTGTTATTAAAAAAAAATCATCATCATCAATTGTTCTTTCACCATTTTATTTACTTAATTTTTATTTCTTTATTATTAGTAGTAGTAGAAGTAGTAGTGTAGTAGTAGTATTACTATTATTATTACTATTATTATTGTTGTTTATTATTATTTTTAATTATTATTATAATCCTCTCTCTCCCCTCCCCCCTAACCATTCCATTATGTAATTTTATAGTGAAAAAAAAAAAATTTCTTCCTTTCCAGGCATAACATACAGAATTTTTTGTGGATGGTGTTGTTGGATGGTGTTGTTGTTGTTGTTGGGGGGGGGGGGGGTTGTACATGGGTGGGAAGAGTGGTGAATAATATTTGGTGTGCCAGAAATTACTCTTATCGTCACATATGTCTTTGAGAAGGCTCTGGGTTAGGTAAGGTTCATGCTAAACTCAACAACTGCAAATTCTTCTCAACATCACATTTCTACTTCATTTCTCCACCATTTCCCCTCCAATGGTAAGCGCGCCATGCAAAGAGAGAAATATTTCCTCCACTGTAGTAGAGGAGACTCGCAAAACGAATGACAAAGATGGACCTCTTATTTTTTACCACATCCACTCGAATGACCCTTTCCGAGCATGCAAGAGACCTGACATACTGTAGCATACATCCTCTTTCTGGTGCTGAAACCATGTCCAACTGGCTTGGTTGGCAGGCAGGCTTGTCCGTGCAGGCATGCTTGTGACCATGTGGGTGTGCTTGTTCCACTCTTCTGTGAGCGAGATCAAGGAGGTGTGGTTATTATATCCCCGCAAGGATTATGGTCTCTCCCACGAAGATTGGCCTTCCAGATTAGCATAACATGTGTGCATCTGTGTCCTGGTATGTGGTTGGTAGTTACATTAATTGCATGCAGTTACATTAATTGAATATTGTTACATGTAGTTACACTAATTGAATATTGTTACATGTAGTTACATTAATTGAATATTGTTACATGTAGTATTTACATTAATTGAATATTGTTACATGTAGTTACATTAATTGAATATTGTTACATGTAGTTACATTAATTGAATATTGTTACATGTATATTGTTACATCTAGTTACATTGATTGAATGTAGTTCTACACCATGCATGTAATACTCCAGCCCATTCACGCTCGCAGCTTGATGCCCTGTATGGACACGCCCTCAGTCAAGTCGACATACACTGCCGAGGTGGGTAATGCAATGTGAGGTCATGATGTAATATTGAAGCATGGGGTTACATTGAATATAATGTGTGAAATCTACAAGGATAAGTGATGATTTGCTACTATAACAACTTCCTCAACAAGCAACCTTCTTGGGAAGAAAATTTAATTATTGAGAAGGTCCGTCCGTTATAATCTACTATGTCAATTGAGAGGTGGTTGAGAATGACATGCTAGCTCATTATCACCCCTTGTCACTGAGTGAGGGAGCATCAAGTCATGAATATGGCTGTGATTATTTGGGTATGAGTGGTTGTCCACATTACGTCCTTCGTACATGTCCCCCCCCCTTGGTGCCATGCTCAATTGCTGTCGAAGTTCTTACCCACCTAAGACTGGCTAGACTATGTGGGAGAGATCTTTGGACTTGGGGGAGCTCTAGTTGTCTCCACGGCACCCACTGGTGCACCATGGACACCTTGGGTGTCTTGATGACATCTCACTGCCTGAGTCCTATCCCTCCAGCAGGCCAGAGCTGTAGCTATGTACCAATCTCTTTTTGTAGGCATTCGAGGCTCCGCCTAATCTGATTAATTATGTGATTGGTACTGAGCATGGGCAAAGCAACTTATTGGATGAGGTCTCTGTCAAGTGTTGGAGCTCGTAACTAGGCCCTTCCGAGGGGTAGCCAGGTGACAGGTCACCTCCTACGGCATGGGGTCATGTGTGTGGTCTGGTTAAGGACGATGAATGAGCAGCAGGAGCATGCTGGAGCACATGCACCCTGTCTTAGACATGCATGCTGACGCGTGACTGGATTTCTCTACCTTAGCTTCACACATTGAGGCAAAGGAAATACACTGCTCATCAATACTGCACATGTGCATGTGTGTACATGCTCATCAATACTGCACACGTGCATGTGTGTACACTGCTCATCAATACTGCACATGTGCATGTGTGTACATGCTCATCAATACTGCACACGTGCATGTGTGTACACTGCTCATCAATACTGCACATGTGCATGTGTGTACATGCTCATCAATACTGCACACGTGCATGTGTGTACACTGCTCATCAATACTGCACATGTGCATGTGTGTACATGCTCGTCAATACTGCATGTGTGTACACGCTCATCAATACTGCACATGTGCATGTGTGTACACGCTCATCAATACTGCACATGTGCATGTGTGTACATGCTCGTCAATACTGCACATGTGCATGTGTGTACACTGCTCATCAATACTGCACATGTGCATGTGTGTACACGCTCATCAATACTGCACATGTGCATGTGTGTACACGCTCATCAATACTGCACATGTGCATGTGTGTACACGCTCATCAATACTGCACATGTGCATGTGTGTACACGCTCATCAATACTGCACATGTGCATGTGTGTACATGCTCGTCAATACTGCACATGTGCATGTGTGTACACTGCTCATCAATACTGCACATGTGCATGTGTGTACATGCTCATCAATACTGCACATGTGCATGTGTGTACATGCTCATCAATACTGCACATGTGCATGTGTGTACATGCTCATCAATACTGCACATGTGCATGTGTGTACATGCTCATCAATACCGCACATGTGTATGTGTGTACACGCTCATCAATACTGCACATGTGCATGTGTGTACACGCTCATGAATACTGCACATGTGCATGTGTGTACACGCTCATCAATACTGCACATGTGCATGTGTGTACACGCTCATGAATACTGCACATGTGCATGTGTGTACACGCTCATGAATACTGCACATGTGCATGTGTGTACACGCTCATGAATACTGCACATGTGCATGTGTGTACACTGCTCGTCAATACTGCACATGTGCATGTGTGTACACGCTCATGAATACTGCACATGTGCATGTGTGTACACTGCTCATCAATACTGCACATGTGCATGTGTGTACATGCTCATCAATACTGCACATGTGCATGTGTGTACACTGCTCATCAATACTGCACATGTGCATGTGTGTACACGCTCATCAATACTGCAGATAATGTGATGGGCGTACTCGCAGTACAATGTCATGATGATGTTTGTGTGTGTGTGTGTGTGTGTGTGTGTACATGTGTACTTTTGGCAGCAAGTAGTTCACATGTTCATGAGTGTGCCTTAATTAGAGATAGTTAGAATGGCACTTGTACTGTCGTTTCTGATTCACACTAGGTGACACAAAGTAACACGGTGTAGCAATTATTTGAGAGCATTTGCACCGATCACGCACAAGGTTATCATGAACTTGAGAAAGTGTGACAAATTGTATGTGTTTGGTATGAGATGAGATGGCCGTAACATGCCAAGGTCCACACAGGTGACCACACCTACTGAGCTAACGGCTCTGATGAGCGCTACAAGGGAGGGCTGTGTTCCTCATCCTACCAGGCCAGGAAAGATGGTGACCACGTTCAGCCAGAAGGTCCCGATTCCATCGTACCTGTTGGCACTTGTCGTAGGAGCACTGGAGAATAGGTAATGGCAAGAGATGGGGTTAATTTGATTAGGAGTGTTTAATTAGGAGAGAGGCTATTTAGAGGAGGGGGAGAGAAAACTGGTTCATCAAGTTTGCTTCTTTTTCTCTGAAGGTCAGTTGGTGCTTGCAGCAAAGTCTGGTGCGAGAAGGAAATGATCGAGCAAGCAGCGTGGGACTTCTCCGAGGTACAAACATTCACATGTACATACATGTACAAACATTCACACATAAACATTCACACATGTCATACATGTACAAACTTTCACACATGTACATACATGTACAAACATTCATACATAAACATTCACACATGTACATACATGTACAAACATTCACACATGTCATACATGTACAAACATTCACACATGTACATACAGTACATGTACAAACATTCACACATGTACATACATGTACAAACATTCACACATGTCATGCATGTACAAACATTCATGCATGTACATACATGTACAAACATTCATGCATGTACATACATGTACAAACATTCACACATGTACATACATGTACAAACATTCACACATGTACATACATGTACAAACATTCACACATGTCATACATGTACAAACATTCACACATGTACATACACAGCATTGCAATGACCTACATACAATCTAATACATAGACAAATACATAGACACATGCACACATGTAAACACACACATTTATTTTCATATAGTACATATAATATACACACACATACATGTATCAACCCACATACATACCATAGTATGGTATACATGTATACATTTATTTGTATACAGTACATATAGTATATACACACATACATTCAACACACATGCATACATACATACATTCATTTGCATACAGTACATATAATATATACACACATACATGTATCAACACACATGCATGCATACATACATACATTTATTTGTATATAGTACCTATAATATATACACACACATACATGTATCAACACACATACATTCATATTACATTCACAAGACACAAATATATTATGTTTTCATTAAAAAAACAAAAGCCTTTACCAATGTGGACAACAAGTATTCACAGGAAGCTTTATAATGAACTGCCAATATTATGGTACAGCTTTAGAATAGTTGTCTTATGATGATGTTGGTCTTCGCCGTGAGGTGTTTCTTGCCTTCATTCATTGGTCAGTTCTTGTTTCGTTTCCTTTCAAAACATCTTTGGTCTTTGTTTCTATTTTTTTTGTTACAGTCCAGCTGCCATCTATAAGGAGCTACTCAGTATATAGCACACCGGAGCTAACCAATCATAGGCTTTGATGACAGGAGCGTGGGTTTAATAAATATACCTTGAAACCAATAGTAAAGTAGGTAAAAATGTGCTTTAATAGAATACCAGCTCAACAACCAGCTAACAACCAGCTTAACAACCAGCTAACAACCAGCTTAACTAACTTAACGGATCCTCTGCTAAGGTAATAAACCAGCAGTGAACATGAGAAGTGTGGAAGCCTCTTGAAATCCTCCTAAAGGATGAGTACATCTGCCTAAGCTTGGATGTGTTTCTGCTCCCCCACACTGCATGACATGCTTACACTAAATCATTCATAGAAACCGTAGCACCAGAAGACTCCAAATGTTTCACTGCACATCCACGACTGGCCTGTTTTTAACTGTAGTAAAAAAGGCATGGGCTGCAGTGGTTGTCGATGATGCAATCAAGCTAGGTCACATGCTGTTTTATTATCTCAACATTGTCCACCACAAGACTCGAGCTGTAAGCTTCAACAAACGGCCCACACTCAGTTCTGCTGTTCGGTTGTTGTTTTCTCGCTCCTGGGCAACCGTTAAAGTCCAAAGAAGACTGCAGGAAATCCACTACCAAAGCGCCTGCTATTTGTTTGGTTACGTGTGTGTGCAGCATCATAACTCTGCACGTGTGCTTTAATTGCACTGCTAAGAGACAGTTCGGTGGGTGACGATGGAACCAAGGAAAGCAAAGAAATGGGGGGAGGGGGGGGGGGGGAGGAATGGGAGCAAGAAACGAGCGAGAAAGAGCTAAGTGTAGAAATAGAGGAACTAAGGAGAGATGGGCTATGAAGACCTTGTAGCCTCAAGCGCATGTGCATTCGTACGTTCATCACACGGACCAATAAACAGCCTCCATATAAGTATGTGAACTGCTTAACTATTCTCAATTCCACCCTTACATTGCCAACGCCTTCACTCAGCACTCAATGTTTGAAGATTGGCATATATATATATACATATAAGATAGCTAGATATATTTGAATCAAATATGCTGAGATGGAAAGTGTCCTTGTTGTTGTGTGGTAGACTGGCAAGATCTTGGGTGTGGCTGAGGCTCTGGCCGGTCCTTATGTGTGGGGTGTGTATGATGTGCTGGTCCTTCCTCCATCCTTCCCTTACGGTGGTATGGAGAATCCCTGCCTGACGTTCGTCTCCCCCACTGCACTGGTGAGTTGAGAGATGAAGTTCATACGTGTGTTCCTGATGGGATTATCTCAGTAATCCCTAGCTACACATACATATATGCATAGATGAATAATCGCCATAATGGTGGTGAGGTTTCTCATACCCCTACCTCCTTCTGCTCCTCTTCCTACCCCTCTCATCCTCCTCTCCCTCTCGCGCACATCCACACCCTCTCCTCTCCCTCTCCTCCTCCCCATCTCTTTCTCTTCTCCCTCCTTCACTCACCTCCTCTCTCTTCTCTTCTTTCACCTCCTCTGAAGTCCTCTTCTATTGAGAACGGAGACAAGTCTGGAGCTAGTGTGAGTTGGATCATCAGAATGAGAGAAGGGTTAAGCCTGGAGCTAGTGTGGGTTATATAAGCAGAATCATCACAATGAGAGAAGGGTTAAGCCTGGCACTAGTGTGGGTTATAAAAGCAGAATCATCACAATGAGAGAAGGGTTAAGCCTGGAGCTAGTGTGGGTTATAAAAGCAGTATCATCACAATGATAGAAGGGTTAAGTCTGGAGCTAGTGTGGGTTATAAAAGCAGAATCATCACAATGAGAGAAGGGTTAAGCCTGGAGCTAGTGTGGGTTATAAAAGCAGTATCATCACAATGAGAGAAGGGTTAAGCCTGGAGCTAGTGTGGGTTATAAAATCAGAATCATCACAATGAGAGAAGGGTTAATCCTGGAGCTAGTGTGGGTTATATAAGCAGAATCATCACAATGAGAGAAGGGTTAAGTCTGGAGCTAGTGTGGGTTATAAAAGCAGGATCATCACAGAGAAGGGTTAAGCCTGGAGCTAGTGTGGGTTATATAAGCATAATCATCACAATGAGAGAAGGGTTAAGCCTGGAGCTAGTGTGGGTTATAAAAGCAGTATCATCACAATGAGAGAAGGGTTAATCTGGAGCTAGTGTGGGTTATATAAGCAGAATCATCACAATGAGAGAAGGGTTAAGCCTGGAGCTTAGTGTGGGTTATAAAAGCAGAATCATCACAATGAGAGAAGGGTTAAGCCTGGCACTAGTGTGGGTTATAAAAGCAGAATCATCACAATGAGAGAAGGGTTAAGTCTGGAGCTAGTGTGGGTTATAAAAGCAGGATCATCACAATGAGAGAAGGGTTAAGCCTGGAGCTAGTGTGGGTTATAAAAGCAGAATAATCACAATGAGAGAAGGGTTAATCTGGAGCTAGTGTGGGTTATAAAAGCAGAATCATCACAATGAGAGAAGGGTTAAGCCTGGAGCTAGTGTGGGTTATAAAAGCAGAATCATCACAATGAGAGAAGGGTTAAGCCTGGAGCTAGTGTGGGTTATAAAAGCAGAAATCATCACAATGAGAGAAGGGTTAAGTCTGGAGCTAGTGTGGGTTATAAAAGCAGAATCATCACAATGAGAGAAGGGTTAAGTCTGGAGCTAGTGTGGGTTATAAAAGCAGTATCATCACAATGAGAGAAGGGTTAAGCCTGGAGCTAGTGTGGGTTATAAAAGCAGAATCATCACAATGAGAGAAGGGTTAAGTCTGGAGCTAGTGTGGGTTATAAAAGCAGAATCATCAGAATGAGAGTAGGGTTAAGCCTGGAGCTAGTGTGGGTTATAAAAACAGAATCATCACAATGAGAGAAGGGTTAATCCCGGCCCTAGTGTGGGTTATAAAAGCAGAATCATCACAATGAGAGAAGGGTTAAGCCTGGAGTTAGTGTGTGTGGGTTATAAAAGCAGAATAATCACAATGAGAGAAGGGTTAATCCTGGCACTAGTGTGGGTTATAAAAGCAGAATCATCACAATGAGAGAAGGGTTAAGCCTGGAGCTAGTGTGGGTTATAAAAGCAGAATCATCACAATGAGAGAAGGGTTAAGCCTGGAGCTAGTGTGGGTTATAAAAGCAGAATCATCACAATGAGAGAAGGGTTAAGCCTGGAGCTAGTGTGGGTTATAAAAGCAGAATCATCACAATGAGAGAAGGGTTACAACTGCTCATCATTTCCTCCCTCCTGTAGTTGCTGGTGGCACACGAGGTCTCCCACAGCTGGACTGGGAACTTGGTTACCAACAAGACGTGGGAGCACTTCTGGTACACACTTGTGCAATGTTTATGCCCTTGCTTATTCATACAAGTTGCTAAATGTCGATCAGCAAGGGTTAACAGAGGATATACATTCAAACTCCACAAATATGCAAGTACAGGGGTTTAAAGTTTCTCTTTTGTACCGACTGTTGCTATGGTAACACTTAACAAAAGACATGGTGTGGAAAATAAGCCAACCCATATCCACAGACGTAGACTCTTCCTGCCAGCAAAATTGATGTGATCCTGGAAAGAAAATGACATGGTGGGCAGTGGTGGTGTTGACATTCCTTGCTATAATTATTCACTGGACTTTCCAAGTTCTATGTTGTTCCCACCTTATCTTAGCCACACCCCATAGCCACGCCCCATATTTACACAATCTTAGCTGATATCAGGTGTGCAGGAAACTTGGACATCTGTGCCCGCATGGTCCTGTGATTGTCTGCTGCCACTAGCCACATACAGCTGGAGTGGGCATCTGTGCCCACATGGTCCTGTGATTGTCTGCTGCCACTAGCCACATACAGCTGGAGTGGGCATCTGTGCCCACGTGGTCCTGTGATTGCCTGTTGCCACTAGCCACATACAGCTGGAGTGGGCATCTGTGCCCACATGGTCCTGTGATTGTCTGCTGCCAATAGCTGGAGTGGGCATCTGTGCCCACATGGTCCTGTGATTGTCTACTGCATCACTAGACACATATAGCTGGAGTGGACATCTGTGCCCACATGGTCCTGTGATTGTCTGCTGCCAATAGCTGGAGTGGGCATCTGTGCCCACATGGTCCTGTGATTATCTGCTGCCACTAGCCACATACAGCTGGAGTGGGCATCTGCCCACATGGTCCTGTGATTGTCTGCTGCCACTAGCCACATACAGCTGGAGTGGGCATCTGTGCCCACGTGGTCCTGTGATTGTCTGCTGCCACTAGCCACATACAGCTGGAGTGGGCATCTGTGCCCACGTGGTCCTGTGATTGCCTGTTGCCACTAGCCACATACAGCTGGAGTGGGCATCTGTGCCCACGTGGTCCTGTGATTGTCTGCTGCCACTAGCCACATACAGCTGGAGTGGGCATCTGTGCCCACGTGGTCCTGTGATTGCCTGTTGCCACTAGCCACATACAGCTGGAGTGGGCATCTGTGCCCACATGGTCCTGTGATTGTCTGTTGCCACTAGCCACATACAGCTGGAGTGGGCATCTGTGCCCACATGGTCCTGTGATTGTCGACTGCATCACTAGCCACATACAGCTGGAGTGGGCATCTGTGCCCACATGGTCCTGTGATTGTCTGTTGCCACTAGCCACATACAGCTGGAGTGGGCATCTGTGCCCACATGGTCCTGTGATTGTCGACTGCATCACTAGCCACATACAGCTGGAGTGGGCATCTGTGCCCACATGGTCCTGTGATTGTCGACTGCATCACTAGCCACATACAGCTGGAGTGGACATCTGTGCCCGCATGGTCCTGTGATTGTCTGCTGCCACTAGCCACATACAGCTGGAGTGGGCATCTGTGCCCACATGGTCCTGTGATTATCTGCTGCCACTAGCCACATACAGCTGGAGTGGACATCTGTGCCCGCATGGTCCTGTGATTGTCTGTTGCCACTAGCCACATACAGCTGGAGTGGGCATCTGTGCCCACATGGTCCTGTGATTGTCTGCTGCCACTAGCCACATAGAGCTGGAGTGGGCACAGCTGGAGTGGACATCTGTGCCCGCATGGTCCTGTGATTGTCTACTGCATCACTAGACACATATGAATGGGACTTTCTCTTGGGGTGCCTGCTGTTAGAAGTTTGTAGGGTTATTGCAGGAGTGACCCTGTAATGACCATTCCCCACTTCCCTCTCCCGTAAAGTTAATCAATAGATGCAGAGATTTAATTGTAAAATTCAGTGTGGACTAGCAAAGGCACGTGCACCCCACATTCCAATAGCAAAGACACGTGCAACCCACATTCCAATAGCAAAGACACGTGCGACCCACATTCCAGTAGCAAAGGCACGTGCGACCCACATTCCAGTAGCAAAGGCACGTGTAACCCACATTCCAGTAGCAAAGGCACGTGCAACCCACATTCCAGTAGCAAAGGCACGTGCGACCCACATTCCAGTAGCAAAGGCACGTGTACCCCACATTCCAGTAGCAAAGGCACGTGTACCCCACATTCCAGTAGCAAAGGCACGTGCAACCCACATTCCAGTAGCAAAGGCACGTGCAAGCCCATGCTCCAGTAGCAGAGGCACGTGCAACCCACGCTCCAGTAGCAAAGGCACGTGCAAGTCCATGCTCCAGTAGCAGAGGCACGTGCAACCCACACTCCAGTAGCAAAGGCACGTGCAAGTCCATGCTCCAGTAGCAGAGGCACGTGCAACCCACACTCCAGTAGCAAAGGCACATGCAAGCCACATTCCAGTAGCAAAGGCACATGCAAGTCCATGCTCCAGTAGCAGAGGCACGTGCAACCCACACTCCAGTAGCAAAGGCACGTGCAAGTCCATGCTCCAGTAGCAAAGGGATGCTCCAGTAGCAGAGGCACGTGCAAGCCCATGCTCCAGTAGCAGAAACACGTGCAAGCCCATGCTCCAGTAACAGAGGCACGTGCAACCCATGCTTCAGCTTTGTTTTATTTGTTTGCAGGCTGAATGAAGGCTGGACCACCTACTTGGAGAGAAAGATTGTGGCCAAGTTACATGGAGAGAAGGAACGCCATCTTCATGCAATCAGTGAGCACAGAATGGACTACATTCTACCTGTGTCTATATATGTGTGTGATAAAAAACACTTTGTCTGACGTGTGTCTGTGTGTGATAAAAACACTTTGGCTGACATGTGTCTATATATGTGTGTGATAAAAACACTTTGGCTGACGTGTGTCTATATATGTGTGTGATAAAAAGTGTGTGATAAAAACACTTTGGCTGATGTGTGTCTATGTATGTGTGTGATAAAAACACTTTGGCTGACACATGTGTCTATATATGTGTGTGATAAAAACACTTTGGCTGACGTGTGTCTATATATGTGTGTGATAAAAACACTTTGGCTGGACATATTTTTACTCCCTCTTGCAGATGGGTGGAAGGCACTTGAGGATGCAGTGAGTGAATTGTTGATCGTGTAATTGTGCTGCACCTTCCTGTAAAGGGTAATGTTATTGGCAGTTACCACCAGATATTTTAGGATTTGTCATCGTAATTATATTTCAGGCCCATAGCAAGCAAATTTTGGATGGTCAGGCTAGCAAATGGGGTGGCTTTTTAGAGATGTAATCATTATTTTTTATAAAGTGAAACCATAATATCACTTAATTAATTATTTTTATATCATTAATGTTTGACCTGTGAACTGAACCTCCTATAAATCATTAATAGTAGTTTGGGGCATGTCGTATCAGTCAGATTTCTGTGAACATGTAGAATCCGTATTGAGTCAAAACTGATCTAAAGTAACTATCTCTCCAGATGCCTTAAAGCACTGTAGATCTTTCGGAAGTAGCATTCATTGCTGGCGTAATGAATATTAGCTGTGCCACTTGACTTATCGGAGCATTTTGACTGTCGGAAAGCGATTCAAAATACCTCCAGGTCAAAAGAGAATGCTCTCCGTGTTTCCTCTTGCCATTGCTGAGAGTGCACCAAAGATGTCTGTAGTTGTGTATGCACAAGTGAATTCTCACAGGTCAATGTCATCTTTTTAGAAAGTACACGCATCTTCCAGGTTGCCTTCAAGATCCTGTTGCTTATGTGGCTTGACCAGGAGAGCTGCGAGGGAGGAATAGACCTTGTACTGTTGGGCAAGTCGATCTTGAATACAATTATTTAGTTATTAGCTTCGAAATATGCTGCCTGTAATACTGCTTTGGAGTTTCAATATAATCTCCTTCCTAAAATTGTCTTGGTCTCTTAGCTAGCCAGGTTCACCAGTACCTTGTGATACATGCTGAGGTTCACCAATACCTTGTGATACATGTCTAGCTAGCAGAGGTTCACCAATACCTTGTGATACATGTCTAGCTAGCTGAGGTTCACCAATACCTTGTGATACATGTCTAGCTAGCTGAGGTTCACCAATACCTTGTGATACATGTCTAGCTAGCTGAGGTTCACCAATACCTTGTGATACATGTCTAGCTAGCTGAGGTTCACCAATACCTTGTGATACATGTCTAGCTAGCTGAGGTTCACCAATACCTTGTGATGCATGTCTAGCTAGCAGAGGTTCACTAATGCCTTGTGATACATGTCTAGCTAGCAGAGGTTCACCAATACCTTGTGATGCATGTCTAGCTAGCAGAGGTTCACCAATACCTTGTGATACATGTCTAGCTAGCAGAGGTTCACCAATACCTTGTGATACATGTCTAGCTAGCAGAGGTTCACCAATACCTTGTGATGCATGTCTAGCTAGCAGAGGTTCACCAATACCTTGTGATACATGTCTAGCTAGCTGAGGTTCACCAATACCTTGTGATACATGTCTAGCTAGCTGAGGTTCACCAATACCTTGTGATACATGTCTAGCTAGCAGAGGTTCACCAATACCTTGTGATGCATGTCTAGCTAGCAGAGGTTCACCAATACCTTGTGATACATGTCTAGCTAGCTGAGGTTCACCAATACCTTGTGATGCATGTCTAGCTAGCAGAGGTTCACCAATACCTTGTGATACATGTCTAGCTAGCAGAGGTTCACCAATACCTTGTGATACATGTCTAGCTAGCTGAGGTTCACCAATACCTTGTGATACATGTCTAGCTAGCTGAGGTTCACCAATACCTTGTGATGCATGTCTAGCTAGCAGAGGTTCACCAATACCTTGTGATGCATGTCTAGCTGGCAGAGGTTCACCAATACCTTGTGATACATGTCTAGCTAGCAGAGGTTCACCAATACCTTGTGATACATGTCTAGCTAGCTGAGGTTCACCAATACCTTGTGATACATGTCTAGCTAGCTGAGGTTCACCAATACCTTGTGATACATGTCTAGCTAGCTGAGGTTCACCAATACCTTGTGATGCATGTCTAGCTAGCAGAGGTTCACCAATACCTTGTGATACATGTCTAGCTAGCTGAGGTTCACCAATACCTTGTGATACATGTCTAGCTAGCAGAGGTTCACCAATACCTTGTGATACATGTCTAGCTAGCAGAGGTTCACCAATACCTTGTGATACATGTCTAGCTAGCAGAGGTTCACCAATACCTTGTGATACATGTCTAGCTAGCTGAGGTTCACCAATACCTTGTGATACATGTCTAGCTAGCAGAGGTTCACCAATACCTTGTGATACATGTCTAGCTAGCAGAGGTTCACCAATACCTTGTGATACATGTCTAGCTAGCAGAGGTTCACCAATACCTTGTGATACATGTCTAGCTAGCAGAGGTTCACCAATACCTTGTGATACATGTCTAGCTAGCAGAGGTTCACCAATACCTTGTGATACATGTCTAGCTAGCTGAGGTTCACCAATACCTTGTGATACATGTCTAGCTAGCAGAGGTTCACCAATACCTTGTGATACATGTCTAGCTAGCAGAGGTTCACCAATACCTTGTGATACATGTCTAGCTAGCAGAGGTTCACCAATACCTTGTGATACATGTCTAGCTAGCAGAGGTTCACCAATACCTTGTGATACATGTCTAGCTAGCAGAGGTTCACCAATACCTTGTGATACATGTCTAGCTAGCAGAGGTTCACCAATACCTTGTGATACATGTCTAGCTAGCAGAGGTTCACCAATACCTTGTGATACATGTCTAGCTAGCTGAGGTTCACCAATACCTTGTGATGCATGTCTAGCTAGCAGAGGTTCACCAATACCTTGTGATACATGTCTAGCTAGCAGAGGTTCACCAATACCTTGTGATGCATGTCTAGCTAGCTGAGGTTCACCAATACCTTGTGATACATGTCTAGCTAGCTGAGGTTCACCAATACCTTGTGATGCATGTCTAGCTAGCTGAGGTTCACCAATACCTTGTGATGTATGTCTAGCTAGCAGAGGTTCACCAATACCTTGTGATGCATGTCTAGCTAGCAGAGGTTCACCAATACCTTGTGATGCATGTCTAGCTAGCTGAGGTTCACCAATACCTTGTGATACATGTCTAGCTAGCTGAGGTTCACCAATACCTTTTGATACATGTCTAGCTAGCAGAGGTTCACCAATACCTTGTGATACATGTCTAGCTAGCAGAGGTTCACCAATACCTTGTGATACATGTCTAGCTAGCAGAGGTTCACCAATACCTTGTGATACATGTCTAGCTAGCAGAGGTTCACCAATACCTTGTGATGCATGTCTAGCTAGCAGAGGTTCACCAATACCTTGTGATACATGTCTAGCTAGCAGAGGTTCACCAATACCTTGTGATGCATGTCTAGCTAGCAGAGGTTCACCAATACCTTGTGATGCATGTCTAGCTAGCAGAGGTTCACCAATACCTTGTGATACATGTCTAACTAGCTGAGGTTCACCAATACCTTGTGATACATGTCTAGCTAGCAGAGGTTCACCAATACCTTGTGATGCATGTCTAGCTAGCTGAGGTTCACCAATACCTTGTGATACATGTCTAGCTAGCTGAGGTTCACCAATACCTTGTGATGCATGTCTAGCTAGCAGAGGTTCACCAATACCTTGTGATACATGTCTAGCTAGCTGAGGTTCACCAATACCTTGTGATGCATGTCTAGCTAGCTGAGGTTCACCAATACCTTGTGATGCATGTCTAGCTAGCAGAGGTTCACCAATACCTTGTGATACATGTCTAGCTAGCAGAGGTTCACCAATACCTTGTGATACATGTCTAGCTAGCAGAGGTTCACCAATACCTTGTGATGCATGTCTAGCTAGCAGAGGTTCACCAATACCTTGTGATACATGTCTAGCTAGCTGAGGTTCACCAATACCTTGTGATGCATGTCTAGCTAGCAGAGGTTCACCAATACCTTGTGATACATGTCTAGCTAGCAGAGGTTCACCAATACCTTGTGATACATGTCTAGCTAGCTGAGGTTCACCAATACCTTGTGATACATGTCTAGCTAGCTGAGGTTCACCAATACCTTGTGATGCATGTCTAGCTAGCAGAGGTTCACCAATACCTTGTGATGCATGTCTAGCTGGCAGAGGTTCACCAATACCTTGTGATACATGTCTAGCTAGCAGAGGTTCACCAATACCTTGTGATACATGTCTAGCTAGCTGAGGTTCACCAATACCTTGTGATACATGTCTAGCTAGCTGAGGTTCACCAATACCTTGTGATACATGTCTAGCTAGCTGAGGTTCACCAATACCTTGTGATGCATGTCTAGCTAGCAGAGGTTCACCAATACCTTGTGATACATGTCTAGCTAGCTGAGGTTCACCAATACCTTGTGATACATGTCTAGCTAGCAGAGGTTCACCAATACCTTGTGATACATGTCTAGCTAGCAGAGGTTCACCAATACCTTGTGATACATGTCTAGCTAGCAGAGGTTCACCAATACCTTGTGATACATGTCTAGCTAGCTGAGGTTCACCAATACCTTGTGATACATGTCTAGCTAGCAGAGGTTCACCAATACCTTGTGATACATGTCTAGCTAGCAGAGGTTCACCAATACCTTGTGATACATGTCTAGCTAGCAGAGGTTCACCAATACCTTGTGATACATGTCTAGCTAGCAGAGGTTCACCAATACCTTGTGATACATGTCTAGCTAGCAGAGGTTCACCAATACCTTGTGATACATGTCTAGCTAGCTGAGGTTCACCAATACCTTGTGATACATGTCTAGCTAGCAGAGGTTCACCAATACCTTGTGATACATGTCTAGCTAGCAGAGGTTCACCAATACCTTGTGATACATGTCTAGCTAGCAGAGGTTCACCAATACCTTGTGATACATGTCTAGCTAGCAGAGGTTCACCAATACCTTGTGATACATGTCTAGCTAGCAGAGGTTCACCAATACCTTGTGATACATGTCTAGCTAGCAGAGGTTCACCAATACCTTGTGATACATGTCTAGCTAGCAGAGGTTCACCAATACCTTGTGATACATGTCTAGCTAGCTGAGGTTCACCAATACCTTGTGATGCATGTCTAGCTAGCAGAGGTTCACCAATACCTTGTGATACATGTCTAGCTAGCAGAGGTTCACCAATACCTTGTGATGCATGTCTAGCTAGCTGAGGTTCACCAATACCTTGTGATACATGTCTAGCTAGCTGAGGTTCACCAATACCTTGTGATGCATGTCTAGCTAGCTGAGGTTCACCAATACCTTGTGATGTATGTCTAGCTAGCAGAGGTTCACCAATACCTTGTGATGCATGTCTAGCTAGCAGAGGTTCACCAATACCTTGTGATGCATGTCTAGCTAGCTGAGGTTCACCAATACCTTGTGATACATGTCTAGCTAGCTGAGGTTCACCAATACCTTGTGATACATGTCTAGCTAGCAGAGGTTCACCAATACCTTGTGATACATGTCTAGCTAGCAGAGGTTCACCAATACCTTGTGATACATGTCTAGCTAGCAGAGGTTCACCAATACCTTGTGATACATGTCTAGCTAGCAGAGGTTCACCAATACCTTGTGATGCATGTCTAGCTAGCAGAGGTTCACCAATACCTTGTGATACATGTCTAGCTAGCAGAGGTTCACCAATACCTTGTGATGCATGTCTAGCTAGCAGAGGTTCACCAATACCTTGTGATGCATGTCTAGCTAGCAGAGGTTCACCAATACCTTGTGATACATGTCTAACTAGCTGAGGTTCACCAATACCTTGTGATACATGTCTAGCTAGCAGAGGTTCACCAATACCTTGTGATGCATGTCTAGCTAGCTGAGGTTCACCAATACCTTGTGATACATGTCTAGCTAGCTGAGGTTCACCAATACCTTGTGATGCATGTCTAGCTAGCAGAGGTTCACCAATACCTTGTGATACATGTCTAGCTAGCTGAGGTTCACCAATACCTTGTGATGCATGTCTAGCTAGCTGAGGTTCACCAATACCTTGTGATGCATGTCTAGCTAGCAGAGGTTCACCAATACCTTGTGATACATGTCTAGCTAGCAGAGGTTCACCAATACCTTGTGATACATGTCTAGCTAGCAGAGGTTCACCAATACCTTGTGATACATGTCTAGCTAGCTGAGGTTCACCAATACCTTGTGATACATGTCTAGCTAGCTGAGGTTCACCAATACCTTGTGATACATGTCTAGCTAGCAGAGGTTCACCAATACCTTGTGATACATGTCTAGCTAGCTGAGGTTCACCAATACCTTGTGATACATGTCTAGCTAGCAGAGGTTCACCAATACCTTGTGATACATGTCTAGCTAGCTGAGGTTCACCAATACCTTGTGATACATGTCTAGCTAGCTGAGGTTCACCAATACCTTGTGATACATGTCTAGCTAGCAGAGGTTCACCAATACCTTGTGATACATGTCTAGCTAGCTGAGGTTCACCAATACCTTGTGATACATGTCTAGCTAGCAGAGGTTCACCAATACCTTGTGATACATGTCTAGCTAGCAGAGGTTCACCAATACCTTGTGATGCATGTCTAGCTGGCAGAGGTTCACCAATACCTTGTGATGCATGTCTAGCTAGCAGAGGCTCACCAATACCTTGTGATACATGTCTAGCTAGCAGAGGTTCACCAATACCTTGTGATACATGTCTAGCTAGCAGAGGTTCACCAATACCTTGTGATGCATGTCTAGCTAGCTGAGGTTCACCAATACCTTGTGATACATGTCTAGCTAGCAGAGGTTCACCAATACCTTGTGATACATGTCTAGCTAGCAGAGGTTCACCAATACCTTGTGATACATGTCTAGCTAGCAGAGGTTCACCAATACCTTGTGATACATGTCTAGCTAGCAGAGGTTCACCAATACCTTGTGATACATGTCTAGCTAGCTGAGGTTCACCAATACCTTGTGATACATGTCTAGCTAGCTGAGGTTCACCAATACCTTGTGATGCATGTCTAGCTAGCAGAGGTTCACCAATACCTTGTGATACATGTCTAGCTAGCTGAGGTTCACCAATACCTTGTGATACATGTCTAGCTAGCAGAGGTTCACCAATACCTTGTGATGCATGTCTAACTAGCTGAGGTTCACCAATACCTTGTGATACATGTCTAGCTAGCAGAGGTTCACCAATACCTTGTGATACATGTCTAGCTAGCAGAGGTTCACAATACCTTGTGATGCATGTCTAGCTAGCTGAGGTTCACCAATACCTTGTGATACATGTCTAGCTAGCAGAGGTTCACCAATACCTTGTGATACATGTCTAGCTAGCTGAGGTTCACCAATACCTTGTGATACATGTCTAGCTAGCAGAGGTTCACCAATACCTTGTGATACATGTCTAGCTAGCAGAGGTTCACCAATACCTTGTGATGCATGTCTAGCTAGCTGAGGTTCACCAATACCTTGTGATACATGTCTAGCTAGCAGAGGTTCACCAATACCTTGTGATGCATGTCTAGCTAGCTGAGGTTCACCAATACCTTGTGATGCATGTCTAGCTAGCAGAGGTTCACCAATACCTTGTGATACATGTCTAGCTAGCTGAGGTTCACCAATACCTTGTGATACATGTCTAGCTAGCAGAGGTTCACCAATACCTTGTGATGCATGTCTAGCTAGCTGAGGTTCACCAATACCTTGTGATACATGTCTAGCTAGCAGAGGTTCACCAATACCTTGTGATACATGTCTAGCTAGCTGAGGTTCACCAATACCTTGTGATACATGTCTAGCTAGCAGAGGTTCACCAATACCTTGTGATGCATGTCTAGCTAGCAGAGGTTCACCAATACCTTGTGATACATGTCTAGCTAGCTGAGGTTCACCAATACCTTGTGATACATGTCTAGCTAGCAGAGGTTCACCAATACCTTGTGATGTATGTCTAGCTAGCTGAGGTTCACCAATACCTTGTGATACATGTCTAGCTAGCTGAGGTTCACCAATACCTTGTGATGGATGTCTAGCTAGTCAGGTTCACCAATACCTTGTGATGCATGTCTAGCTAGCTGAGGTTCACCAATACCTTGTGATACATGTCTAGCTAGCAGAGGTTCACCAATACCTTGTGATGCATGTCTAGCTAGCAGAGGTTCACCAATACCTTGTGATGCATGTCTAGCTAGCAGAGGTTCACCAATACCTTGTGATGCATGTCTAGCTAGCTGAGGTTCACCAATACCTTGTGATACATGTCTAGCTAGCAGAGGTTCACCAATACCTTGTGATACATGTCTAGCTAGCTGAGGTTCACCAATACCTTGTGATACATGTCTAGCTAGCAGAGGTTCACCAATACCTTGTGATGCATGTCTAGCTAGCAGAGGTTCACCAATACCTTGTGATGCATGTCTAGCTAGCTGAGGTTCACCAATACCTTGTGATACATGTCTAGCTAGCAGAGGTTCACCAATACCTTGTGATGCATGTCTAGCTAGCAGAGGTTCACCAATACCTTGTGATACATGTCTAGCTAGCTGAGGTTCACCAATACCTTGTGATACATGTCTAGCTAGCAGAGGTTCACCAATACCTTGTGATGCATGTCTAGCTAGCTGAGGTTCACCAATACCTTGTGATACATGTCTAGCTAGCTGAGGTTCACCAATACCTTGTGATACATGTCTAGCTAGCTGAGGTTCACCAATACCTTGTGATGCATGTCTAGCTAGCAGAGGTTCACCAATACCTTGTGATACATGTCTAGCTAGCAGAGGTTCACCAATACCTTGTGATACATGTCTAGCTAGCTGAGGTTCACCAATACCTTGTGATGCATGTCTAGCTAGCTGAGGTTCACCAATACCTTGTGATGCATGTCTAACTGGCAGAGGTTCACCAATACCTTGTGATACATGTCTAGCTAGCAGAGGTTCACCAATACCTTGTGATACATGTCTAGCTAGCAGAGGTTCACCAATACCTTGTGATGCATGTCTAGCTAGCAGAGGTTCACCAATACCTTGTGATACATGTCTAGCTAGCTGAGGTTCACCAATACCTTGTGATGCATGTCTAGCTGGCAGAGGTTCACCAATACCTTGTGATACATGTCTAGCTAGCTGAGGTTCACCAATACCTTGTGATGCATGTCTAGCTAGCAGAGGTTCACCAATACCTTGTGATACATGTCTAGCTAGCTGAGGTTCACCAATACCTTGTGATGCATGTCTAGCTAGCAGAGGTTCACCAATACCTTGTGATGCATGTCTAGCTAGCAGAGGTTCACCAATACCTTGTGATACATGTCTAGCTAGCAGAGGTTCACCAATACCTTGTGATGCATGTCTAGCTAGCTGAGGTTCACCAATACCTTGTGATACATGTCTAGCTAGCAGAGGTTCACCGATACCTTGTGATGCATGTCTAGCTAGCAGAGGTTCACCAATACCTTGTGATGCATGTCTAGCTAGCTGAGGTTCACCAATACCTTGTGATACATGTCTAGCTAGCTGAGGTTCACCAATACCTTGTGATGCATGTCTAGCTAGCAGAGGTTCACCAATACCTTGTGATACATGTCTAGCTAGCAGAGGTTCACCAATACCTTGTGATACATGTCTAGCTGGCAGAGGTTCACCAATACCTTGTGATGCATGTCTAGCTAGCAGAGGTTCACCAATACCTTGTGATACATGTCTAGCTGGCAGAGGTTCACCAATACCTTGTGATGCATGTCTAGCTAGCTGAGGTTCACCAATACCTTGTGATGCATGTCTAGCTAGCTGAGGTTCACCAATACCTTGTGATACATGTCTAGCTAGCAGAGGTTCACCAATACCTTGTGATACATGTCTAGCTAGCTGAGGTTCACCAATACCTTGTGATGCATGTCTAGCTAGCAGAGGTTCACCAATACCTTGTGATACATGTCTAGCTAGCAGAGGTTCACCAATACCTTGTGATACATGTCTAGCTAGCTGAGGTTCACCAATACCTTGTGATACATGTCTAGCTAGCAGAGGTTCACCAATACCTTGTGATACATGTCTAGCTAGCAGAGGTTCACCAATACCTTGTGATGTATGTCTAGCTAGCTGAGGTTCACCAATACCTTGTGATGCATGTCTAGCTAGCTGAGGTTCACCAATACCTTGTGATACATGTCTAGCTAGCTGAGGTTCACCAATACCTTGTGATGCATGTCTAGCTAGCTGAGGTTCACCAATACATTGTGATACATGTCTAGCTAGCAGAGGTTCACCAATACCTTGTGATGCATGTCTAGCTAGCTGAGGTTCACCAATACCTTGTGATGCATGTCTAGCTAGCAGAGGTTCACCAATACCTTGTGATACATGTCTAGCTAGCTGAGGTTCACCAATACCTTGTGATGCATGTCTAGCTAGCTGAGGTTCACCAATACCTTGTGATACATGTCTAGCTAGCAGAGGTTCACCAATACCTTGTGATACATGTCTAGCTAGCAGAGGTTCACCAATACCTTGTGATACATGCAGAGGTTCACCAATACCTTGTGATACATGTCTATCTAGCTGAGGTTCACCAATACCTTGTGATGCATGACTAGCTAGCAGAGGTTCACCAATACCTTGTGATACATGTCTAGCTAGCAGAGGTTCACCAATACCTTGTGATGCACATCTAGCTAGTCAGGTTCACCAATACCTTGTGATGCATGTCTAGCTAGCTGAGGTTCACCAATACCTTGTGATACATGTCTAGCTAGCAGAGGTTCACCAATACCTTGTGATGCATGTCTAGCTAGCAGAGGTTTACCAATACCTTGTGATACATGTCTAGCTAGCAGAGGTTCACCAATACCTTGTGATACATGTCTAGCTAGCAGAGGTTCACCAATACCTTGTGATACATGTCTAGCTAACTGAGGTTCACCAATACCTTGTGATGCATGTCTAGCTAGCAGAGGTTCACCAATACCTTGTGATACATGTCTAGCTAGCAGAGGTTCACCAATACCTTGTGATACATGTCTAGCTAGCTGAGGTTCACCAATACCTTGTGATACATGTCTAGCTAGCAGAGGTTCACCAATACCTTGTGATACATGTCTAGCTAGCAGAGGTTCACCAATACCTTGTGATACATGTCTAGCTAGCAGAGGTTCACCAATACCTTGTGATGCATGTCTAGCTGGCAGAGGTTCACCAATACCTTGTGATGCATGTCTAGCTAGCAGAGGCTCACCAATACCTTGTGATACATGTCTAGCTAGCAGAGGTTCACCAATACCTTGTGATACATGTCTAGCTAGCAGAGGTTCACCAATACCTTGTGATGCATGTCTAGCTAGCTGAGGTTCACCAATACCTTGTGATACATGTCTAGCTAGCAGAGGTTCACCAATACCTTGTGATACATGTCTAGCTAGCAGAGGTTCACCAATACCTTGTGATACATGTCTAGCTAGCAGAGGTTCACCAATACCTTGTGATACATGTCTAGCTAGCAGAGGTTCACCAATACCTTGTGATACATGTCTAGCTAGCTGAGGTTCACCAATACCTTGTGATACATGTCTAGCTAGCTGAGGTTCACCAATACCTTGTGATGCATGTCTAGCTAGCAGAGGTTCACCAATACCTTGTGATACATGTCTAGCTAGCTGAGGTTCACCAATACCTTGTGATACATGTCTAGCTAGCAGAGGTTCACCAATACCTTGTGATGCATGTCTAACTAGCTGAGGTTCACCAATACCTTGTGATACATGTCTAGCTAGCAGAGGTTCACCAATACCTTGTGATACATGTCTAGCTAGCAGAGGTTCACAATACCTTGTGATGCATGTCTAGCTAGCTGAGGTTCACCAATACCTTGTGATACATGTCTAGCTAGCAGAGGTTCACCAATACCTTGTGATACATGTCTAGCTAGCTGAGGTTCACCAATACCTTGTGATACATGTCTAGCTAGCAGAGGTTCACCAATACCTTGTGATACATGTCTAGCTAGCAGAGGTTCACCAATACCTTGTGATGCATGTCTAGCTAGCTGAGGTTCACCAATACCTTGTGATACATGTCTAGCTAGCAGAGGTTCACCAATACCTTGTGATGCATGTCTAGCTAGCTGAGGTTCACCAATACCTTGTGATGCATGTCTAGCTAGCAGAGGTTCACCAATACCTTGTGATACATGTCTAGCTAGCTGAGGTTCACCAATACCTTGTGATACATGTCTAGCTAGCAGAGGTTCACCAATACCTTGTGATGCATGTCTAGCTAGCTGAGGTTCACCAATACCTTGTGATACATGTCTAGCTAGCAGAGGTTCACCAATACCTTGTGATACATGTCTAGCTAGCTGAGGTTCACCAATACCTTGTGATACATGTCTAGCTAGCAGAGGTTCACCAATACCTTGTGATGCATGTCTAGCTAGCAGAGGTTCACCAATACCTTGTGATACATGTCTAGCTAGCTGAGGTTCACCAATACCTTGTGATACATGTCTAGCTAGCAGAGGTTCACCAATACCTTGTGATGTATGTCTAGCTAGCTGAGGTTCACCAATACCTTGTGATACATGTCTAGCTAGCTGAGGTTCACCAATACCTTGTGATGGATGTCTAGCTAGTCAGGTTCACCAATACCTTGTGATGCATGTCTAGCTAGCTGAGGTTCACCAATACCTTGTGATACATGTCTAGCTAGCAGAGGTTCACCAATACCTTGTGATGCATGTCTAGCTAGCAGAGGTTCACCAATACCTTGTGATGCATGTCTAGCTAGCAGAGGTTCACCAATACCTTGTGATGCATGTCTAGCTAGCTGAGGTTCACCAATACCTTGTGATACATGTCTAGCTAGCAGAGGTTCACCAATACCTTGTGATACATGTCTAGCTAGCTGAGGTTCACCAATACCTTGTGATACATGTCTAGCTAGCAGAGGTTCACCAATACCTTGTGATGCATGTCTAGCTAGCAGAGGTTCACCAATACCTTGTGATGCATGTCTAGCTAGCTGAGGTTCACCAATACCCATGTCTAGCTAGCAGAGGTTCACCAATACCTTGTGATGCATGTCTAGCTAGCAGAGGTTCACCAATACCTTGTGATACATGTCTAGCTAGCTGAGGTTCACCAATACCTTGTGATACATGTCTAGCTAGCAGAGGTTCACCAATACCTTGTGATGCATGTCTAGCTAGCTGAGGTTCACCAATACCTTGTGATACATGTCTAGCTAGCTGAGGTTCACCAATACCTTGTGATACATGTCTAGCTAGCTGAGGTTCACCAATACCTTGTGATGCATGTCTAGCTAGCAGAGGTTCACCAATACCTTGTGATACATGTCTAGCTAGCAGAGGTTCACCAATACCTTGTGATACATGTCTAGCTAGCTGAGGTTCACCAATACCTTGTGATGCATGTCTAGCTAGCTGAGGTTCACCAATACCTTGTGATGCATGTCTAACTGGCAGAGGTTCACCAATACCTTGTGATACATGTCTAGCTAGCAGAGGTTCACCAATACCTTGTGATACATGTCTAGCTAGCAGAGGTTCACCAATACCTTGTGATGCATGTCTAGCTAGCAGAGGTTCACCAATACCTTGTGATACATGTCTAGCTAGCTGAGGTTCACCAATACCTTGTGATGCATGTCTAGCTGGCAGAGGTTCACCAATACCTTGTGATACATGTCTAGCTAGCTGAGGTTCACCAATACCTTGTGATGCATGTCTAGCTAGCAGAGGTTCACCAATACCTTGTGATACATGTCTAGCTAGCTGAGGTTCACCAATACCTTGTGATGCATGTCTAGCTAGCAGAGGTTCACCAATACCTTGTGATGCATGTCTAGCTAGCAGAGGTTCACCAATACCTTGTGATACATGTCTAGCTAGCAGAGGTTCACCAATACCTTGTGATGCATGTCTAGCTAGCTGAGGTTCACCAATACCTTGTGATACATGTCTAGCTAGCAGAGGTTCACCGATACCTTGTGATGCATGTCTAGCTAGCAGAGGTTCACCAATACCTTGTGATGCATGTCTAGCTAGCTGAGGTTCACCAATACCTTGTGATACATGTCTAGCTAGCTGAGGTTCACCAATACCTTGTGATGCATGTCTAGCTAGCAGAGGTTCACCAATACCTTGTGATACATGTCTAGCTAGCAGAGGTTCACCAATACCTTGTGATACATGTCTAGCTGGCAGAGGTTCACCAATACCTTGTGATGCATGTCTAGCTAGCAGAGGTTCACCAATACCTTGTGATACATGTCTAGCTGGCAGAGGTTCACCAATACCTTGTGATGCATGTCTAGCTAGCTGAGGTTCACCAATACCTTGTGATGCATGTCTAGCTAGCTGAGGTTCACCAATACCTTGTGATACATGTCTAGCTAGCAGAGGTTCACCAATACCTTGTGATACATGTCTAGCTAGCTGAGGTTCACCAATACCTTGTGATGCATGTCTAGCTAGCAGAGGTTCACCAATACCTTGTGATACATGTCTAGCTAGCAGAGGTTCACCAATACCTTGTGATACATGTCTAGCTAGCTGAGGTTCACCAATACCTTGTGATACATGTCTAGCTAGCAGAGGTTCACCAATACCTTGTGATACATGTCTAGCTAGCAGAGGTTCACCAATACCTTGTGATGTATGTCTAGCTAGCTGAGGTTCACCAATACCTTGTGATGCATGTCTAGCTAGCTGAGGTTCACCAATACCTTGTGATACATGTCTAGCTAGCTGAGGTTCACCAATACCTTGTGATGCATGTCTAGCTAGCTGAGGTTCACCAATACATTGTGATACATGTCTAGCTAGCAGAGGTTCACCAATACCTTGTGATGCATGTCTAGCTAGCTGAGGTTCACCAATACCTTGTGATGCATGTCTAGCTAGCAGAGGTTCACCAATACCTTGTGATACATGTCTAGCTAGCTGAGGTTCACCAATACCTTGTGATGCATGTCTAGCTAGCTGAGGTTCACCAATACCTTGTGATACATGTCTAGCTAGCAGAGGTTCACCAATACCTTGTGATACATGTCTAGCTAGCAGAGGTTCACCAATACCTTGTGATACATGCAGAGGTTCACCAATACCTTGTGATACATGTCTATCTAGCTGAGGTTCACCAATACCTTGTGATGCATGACTAGCTAGCAGAGGTTCACCAATACCTTGTGATACATGTCTAGCTAGCAGAGGTTCACCAATACCTTGTGATGCACATCTAGCTAGTCAGGTTCACCAATACCTTGTGATGCATGTCTAGCTAGCTGAGGTTCACCAATACCTTGTGATACATGTCTAGCTAGCAGAGGTTCACCAATACCTTGTGATGCATGTCTAGCTAGCAGAGGTTTACCAATACCTTGTGATACATGTCTAGCTAGCAGAGGTTCACCAATACCTTGTGATACATGTCTAGCTAGCAGAGGTTCACCAATACCTTGTGATACATGTCTAGCTAACTGAGGTTCACCAATACCTTGTGATGCATGTCTAGCTAGCAGAGGTTCACCAATACCTTGTGATACATGTCTAGCTAGCAGAGGTTCACCAATACCTTGTGATACATGTCTAGCTAGCTGAGGTTCACCAATACCTTGTGATACATGTCTAGCTAGCAGAGGTTCACCAATACCTTGTGATACATGTCTAGCTAGCAGAGGTTCACCAATACCTTGTGATACATGTCTAGCTAGCAGAGGTTCACCAATACCTTGTGATACATGTCTAGCTAGCTGAGGTTCACCAATACCTTGTGATACATGTCTAGCTAGCAGAGGTTCACCAATACCTTGTGATGTATGTCTAGCTAGCAGAGGTTCACCAATACCTTGTGATACATGTCTAGCTAGCAGAGGTTCACCAATACCTTGTGATACATGTCTAGCTAGCTGAGGTTCACCAATACCTTGTGATGCATGTCTAGCTAGCTGAGGTTCACCAATACCTTGTGATACATGTCTAGCTAGCAGAGGTTCACCAATACCTTGTGATACATGTCTAGCTAGCTGAGGTTCACCAATACCTTGTGATACATGTCTAGCTAGCAGAGGTTCACCAATACCTTGTGATACATGTCTAGCTAGCTGAGGTTCACCAATACCTTGTGATACATGTCTAGCTAGCAGAGGTTCACCAATACCTTGTGATACATGTCTAGCTAGCTGAGGTTCACCAATACCTTGTGATGCATGTCTAGCTAGCTGAGGTTCACCAATACCTTGTGATGCATGTCTAGCTAGCAGAGGTTCACCAATACCTTGTGATACATGTCTAGCTAGCTGAGGTTCACCAATACCTTGTGATGCATGTCTAGCTAGCTGAGGTTCACCAATACCTTGTGATGCATGTCTAGCTAGCTGAGGTTCACCAATACCTTGTGATACATGTCTAGCTAGCAGAGGTTCACCAATACCTTGTGATGCATGTCTAGCTAGCCAGGTTCACCAATACCTTGTGATGCATGTCTAGCTAGCAGAGGTTCACCAATACCTTGTGATGCATGTCTAGCTAGCAGAGGTTCACCAATACCTTGTGATGCATGTCTAGCTAGCTGAGGTTCACCAATACCTTGTGATGCATGTCTAGCTAGCAGAGGTTCACCAATACCTTGTGATACATGTCTAGCTAGCAGAGGTTCACCAATACCTTGTGATGCATGTCTAGCTAGCTGAGGTTCACCAATACCTTGTGATGCATGTCTAGCTAGCAGAGGTTCACCAATACCTTGTGATGCATGTCTAGCTAGCTGAGGTTCACCAATACCTTGTGATGCATGTCTAGCTAGCAGAGGTTCACCAATACCTTGTGATGTATGTCTAGCTAGCAGAGGTTCACCAATACCTTGTGATACATGTCTAGCTAGCAGAGGTTCACCAATACCTTGTGATACATGTCTAGCTAGCTGAGGTTCACCAATACCTTGTGATACATGTCTAGCTGGCAGAGGTTCACCAATACCTTGTGATGCATGTCTAGCTAGCAGAGGTTCACCAATACCTTGTGATGCATGTCTAGCTAGCTGAGGTTCACCAATACCTTGTGATGCATGTCTAGCTAGCTGAGGTTCACCAATACCTTGTGATGTAGGAAATCCATTGAATTTAACACCAAAAGAGGTCAAAGGACTGTTCATTGCGAAGAGTGTTTAGTGTCTTTATGAACACTGTCAGCAATCTCTTGGCCCTCTGCAGCTGGCATGGATTTATGTTAGAGTGACACTGAAGTTGTCATGCAATCAGCCTATGGCTACAAAAGACAAAATGAAATGTCTTCATTGTAGCTGATACTTGGCTCATCCTTGCCTTCGCTTCAGCATCCATGGTAAACTGTTCTTCCCACATACACTGAAGCACTTCATGGTGATGCTAGCAATGAAACCAGCTCTAACATTACATCTTTGGGAAGAAGGAGGCTTATTCCAGATAAAGGGTTGACTTCTTTCAACTTGCGGAATATATTATCTCAGTAGGGAGAATATTTAATTAACTGTTGAACTGTTTGTTTGTCATCTCTCATCATTTTCAACTCCTTCAGCATGTCACTTGAAGCCAAAGTCAGTGCATGTCCATAACTGTGAATATCAACTGCCCTCAGGTCAATCTGACTAATTTGTGTGGAAACTCCATTTTGGGAACCTTTCATAGCACTTGCTCCGTCGTAACATTGTCTCCAAAGTTTGCTGAGACTCGGGAATTCATACGAACTAACACCTTTAATTATAATCACAATAGTGTTGGAATCATTTTGGGGCGCAGTAGAGCTCTTCTTGGACTTGGAAATCTTCGACCCAACAGATGACAATGGCAGCCTGCTCTCTGTTGGAGACATCAGTGGTCTCATCAACCATAATAGTTATGGGGAACTCTGCTGAATTTCATAGGATTTCAACCCCAATGATTTCATTTTGGATATGAGGGCCAGTGGATATGTTTCCTTGCTTTTCCACCCATCATGATAGATGTTGGTCTCTCCCTGCCTTCATCAGGTAGCTGTGTAGGGTTGCTATCTCCCTCATCAGTGTTGCCATCATGGTAGATGTTGGTCTCTCCCTGCCTTCATCAGGTAGCTGTGTAGGGTTGCTATCTCCCTCATCAGTGTTGCCATCATGGAGATGTTGGTCTCTCCCTGCCTTCATCAGGTAGCTGTGTAGGGTTGCTATCTCCCTCATCAGTGTTGCCATCATGGTAGATGTTGGTATCTCCCTGCCTTCATCAGGTAGCTGTGTAGGGTTGCTATCTCCCTCATCAGTGTTGCCATCATGGTAGATGTTGGTCTCTTCCTGCCTTCATCAGGTAGCTGTGTAGGGTTGCTATCTCCCTCATCAGTGTTGCCATCATGGTAGATGTTGGTCTCTCCCTGCCTTCATCAGGTAGCTGTGTAGGGTTGCTATCTCCCTCATCAGTGTTGCCATCATGGTAGATGTTGGTCTCTCCCTGCCTTCATCAGGTAGCTGTGTAGGGTTGCTATCTCCCTCATCAGTGTTGCCATCATGGTAGATGTTGGTCTCTCCCTACCTTCATCAGGTAGCTGTGTAGGGTTGCTATCTCCCTCATCAGTGTTGCCATCATGGTAGATGTTGGTCTCTCCCTGCCTTCATCAGGTAGCTGTGGAGGGTTGCCATCACTCTCATCAAAATGGCCCCTCAAAGCCAGTCCTTGTCAACAGAGAGTTCTGATGGAGGAGAAAACGTCATAGACAGCATCTCCTTCTGTGAGGCCTGATGATGCCAAAAGTAATTCCCCAATATCTGTTATTATTGCTAGAAGGGTAGCCATTGACTTCCACTGGTTCCCAACACAAACTCTTCTCATGCTTCTTAAAACTCGGAATTGCATTCCAGTTTCAGAAGCCTGTGTCTCCATAACTGGAATATTAAAGCTAGCTAACTTATATTATATATGCATAGCTTGTAAATAAGTAACAGACGGCTCGTGTCTCTATCACTTGAAATATTAAAACTAGCTAGCTTATGTTTTGTATGTGTACAGCTTGTAAATAGGTAACAGTAGCCTCATCCTGAACATGATAAGTGCATGGTGGCAGTCCTTATCCCTACTCCAGCAACCATGATAAGTGCATGGTGGCAGTCCTTATCCCTACTCCAGCAACCATGATAAGTGCATGGTGACAGTCCTTATCCCTACTCCAGCAACCATGATAAGTGCATGGTGGCAGTCCTTATCCCTACTCCAGCAACCATGATAAGTGCATGGTGGCAGTCCTTATCCCTACTCCAGCAACCATGATAAGTGCATGGTGGCAGTCCTTATCCCTACTCCTGCAACCATGATTAGTGCATGGTGGCAGTCCTTATCCCTACTCCAGCAACCATGATAAGTGCATGGTGGCAGTCCTTATCCCTACTCCAGCAACCATGATAAGTGCATGGTGGCAGTCCTTATCCCTACTCCAGCAACCATGATAAGTGCATGGTGGCAGTCTCCTTATCCCTACTCCAGCAACCATGATAAGTGCATGGTGGCAGTCCTTCCCTACTCCAGCAACCATGATATAAGTGCATGGTGGCAGTCCTTATCCCTACTCCAGCAACCATGATAAGTGCATGGTGGCAGTCCTTATCCCTACTCCAGCAACCATGATAAGTGCATGGTGGCAGTCCTTATCCCTACTCCAGCAACCATGATAAGTGCATGGTGGCAGTCCTTATCCCTACTCCAGCAACCATGATAAGTGCATGGTGGCAGTCCTTATCCCTACTCCAGCAACCATGATAAGTGCATGGTGGCAGTCCTTATCCCTACTCCAGCAACCATGATAAGTGCATGGTGGCAGTCCTTATCCTTATTCCAGCAACCATGATAAGTGCATGGTGGCAGTCCTTATCCTTATTCCAGCAACCATGATAAGTGCATGGTGGCAGTCCTTATCCCTACTCCAGCAACCATGATAAGTGCATGGTGGCAGTCCTTATCCCTACTCCAGCAACCATGATAAGTGCATGGTGGCAATCCTTATCCCTACTCCAGCAACCATGATAAGTGCATGGTGGCAGTCCTTATCCCTACTCCAGCAACCATGATAAGTGCATGGTGACAGTCCTTATCCCTACTCCAGCAACCATGATAAGTGCATGGTGGCAGTCCTTATCCTTATTCCAGCAACCATGATAAGTGCATGGTGGCAGTCCTTATCCCTACTCCAGCAACCATGATAAGTGCATGGTGGCAGTCCTTATCCCTACTCCAGCAACCATGATAAGTGCATGGTGGCAGTCCTTATCCCTACTCCAGCAACCATGATAAGTGCATGGTGGCAGTCCTTATCCCTACTCCAGCAACCATGATAAGTGCATGGTGGCAGTCCTTATCCCTACTCCAGCAACCATGATATAAGTGCATGGTGGCAGTCCTTTTCTTCTTCTTGTTATGTCTTTCTCAAAACCTTTCTTTCGTCCCCTTGGACATTCGATATCCTTGAACAGTTTGGTTAGTTGTTATGTTGTAGAAAAGTGGATTTTTATGTTATGATCCTCCAAACCACTCCCCTCGAGGTTTAGCACTTCGGTGCCACACCTCCCTCTAGGTTGAGAACTCCAGAGCCACACCCTCCCATCTAGGTTGAGAACTCCAGAGCCACACCCTCCCCTCTAGGTTGAGCACTTCAGAGCCACACCCTCCCCTCTAGGTTGAGAACTCCAGAGCCACACCCTCCCCTCTAGGTTGAGCACTTCAGAGCCACACCCTCCCCTCTATGTTGAGCACTTCAGAGCCACACCTCCCCTCTAGGTTGAGCACTTCAGAGCCACACCCTCCCCTCTAGGTTGAGCACTCCAGAGCCACACCCTCCCCTCTATGTTGAGCACCCCAGAGCCACACCCTCCCCTCTAGGTTGAGCACTTCAGAGCCACACCCTCCCCTCTAGGTTGAGCACTCCAGAGCCACACCCTCCCCTCTAGGTTGAGCACTCCAGAGCCACACCTCCCCTCTAGGTTGAGCACTCCAGAGCCACACCCTCCCCTCTAGGTTGAGCACTCCAGAGCCACACCCTCCCCTCTAGGTTGAGCACTTCAGAGCCACACCCTCCCCTCTAGGCTGAGCACTTCAGAGCCACACCCTCCCCTCTAGGATGAGCACTTCAGAGCCACACCCTCCCCTCTAGGCTGAGCACTTCAGAGCCACACCCTCCCCTCTAGGCTGAGCACTTCAGAGCCACACCCTCCCCTCTAGGTTGAGCACTCCAGAGCCACACCCTCCCCTCTAGGTTGAGCACTCCAGAGCCACACCCTCCCATCTAGGTTGAGCACTTCAGAGCCACACCTCCCATCTAGGTTGAGCACTCCAGACCACACCCTCCCTCTAGGCTGAGCACTCCAGAGCCACACCCTCCCCCTCTAGGTTGAGCACTTCAGAGCCACACTCCCCTCTAGGTTGAGCAAGTGCTTCAGTGCCACACCCTCCCCTCTAGGTTGAGCACTCCAGAGCCACACCCTCCCCTCTAGGTTGAGCACTCCAGAGCCACACCTCCCCTCTAGGTTGAGCACTTCAGAGCCACACCCTCCCCTCTAGGATGAGCACTTCAGAGCCACACCCTCCCCCTCTAGGATGAGCACTTCAGAGCCACACCCTCCCCTCTAGGCTGAGCACTTCAGAGCCACACCCTCCCCTCTAGGCTGAGCACTTCAGAGCCACACCCTCCCCTCTAGGTTGAGCACTCCAGAGCCACACCCTCCCCTCTAGGTTGGGCACTTCAAAGCCACACCCTCCCCTCTGGGTTGAGCACTCCAGAGCTACACCCTCCCCTCTAGGTTGAGCACTCCAGAGCCACACCCTCCCCTCTAGGTTGAGCACTCCAGAGCCACACCCTCCCCTCTAGGTTGAGCACTTCAGAGCCACACCCTCCCCTCTAGGTTGAGCACTCCAGAGCCACACCCTCCCCTCTAGGTTGAGCACTTCAGAGCCACACCCTCCCCTCTAGGTTGAGCACTCCAGAGCCACACCCTCCCCTCTAGGCCAGAGCCACACCCTCGCCACTAGGTTGAGCACTCCAGAGCCACACCCTCCCCTCTAGTTTGAGCACTCCAGAGCCACACCCTCCCCTCTAGGTTGAGCACTTCAGAGCCACACCCTCCCGAGCACTTCAGAGCCACACCCTCCCCTCTAGGTTGAGCACTTCAGAGCCACACCCTCCCCTCTAGGTTGAGCACTTCAGAGCCACACCTCCCCTCTAGGTTGAGCACTCCAGAGCCACACCCTCCCCTCTAGGCTGAGCACTTCAGAGCCACACCCTCCCCTCTAGGTTGAACACTTCAAAGCCTGTGACCAGCTATCTCTGACTGCCATGGTGCCATGCCTGACTGGAGTGCACCCTGATGATGCCTTCTCCAGTATCCCTTATGAGAAAGGTTTTCTCTTCCTCTTCTACCTGGAGACACTTTTAGGAGGACCCGGTCAGTACATTGGTCAAGATTTTGTCTTCCATTTCCTAACTCTGTAGTTACTGCTTTCCTCCGTCATACTCCCCCTCTCGACCTCTTTAGTTTCATCTCCTCTTGATCTCCTTTAAAATGATCTTTCTTCTTATTATTATTCTCATTGTCTCATTCTTCTTTTCTGTCTTTTCCTTCCTCCTCCCCATCCCCTCTCCTCGACCTCCTTCCTCCTCTTTCCTCTCCTGTCTACTTTCTCCCTCTTCCTCTACTCACCTCACCTCCCCCTATCCCTTCCTCCTCTTCCCTCCTCTTCACTATCTGTTCTCATGATAGTATTAAAGTTCTCTCTTTCTATACAGTATCTTCTTATCTCTTTCCCCCCTCCCCACTCTCTCTCCTCTCTCTCTTACTCAATGGAATTTGTTGTCCTTCAACCCATCATCTCATCTTTAACTCCCTTTCATTATTGTCCACAGTATATATATACATGTCTCATTCTGTCTTATTTCCCTCTCTCCTTACTCTGCCATCTCCTCTCTTCCTCTTATCATTTCCCTCTCTCCTCACTCTGCCATCTCCTCTCTTCCTCTTATCATTTCCCTCTCTCCTTACTCTGCCATCTCCTCTCTTCCTCTTATCATTTCCCTCTCTCCTCACTCTGCCATCTCCTCTCTTCCTCTTATCATTTCCCTCTCTCCTCACTCTGCCATCTCCTCTCTTCCTCTTATCATTTCCTCTCTCCTCACTCTGCCATCTCCTCTCTTCCTCTTATCATTTCCTTCTCTCCTTACTCTGCCATCTCCTCTCTTCCTCTTATCATTACCCTCTCTCCTTACTCTGCCATCTCCTCTCTTCCTCTTATCATTTCCCTCTCTCCTTACTCTGCCATCTCCTCTCTTCCTCTTATCATTTCCCTCTCTCCTTACTCTGCCATCTCCTCTCTTCCTCTTATCATTTCCTTCTCTCCTCACTCTGCCATCTCCTCTCTTCCTCTTATCATTTCCCTCTCTCCTTACTCTGCCATCTCCTCTCTTCCTCTTATCATTTCCCTCTCTCCTTACTCTGCCATCTCCTCTCTTCCTCTTATCATTTCCCTCTCTCCTCACTCTGCCATCTCCTCTCTTCCTCTTATCATTTCCCTCTCTCCTCACTCTGCCATCTCCTCTCTTCCTCTTATCATTTCCCTCTCTCCTCACTCTGCCATCTCCTCTCTTCCTCTTATCATTTCCATCTCTCCTCACTCTGCCATCTCCTCTCTTCCTCTTATCATTTCCCTCTCTCCTCACTCTGCCATCTCCTCTCCTGCTCTTATCATTTCCCTCTCTCCTCACTCTGCCATCTCCTCTCTTCCTCTTATCCTCTCCTCTCCTCACTCTGCCATCTCCTCTCTTCCTCTTATCATTTCCCTCTCTCCTCACTCTGCCATCTCCTCTCTTCCTCTTATCATTTCCCTCTCTCCTCACTCTGCCATCTCCTCTCTTCCTCTTATCATTTCCCTCTCTCCTCACTCTGCCATCTCCTCTCTTCCTCTTATCATTTCCCTCTCTTCTCACTCTGCCATCTCCTCTCCTCCTGTAATCACCACCACAGGATCTCTGGACCCCTTTATCAAGGACTACTTGAAGGAGTACAAGTACACCTCCATCACCACTGAGATCTGGAAGCAGTACTTCCTGGGATACTTCAAGAAGGAGGTAACCAGGAGGTTCCATATAGCGGCATATTTTCCGAAAGGGGGGGGGGGGGGTGTAACGGCATATTTTCCAGGGGGGATGGGAGGGGTATCGTGTAGCATCATATTTTTTCGAGGGGGGAGGGGAGGGATACCGTGTAGCGGCATATTTTCCTGGGCTTAAATATCTGTGATAATGATAATTGAAGATTCACAAGGAAATACTCTTGGATTATGTAGTGTAGACGCCATGTTCTAGTCATCGGTTGGATTCTATAAACTGAATATTAAACCACTTGAAAATATGCCTTTATATAGTGTGTCTGCCACTATAGTGCAGTTAGTGTTACATAGTCTAGTGAATACATATAAACTCACCTAAACTAGCAGGCTGTGCTCCCCTCACCTAAACTAGCAGACTGTGCTCCCCTCACCTAAACTAGCTCCCCTCACCTAAACTAGCAGACTATGCTCCCCTCACCTAAACTAGCAGGCTGTGCTCCCCTCACCTAAACTAGCAGGCTGTGCTCCCCTCACCTAAACTAGCAGACTGTGCTCCCCTCACCTAAACTAGCTCCCCTCACCTAAACTAGCAGACTATGCTCCCCTCACCTAAACTAGCAGGCTATGCTCCCCTCACCTAAACTAGCAGGCTATGCTCCCCTCACCTAAACTAGCAGGCTATGCTCCCCTCACCTAAACTAGCAGACTGTGCTCCCCTCACCTAAACTAGCAGATGCTCCCCTCACCTAAACTAGCAGACTATGCTCCCCTCACCTAAACTAGCAGACTGTGCTCCCCTCACCTAAACTAGCAGACTGTGCTCCCCTCACCTAAACTAGCAGACTATGCTCCCCTCACCTAAACTAGCAGACTATGCTCCCCTCACCTAAACTAGCAGACTATGCTCCCCTCACCTAAACTAGCAGACTGTGCTCCCCTCACCTAAACTAGCAGACTATGCTCCCCTCACCTAAACTAGCAGACTATGCTCCCCTCACCTAAACTAGCAGACTATGCTCCCCTCACCTAAACTAGCAGACGATGCTCCCCTCACCTAAACTAGCAGGCTATGCTCCCCTCACCTAAACTAGCAGACGATGCTCCCCTCACCTAAACTAGCAGACTATGCTCCCCTCACCTAAACTAGCAGACTGTGCTCCCCTCACCTAAACTAGCAGATGCTCCCCTCACCTAAACTAGCAGGCTATGCTCCCCTCACCTAAACTAGCAGACTGTGCTCCCCTCACCTAAACTAGCAGACTATGCTCCCCTCACCTAAACTAGCAGACGATGCTCCCCTCACCTAAACTAGCAGACTATGCTCCCCTCACCTAAACTAGCAGGCTATGCTCCCCTCACCTAAACTAGCTGACTATGCTCGCCTCACCTAAACTAGCAGACTGTGCTCCCCTCACCTAAACTAGCAGACTATGCTCCCCTCACCTAAACTAGCAGACTGTGCTCCCCTCACCTAAACTAGCAGACTGTGCTCCCCTCACCTAAACTAGCAGATGCTCCCCTCACCTAAACTAGCAGACTATGCTCCCCTCACCTAAACTAGCACACTGTGCTCCCCTCACCTAAACTAGCAGACTGTGCTCCCCTCACCTAAACTAGCAGACGATGCTCCCCTCACCTAAACTAGCAGACGATGCTCCCCTCACCTAAACTAGCAGACTATGCTCCCCTCACCTAAACTAGCAGACTATGCTCCCCTCACCTAAACTAGCAGGCTATGCTCCCCTCACCTAAACTAGAGACTGTGCTCCCCTCACCTAAACTAGCAGACTATGCTCCCCTCACCAGACTGTGCTCCCCTCACCTAAACTAGCAGACTGTGCTCCCCTCACCTAAACTAGCAGACTGTGCTCCCCTCACCTAAACTAGCAGACTATGCTCCCCTCACCTAAACTAGCAGACTATGCTCCCCTCACCTAAACTAGCAGACTATGCTCCCCTCACCTAAACTAGCAGACTGTGCTCCCCTCACCTAAACTAGCAGACGATGCTCCCCTCACCTAAACTAGCAGACGATGCTCCCCTCACCTAAACTAGCACACTGTGCTAAGGCTCTGTATGTGTGTAGGTCATCACAATGAACTTTTTCTGACACTGAACGTTACCTTGGTTACAGGCATCTGAGGGACTGTTTGGGGAGGTGGAATGGGAGAGGTGGTTCTACGAGCCTGGAATGCCGCCATACATACCAAAGTAAGCGAGCACTGTATATATAGAGAGGCTGTAATCTGCAAACTATTAGCAGCAATGGAGCTCAAGAGGGATGTGGTTGGTTCATAGTGTTACTTGTGAATCTGCAAGTGGGTTTAAAAACCAAATGGGATCATATGTGTGTGATAGGATTTTGAGAAAAGGGCCCATTTCGCCCAAAAAAATGCGTTATTGGTGTGAGGTTAAAGTGCAAGGATAGCTAAGTGGAATGGTACTGGAATTGTGCCTTGATCTAATTCCATTCCAGAGTTATACACAGTTTTGCTTCAGTTCTTCACAACACCATCAAACAAGAAAACGCCGTATTGAAATTTCCCTTGTGTTGTTTTATGCGAAACTCCGAGTCACGCATTGATGACATCACATTTATTTAGGTTGCTACGGAAACTGAAGGGAAATTCTCGTGTGCCCGTATTTTCATTCCGTGTACGCAGTAACTTCGCGTGGCTTCTCTATTTTTTAAAGCTTTTTCTAACTACTCGCTTGGATGGAAGGAAGCGCTTCTGGGCCTTGAAACTTTGCAGAAAGATAGAGCAATGACCAAGATGCCTCTTGAGGTAATTTATGAAAATATCATGCTTCATAGCTATTTCAGGTCCTAGTGCAAAATCAGTTTTGGGGCCCTTTTCTCAGATTCTATCACATATAAGCTGTGGTTGTCTAGTGCAAGATATGGTGTGAGTGGTGACAACTGCTATGCGAGTGACCAAACCCACTTGTGGGAGGACTGACACTAATCAAGATCCAGTAATCTGTTACGCACATACCCAAGTGCATGTTTAGATAATAGAGTGCAGCCTTGAATAGGACACACAGCCGGGCACTTCATGTGATAGGGTGTGGCTAGTGGTGTACTCATGCACCCAGCGGTCAGAGTCATGTGACTTCTTGTTATTAGCCGATTTCCTCTTGTACAAGCCACAAATGTTGACGGATAATTAAATTCGATGCATAAGCAGTCAAGACCTGTAGCTACCAATGAGAACCGACTACCAACCCACAGACCTCAGCGAGGGGTTCATCAACGCCAATTTTAATGACATGAAATATTATTCAATGTCCGAATTATTGTGCCTAATCAGTTGTAAATGACAACCACGCCCCCATTTCTGATGGAATGATCTGCGCTCTGCTTGCACTAAAAGAGTGGGCGGATGCTCAGGAATGTGCACTCAAGTGTGTAGTTCAAAGGTTAATGCGGGCGGTTACTGAGGCTCTTACCTTGTTTCAAGATCCCTTCTTTGAGGTGTCACATGATTTCTGTGTTGTGTGTAGGTATGACACTAGCTTGGCTGATCTGAGTAAGGCACTGGCTGAGAAGTGGATTAGTCTCACAGAGGATGAGGTGAGGAAAATTGCTGGGCCAGAGATGGTTATTCCATACTGCAGAAACATGGGTTGAGGCAAGTTCTACGGGGACATACACTGGACCAACATCACACTGGGTTGAGGCAGGTTGAAGGATGGTTGACAATAGCTCTATGGGGACACATACTGGACCAACACCATACTGGGTTGAGTCAGGTTGAAGGTGGTTGACAATAGCTCTATGGGGGCACACACTGGACCAACATCACACTGGGTTGAGGCAGGTTGAAGTAGGTTGACAATAGCTCTATGGGGGCACACACTGGACCAACATCACACTGGGTTGAGGCAGGTTGAAGTAGGTTTGCAATAGCTCTATGGGGGCACACACTGGACCAACACCACACTGGGTTGAGGCAGGTTAAAGGATGGTTGACAATAGCTCTATGGGGGCACACACTGGACCAACATCACACTGGGTTGAGGCAGGTTGAAGGTGGTTAGCCTGGTGGGGACATGAGGAAGCAGGCCTAATAACATGTTGTTGTTGTTGTTGTCATTTCTATAAATGATGTCAGATCTGTGAAGCTTCTCTGGCTTCCTTCTCTCCGAAGGATCTGGACATGAGTTCACAATCACAGCAAGATTTCCTTAACAAGCTATTGAATAAGGCAAGATGCTTTGTTGTTGTCGTTGTTGTTGTTGTTGTGTTTACATGATGTAGAATGGCATTAGCGTTGTTGCTAATGTTTGATATAGTTAAGAAGACTTATCAATCCATGTTGTTCTATTTGAAAGTATGCATACCTACCTACATGCATGCATACATACATAGCTACCCACCTACATGCATGCATACATACATACATACCTACATGCATATATACATACATATATAGCTACCCACCTACATACATGCATACATACATGCATGCATACATACATACCTACATGCATATATACATACATATATAGCTACCCACCTACATACATGCATACATGCATGCATACATACATACATACCTACATGCATATATACATACATATATAGCTACCCACCTACATACATGCATACATACATGCATGCATACATACATACCTACATGCATATATACATACATATATAGCTACCCACCTACATACATGCATACATACATTCACACATGCATACATTCATTCACACATACATACATACATATACCCTTCAAAATTCCAATGCAAAAGTGACTCAGAATATATATTATAGTTGTTGTTGCTGTCTTCTCTTCCTCCCTCTTCATCTCTCAACTTGTGCAGGCTCCTCTTCCTGCAGCTACTCTAGAGGCCATGGACAAACTCTACAACATGTCAGCCAAGGAAAACTCTGAAGTAAAATCAAAGTATGGCTCCTGTCTCTGAAAACTGTTTTAAATTGTGTGGCTGTGGGTTGTGGCAGCATCTAGATTATTGCTGTGGTTTGTGTATGTTTGAGATTATGAAGGTCATGAGTGGTGCTCAGTGGAGTGGAGGCTAGGGGGTACCATGTCTGCATGCTCACAGCTCATTGCCAGTATATAGCCCTAGTCTAGTTTCCCTCAGAGGTTATCTTGGGTCCTTACCTATAAGCTTCAAGAGGCAAGCTAACAGTCGGAAAGGGTCTCCTCAGAGAAGAGAATACGCAAGCTCATGTGTACATTCTTGACTCCACTTTGTACCACACCCACTTTTTGTCCGGTAGTAAATCACCAGACCGTCACAGACTTCATTATTGTTCTCAGAGAAATGGAAGTCAAACACGAGCCCTTGTCTCTTCTCTCGGATGTTTTGGCTTCTCTATGTACTCGACTATATACTATATATATACTTCTATATATATATATATACTTCTATATATATGTATATACTTCTATATATACATGTATATATGTATATACTTCTATATATATATATATGTATATACTTCTATATATATATATGTATATACTTCTATATGTATATATATATGTATATACTTCTATATATATGTATATACTTCTATATATATATATATGTATATACTTCTATATATATATATATATATATACTTCTATATATATATATATGTATATACTTCTATAGATATATATATGTATATACTTCTATATATATGTATATACTTCTATATATATTTATACTACATCGCGTGATCTGTGGTTAATCTGATTGGTTAATAACTATAGGTTACATAGGCGCGTAACCTACACTTTTAATCGCATGTAGTTTAGCGCATGCGCAATGTAGTATAAGTAAGATAGCCTATACAAAAGAGTCGGTTATGCGCCAGTGTAACCTACTCGTTTGCTGTTACATTACTCGGCTTCGCCTCGGGGTAACCGCAAACTCGGAGGTTACATAGGCGCATAACCGACTCTTTTGTATAGGCTATCCTATACATATATGTATATACTTATATATATATATAGAAAAGTACTGGGATTCTATTCAATAGCTCTGCCTTAACACAGCATTGAGTAGCCTTCATCAGCAAACTACCTTCTAAGTACCTACGCTCCCACTGGTTGAGCACTATCGCCAAGAAGGCACCAAAATTGTGGAACGTATCCCAGTACTTTTCTATATTCTATATTCAATAGCTCTGCCTTAACACAGCATTGAGCACTATTTGTAGCCTTCATCAGCAAACTACCTTCTAAGTATATATATATATATGTATATACTTCTATATATTACTTCTATATGTATATATATATATATATATGTATATACTTCTATATATTACTTCTATATGTATATATATATATATATATGTATATACTTCTTTAAATACATATATATGTATAATTTTATACTAAGATGTTTTGGTGAATATATGTGTGTGATCTTGTGGGACACTAAAAGTTCTTACCTGCAGATTTAGTGGCTGAATTGTTCTCCTGCCATTTGTGTGGTTCAT
Source organism: Cladorhizidae sp. MBARI D1340-BT2 (assembly GCA_028752905.1). Lineage (NCBI taxonomy): Eukaryota > Metazoa > Porifera > Demospongiae > Poecilosclerida > Cladorhizidae > Cladorhizidae sp. MBARI D1340-BT2. The sequence continues at coordinate 27,865,899 of JAQNBH010000001.1, forward strand.
GCAGGTGGTTGCAGCTATGTCTCGAGTCTGGGCTGGTGAGGGTGTTCCCAGTGGTGGTCGACTTTGTCACTAGACAAGGACGGATGAAGTTTGTGAGACCACTTTACAGGTGCAACTTCCCACTGTGTCAAGTATGCACTCTACAGGTGCAACTTCCCACTGTGCCGAGTATGCACTCTACAGGTGCAACTTCCCACTGTGCCAAGTATGCACTCTACAGGTGCAACTTCCCACTGTGCCGAGTATGCACCCTACAGGTGCAACTTCCCACTGTGTCAAGTATGCACTCTACAGGTGCAACTTCCCACTGTGCCAAGTATGCACTCTACAGGTGCAACTTCCCACTGTGCCGAGTATGCACTCTACAGGTGCAACTTCCCACTGTGCCAAGTATGCACTCTACAGGTGCAACTTCCCACTGTGCCGAGTATGCACTCTACAGGTGCAACTTCCCACTGTGCCAAGTATGTACTCTACAGGTGCAACTTCCTACTGTGCCAAGTATGTACGAGGAGCTCCAAGAGATGCAAGCACATCCTCGCTTGTTCTTGATAAACCACGCTTGATCTCTCTTTCTGACCTTCTCTCTCCTCCTCCATTGCTGATCTCTGTTCTCCTTCATTGCTGCTTGCTCCCTCTCCCCCAAATTTGCCTAATTTCAAAATCCCTTACTCTCTCTCCTTGCCTGTTGTTTATCTCTCCTCTTTCTCTCTCTTATCCTCTTTCTGTTCTTCTTCTTTCTCCTCCCTCTCTCCTCCCCTTCCCCCTCTCTCTCTACTCCCCCCCCCCCCCCTCTCTTGTCCCTCCTGTCGTCACCCATCCCTCCTCCCTTCAGGTGTCTGCATGGGTGCAATGAAGAAGGCAAACAACTTGCAAGAAATACTTTCTCAGCTCATCGGTCTTTCTACCACTCCATGGCAGCTGCTCAGCTAGAGAAAGATCTCCAACTCCATTGAGACATGATGACCTCCTTGTACAAACAACTGCTCCAGAATGTTTTGACATCAAAATGTAGAAATTGACTGTTCTAGACTGTGTGTTTGTGTGTGAGTTTTATATATGATATTGCAAGTATAAACTGTGTATGTAAAAGTGTGTGTAAATTATGTATGTATAATTATGAATCTGCACAATCTATGAATGCCAATTTATTGCCTGCCAGTCAATACACTTCAAAACAGGTAGCATATTAACACCCTTTGCAACAGAGAAAGTGATGATTGCAACTGAGAGTGTAATGATGTAGAAAAAAGTGATACTGAGAAAAAGTTCCACATGGACTTGGCAGATAAAGAATAAGTGACATGGCAAGTGTAGCTAGAGCAAAAAAAGATATTTGAAGAATATTGCTCTGTCAAAAAAGATCTAATGCACAGTTTGTAATACCCACGAACACTCGCACAACTGCTATAGTCCCCAAATGCAGCCGCTCTTCTCTTTTCGTGGGAGTAGTGCGGGCTTTGTAAATTCCCGTATATTGTGTGGGCGGGTTTGGATATTTGGCTTGCACACTCGCTCAGTATAACTAGTCTATAATAAGTACTGGTCGATATGTTTCATCTAATCTATATATAAAGGGGGTGCTACCATGTTTTGAAAGTGTATTGATTGGCAGGCAATAGATGAGCATTCATAGATTGTGCAGCACAATCTATAGATTGGGCAGATTCATAGATTGGATGGAACATAATAATAATATATTGCAAGTATAAATGTGTGGCTGGTTTTAACTTGTACTCCCCAAAATATATAATAAAAAAGTGACTTTTTTTTAAAATCTATATTAATTGCGTGCTGGATTGAGGCAGCTATTAAAAGTTTTGTATCAGTTATTACCAAAAACTTATAATGACAGTATGATGCAATTTTTACTTTGTGTACATCTCTTTCAATCTGCTGATTGAAAGAGGCTGATTGAAAGAGGAGTCGACAAAAAAAGCAGGGAAATAATTCCCAATTCTGCTACGTACGCATTTAGAATGCTAGGCACTTGCATGACATGTAGTCTGTATTTAGAATGCCTAGGCACTTGCATGACATGTAGTCTATATTTAGAATGCTAGGTACTTGCATGACATGTAGTCTATATTTAGAATGCTAGGTACTTGCATGACAGGTAGTCTGTATTTAGAATGCTAGGCACTTGCATGACAGGTAGTCTGTATTTAGAATGCCTAGGTACTTGCATGACAGGTAGTCTGTATTTAGAATGCTAGGTACTTGCATGACAGGTAGTCTGTATTTAGAATGCTAGGTACTTGCATGACAGGTAGTCTGTATTTAGAATGCTAGGTACTTGCATGACAGGTATTCTAGCACTGGCCTCTTTGATGGTCATAAGAACTGGCCGAGACTTTATTTACACGACTGCGCTAGGGGAGAGGTCATATTGTCTGAAAGTTCCATCCACAATAGAACCACACCTTGAGCCATCAACATAAATACAACCATAGCATTATTCTGATTTGACTTGTGATCTATATAGTCCGGAATTGATAAGATCCCTTCTTAGCTTCAGCAAGAGTGACTCGATGACTCTTTCCTTTCTGAACAAGTCAGGATGTTTGGAGATTTGATAACTTTCTGGATAAGAGCAAGGTAATATCACATGATCTTGTCAGTTTGACAACAATAGGATGTTGAAATTTACCTTATACTGAAGCAACCTTGGACCGAGTGATCAGGTACTCAATTGTCAACTGAAGAAAGGATGGAGACAATAGTTCTTGATACTTCCTTGCCCGGAGAATTTTGGTGTTCCGGTTTCACAATCCTCCTGACCATAGACTATTAGGTCAAACTTATGATTTATGCTTTGGGCTGGCATACTATTCAGAGAATGAGTTTGAGTTCTCCACTATGACTTGATCTTTGTTAGAACCCAAATCTTTTCTGACTTTAAATTCCATTGGTGAAGCAGGTGGAGGTAGTGTGCCCCCCCCCTACTGTCAGTGACGGTTTTCAGAGCTAGAAGATTTACTTCATCAGAGAGCATGATTGCTGCTTTTATGGAGGTAACTTCTGCTTCTTGATTATCAAGACAGCATTGAACACAATGAAATGGAAAGGAGGATAGAGAGACAGTTGCCAACACTTCCTTGGAGAGGCCTGCACGCTGCCTATGCAGCCATACCATCACAGTGGATTGAATCTAGGCCTGCACTCGCCTTTATTGCATCAATGATGATTTTGGACTATATATAGCAAGAGCTTTCCCTGTGCGTAAAATCCTAGTGAATCCTTCGACTCTATCCCAGTGCGTAGAAGTCCTCATTTGTAAAACTCCTAGTGCATAAAACTAATAGCGAGTAAAATTCCTATATGGATAACTTTTTTTAATTCTTTTCCCTTGACTTTCTCCTCGCTGCCAATGATGCTTGAAACTCGAGTGCATAAAACATCCGACTAGCAAGAGCTTTCCCTGTGCATAAAACTCTTGACTGGAAAAACTTGTTCCCCAGTACGTATATACTGCGTAAAACTCCTGTGAGTAAAACTCCCGATTCCTGTGTAAAACTTTTTTTTTATTAACTGAGTTAAGGCCAGATTAAAACTGCCGGGTGGCATATAATGGTGAAGGAAAAGAAGGGAAAAATTAGGGATAAAAAATGGTCTGCCCCCCACCACAATGGTCTACTCCATCCTCAAAACTTAGTCTGTAGCCAACTTCTATAATTTATGCACATTTTTCGTTTCAGAATTTACTTGTTGCAGAGCATCAGGTAGCTAGTGCTTTCTGAAGGAATTCTGTGAGTACTAAAGAGAAGACAGTGCAGAAGCTGAACTTTAAAGTGATCATTTGCACTCCCGAGACTGCTTTTGTGTCTTCAGTCCCTCCATCATTAGCACATACCCTCCTCTACTGATATGACTCAGCTCAGCTAGTCTCAATACGTAGTCATTCACCGATCATCAAAGTGGATTTGTGCTGAATTTAGTTTTTGCAATGCAGTTTGGAGTGTAAAATTATGAATGCACATACTATACACAGGGGAAAAGTAAATTTTACGACTAACAGTTTACCATCTTGTGAAGAATTCAGTGTTTTGGGAGTCAAAAAAGGTTGAAGTCAATGTTTATGATCCTAAGAAGTACCAAGTGTGTTTTAGCAGAGGCTTTTTGTCCGCCATTTTGGGTCAAACCAATAGGGAGAGCTACCTCAACACGTAAAGAGCTCTTGAGCTGCCATTTTATAATAGAAGGAGTGACTGGCACTTCACACAAAATATTCAATGTGGTCGATGATATTACAGCTGAGTTCATCACTAAAGAGGAACCCACAAGTCCTACTGTTACCACAGGATCACAAAATATACATCATCAGAATAGGGCTAGGGCAGGATCGACCAAGTGCTAGTATTGAGCTGGATCTGTTCTATCGGCTCTTAAACATGACATGTGCCGAAAGGCACATTGGGGAGAGGGACGTTGGTTAACCGCCATAAACTGGTAAAGATCGTCATATGAGCCAGCTGCTCATGTATATATATATGGATGTAGATACTTTG